>SJYQ01006662.1:95237-151992 GCA_006410935.1 Redunca redunca
AAGCTGTGGTACATATACACAATGGAGTATTACTCAGCCATTAAAAAGAATACATTTGAATCAGTTCTAAGGAGATGGATGGAACTGGAGCCGATCATACAGAGTGAAGCAAGCCAGAAAGAAAAACACCAATATAGTATCCTAACGCATATATATGGAATTTAGAAAGATGGGGATGATGACCCTGTATGCGAGACAACAAAAGAGACTCAGATCTATAGAGTGAACTTTTGGACTCTGGGGGAGAGAGAGAGGGAGAGGGTGGGATGAGATGGGAGAATGGCATTGAAACATGTATACTATCAAGTAAGAAACGAATCGCCAGTCGATATCCGATGCAGGATGCAATGTATGAGATAGAAAATTTTAAATATATTTGTGTAGAATACAAGATTAATACAAATTAATATAGATATAAATCTATTATATGTAAATTATTGATAACATTAAAAAAATAATAATGTTCGTGAGTTATTATCAAACTCATCAGAAAAGTCTTAGAGTGTCTGGATTTTGTCAAAAACTTTTTGTGAAAAATTTTGTAGAAAGGTAGTTTTCACTTGAAAACGCCAGTCTTATTATTGGCAACAAGCACTGTGAGCTAATTTTCCCTGAAGAGACAGAATAGCTTCATTCATTTTTGAAAAAATGCCAAATCCTCAAGTGTTACGGACATAGTTTATCAAACATTCTTTCAGGTAAAAATCATGTTCAGTGGGAAAAGAAGAGGCTAGTTTTAGCTCAGACATCTAAGAGTTCATTTCACGAGCGCCTTCCTTCCAGACAGACATCATGCGATCTGTGTGTGCAGCCTTTCATGTGTGCTTCCCATTGCGTTACACAGGATATTAAACAGCAAGTAGTCCATAGTCAAGAGTTTTAAAAATCAAGAATTTTACTGCTCCGTCATGGTTTTTTAAAGGTGAAACTAGAGTGTGTGTGTGCATGCATGCATGTGTATGTGGCAGTGAAGAACATGACCACAGTAGAGATGCCATGACTTGATTCATGCTAAGGCACCACACTTTCACCCATCATTGCTTTTGCCCCATTGGTCAACACAGTGAAAATAATAACGGAGTTATCTGCCTTTTATGAAAATAGTTTTGACCTTCTAGGTGGCTTGCAATGAGACCCCGGGGATCCATGGACCACACTTAGAGGATACGCAGTGTTTTAGGGGATCCATTTCTCCTGTGTTCTGGGGAGTTGCTTAGGTCCCATGCCTATGTGAAGTTATGGTTTATTTATGCTCTTCCACATTTCTAAATACTGGCAAAGTCAGGCTAAAATAAATGTCTAAAGCAGCCTGAAGGAGAAAGTGTATTATGAAGGCAGGTTGGAGAGGTCAATTTGTCCTCCATAATGGCAAACTGTGATTATGAGCTGATTCATAATGATTTTGGTATTCTACTTTTACTATTTCTGCCAGTACCTAAAAGAGTCCTGTCTTTCTTCCTGGTTCTCCCCACCCTCAATATCAAGTGCCTAGAGGGAAGCTGAGAGGGTGTGGTGTGGTGGGGAAGGTTTTCTAAGCTGGATCCTGTGAGTTTCTCTGAATCCTCCTACTCTAAGTATGAGTCTGAACTTATCACCAACAAGCAGCCATAAATATAAATTAACTCAAACATTTCTTAAATCACAAATGGTAAACTAAGTGTATCTGTTGGCCTTCCATAGGTATTGGAGCCAATCTGAGTAGTGAAGTCGCACCATTGGACGTCTTAGCCGGCAGCAGAGAGCTTGACTATAACATGAGAGTCTCAGCACCTGCTAGTGGCCCAGATCATGGTGTCAGGTATGAATCAGGAGATCTTTGCTACAGCTTTGGTTCCAACAGTTTCCTCCTACTGATTCGAATTTCTGAATGATCTCTCTAACTTAATGTTGACTAAATCCATACAAAGTGAGTGATGCCAGACTTTGGAATCAAACTTTGGTCCTTCTCTTCCCAATGGTTTGCCATATTAGATGGCTCCATATTAGACTGGACATGAACTTGACTTGATGAGAGTTGTTGAACTTCTTTTTTTAAAAAGAAATCTAACTTGGAGGCAAAAGTGAAAAATAGGCGAGAACAGACAGGGAGGCCGGGTGTGCGGCAGTTCATGTGGTCGCAGAGTCGGAGAGGACTGAGTGACTGAACTGAACTGATTTGAATGGATCCTCATCCATGGCTAGTATTTTTGGTATTTGACCCATTTAGCATTACTTCCATCACTGTGAAAAGCAGATGGTAATTGATAAACAAATATAGGTTGGTTGCTTCAGCTGCTCCAGGAAGTCCACAAGCAACAAATGTTAGATTTTATTCTTCTATATTGTACACTTATCACCAAGATGCTAATGTATTAAATATGTATACAACAATTCAATATGTATACATATTGAATGAATTCAATATGTAACAACTTTAGGGAACCTAATTCTTTTATACTCTGTTCACTCATGAAGCCGCCGCTGCTGCTGCTAAGTCGCTTCAGTCACATCCGACTGTGCGACCCCATAGACGGCAGCCCACGAGGCTCCCCCGTCCCTGGGATTCTCCAGGCAAGAATACTGGAGTGGGTTGCCATTTCCTTCTCTAGTGCATGAAAGTGAAAAGTGAAAGTGAAGTTGCTCAGTTGTGTGCGACTCTTAGCGACCCATGGACTGCAGCCCACCAGGCTCCTCTGTCCATGGGATTTTCCAGACAAGAGTACTGGAGTGGGGTGCCATTGACTTCTCCGACTCATGAAGATAGTGGTTTTCAAACAGGGCTTAGCTCAGCGCTAAAGCTCCTACAAACCCCACCTCTTCTTCATGATAGGTCTCTGCCATTCAGTCAGTGCAACTCTGCTTTGAAACATTTTATTTATTTGTATTTCTGAGTGTATCTTAATTTTAACACAGTATGTGGCTTAAACATCAATTGGAGAACTCCATATTAGGATCTCATATACACTCAACCACAACTTTTGTGCTTGGCAAACTATAGTTAACAAGGCCCTGGAACCCCTTACCCCTCTTTATAGGAATTTATCAGTGTGAGTTTTGATATAATACAAAGAGGTGAATATTTTTAGTAATAACTTTTACAGAGCTTTAGAGTTTACCAGATCCTTTAAATGTATTCTCTAATTTGACCCATCTCATTTTACAGATTTGAAAACTGAAACTAAGCTATATTATTAAGTTAATGACCAAAGATTTTGAAAATTATGACTGAGTCATTATCAGTGATTCATGTCAAGCAAAGAAGTGCTGGAAACATAGTTATGTTAGGAATATTATTCCTTTGGTGACTATTTATTTGCCATACCCCATGCTGTGTGCTGGTGATAGCACGCTGAGCTAAATGCAGCCCCAGCCTCCAAAGCCACAGTCTGATACAAACAATATGATAGAATAAAACAATAGAGATGATAAATATTAGCAGTATAGAGAACCTTCCTCTAAGCTGATAGAAGATGTTTTGAAAGCCTAATGTTTGGGGGACTCAAAAACCAAGGTGAATGACAGATGGTAAACTGGGCCCCATGGGTGGAATGAGCGAGTGAGAAAATGGCCAGAGATGTGGAATATACATATACTAGGCTATGTTTGGCTTCCTACCTAGAGACTGTACTCTGCCTCCTGTGGAATAAACGAAATTGTCCTGGTGAGTTGCCTCATCATTCCTTCCCTGGATTCTATTTTGTCTTAGCCTGTGAAGTTTTAGTTCTACCTGTGTGAGGCTGAGAGGTCTTACTTATGTTTTGTAGTGAAATTTTCATTTCAAGCAAGTAGCTATAATAAAAAGAGTTTGAAAACTTTATATTAGATTTTAGGTCAATATGTTTTTATTCCCCAAAGACACATAATGATATGTGGCAAGTAGATCTGTGTACCACATGGCAAAGCGATTCAATCAGAAAAAGTTTCATTGTCAAATTTATTAAAATCACAAATTCTTATAAATTCATGACTGAAATGTAAAATTCTTAATGTAGCCTGTTGAGCCCTGGAGAAACTAACTTGTGTCCACCTCATCAGCCTTAGTTTGTGCCCTTCTATCCCCCCTTTTGATGGCCTTCTTCCATTACACAGGCCTTGCTTGTAACATGCAGGTGGTGTTTTCTTGACTTACAGTGCTCTTTCTAACCCCCTCCCCACCAAGTCCTGTGAATCCTTCATATCTCAACATAATATGCTCTTTCTCAGAAAGACTTTCCTAGTCTCCTGACCAGGCAATATGAGAGCTGTTTCAGCCCTCTTGGAACCCAGTATTGTTTTTGATTGTGCTCATATACTTCAGTAATTAATCATGTAAGAATGCAGAACTCTCATCTATATCCTCCACCACTTTATTTTTGGCCCTCATGAGGATCTGACACATAGTAGGCATTTTGGAATGAATTAATTTTGTCAGTTTTACTAACAGACTGCAGAGTCTTTTCTGTGGGGCCCTAATTGGGAAACCTTAAAATAGAAACGACCACCTTTGCGGTTGGAAATGGAAACAAAGATGGCGGCTGGCGGAAGTGATGGGGGCGTGGTCTATGTTGTCAAAACTTCTGATTGGCTCTCTTGGTTTCCGTGCACGTGGACAGCGCCTGATCACTATAGACTCCTGTTATAATGATAGCACATGACGATCTGACCTTTAACATGATTGGTGCAACTCCCCCCCTGCTTGCCTTTATAAGCAGGGAGCTTGCAGCAATAAAGCGGAACTGCACTAGACGGAACCCCTGTCGCGTCTTATTGTCTCTCGCTCGCCGAGGGGCTGGGTTGGCGGACAGCAGGCTCACTTTTCCTCGGGACCCCTCGGCTCTCTGCTGAGGGAAGTTCCACTGCCTCTCTCTCTTTCTGCGGAGCGCCCCCTGCACTTTTCTAGTGTGATAAGGCTAATTCTGATACAGGCCATCACAATGCTTTTCTCCTTTATCACCCTTATCTAGATATGTATATTTCAAAATTCTCAAAACTTTTTTTTTTTGATCACGTTTTGTTCAAGTTCTTAAAACAACCATGTGAAGTAGACTGGATGGAAACTGTCACTGTATTTTAGAGAGGAGGCACGTGGAGCACAGGCATTCGCTCCTTCTGGAGCCAGGGGGTGACAAAAAGAACTTTGGCTATGGCCTACTCCCCAACTACAAATGCATGTCAATTGCTTTTCATTGCCTGGGGGATTGCAAGTTACCAAATAATTCCTGAATCATATTCTAATTCTGCTAGTGACTTAAAATGTCTTGGGTAATTGGATGCTGTCCACCATATGCTCTGAACAGCCTGTGATTTGGGAGCTAGTCTTCCAAATAAATGCTGGATCCAATGGATAATTGATTTAGGCTGAACTTATCCACCTCAAAGAGTCACGAGTGACAGGAGGTGACCAAGCAAGCATGAAAGGCATGTATTCCCACAAAAGAAATCTTTTCGCTCAAATAGCTAAGCAAGTCAAATGCAATTACCCGATGTCTGCATTCACATGGGACTTGAATCCTACTTAGATCATTTAACTTTCTTTAATTTATGGGCAACTTTGGAGAGTTTCTTGACTCTTCTATACTCAGATGAGCAAGTTTATCAGTGAAAAGACAGAAGATAGTTTATATCCTGTTGTGGTATGTCAGATACCCCCAACTCCAACAGAGAGGAGGCATTTGGAGAATGATTTCATATATAAGTAGCTAAAGGAAGAAAAAAAAACTTGCTCATGTTTATGGCTCAACAGGCAACTCTGTTCCCTGAGGCATTTGCATTTCAATGGAGTATGAAATGAAATGATCCATTTACAGCATTTAGTTTGTATGGTTCATGACTCTGTAAAAGTGCCTAGAGGTTTGCAAGTCATGGCATAAATCTTGATAGTAAAACATACATTTTTGACATATTCTATTATATATGAAACATAGTTTTAGTAAATTGACAGTAAATATTTTTATGATGAAATCTCTTTGCCATGTTGGTACATAGACCTACTTGCTACATATTATCTTTGGGAGATAAGAATATGTTGAGCCTTTCATGATGGCTGGGAATTCTCAAATACAGCAATACAATTTAAAAAATTTGAGTCCATTTACTCCTAGAAATGTTATAGTTCAAATTTGCAAATTCTTTAAAAAATCACAAATAAGTTCACAGCAGGGTTTTGAACACCACGTAATTCTTTAAGACTAAAGATTTGTTGAGAGCATGTAAACAGAAACATATGGCTTGTGGACCCTTTGATATAGATACAGATTACAGATCAACATGGTATTTCTGTTTGGAGGCTAACCTGTCCCAGAACTTGACAAAAGAAGTTCTAGAATGTTCTGTAGAATGCAAAGCATTAAAGTCCATTTTTTTCCTCTGAGATCTGAAAATAATCTGATAGGGTTCTTGCTGTTTGCAGATAATAAAGACTGATGCCATGGGATGAAGTACATGGCTGAGTGCGTTTCAGAGGGAGCGGATGTCACATGTCAGTGTTTGAAAGGATTTGCTGGAGATGGAAAACAATGTTCTGGTAAGAGCAAAATCCAAATACACATATCTGGAAAATAGTGAATAAAAAAGATTCTCTCAGATTTATTGACTCAAAATCTGCAGAAGGATTTATGTTATCCTCAGGTGTGAGTAAATTATTTGATATTAGCTAAAAGGCAGTGGATATATGAATAGAAAAAAATGAAACATAGAGTATATGCTCTAATACATTGAGTTTATATTAGAATTCCATAATGTATAGAGCTGATATTAAGGAGAAGCATGAATGTGAGTTCAAGTCAAATTTATAAACTCCCCAATTCCAAGAAAAACAACTTTTCCCCTCAAAGGCTTAGATCATAAGTTTTAATTTATTAAATAGGTTTTTGCTGGATAGGTTTCTTTTTTTAACTTTTAATTTTATGTTGGAGTACAGCCAGTTGACAATGTTGTGGTAGTTTCAGGTGCAGAGCAGCAGAGAAACTCACCCATGCACATACATGTATCCATTCTCCCCCAAACTCACCTCCCATCCAGGCTAAATAGGTTTCTATTTTATTTTGAGGGCCATTGTTGTAAATGTTCTTATGGTTTGAGACTGGTACAAAGTGATTTACTTACACATACTTAGCTAGTCAAACACTGAGAAATCTGTGAAAATTGATTCAGAAATGAACTTTAGGTCCAAATGCAGGGCTTGCATTATGTTTGCAAACAGTACCTGTAAATGGCTAGATGAGTGTTTGTAAGATTATACTATTCTTTCCTACTATGGGCTTCCCTGGGTGGCTCAGACAGTAAAGAATCTGCCTGCAATACAGGAGACCAGAGTTCGATCCTTGGGTTGAAAAGATCCCCTGGAGGAAGGGAATGGCTACCTACTCCAATATTCTTGCCTGGAGAATTCCATAGACAGAGGAGCCTGGCGGACTACAGTCCATGGGCTCACCAAGAGTCAGGCACAACTGAGCGACTAACGGTTTCAATTTCCTACTATAGTAATTTATACCAGGATTGCGTACATATTTCACTAGCTCATTGTTTTGCCCGCAGATGTAGATGAATGTGAGATGGGTCTCTTAGTTTGCCCTCTCACCTCTTCCAAGTGTGTCAGTACAGAAGGTGGCTATGTCTGCCGGTGCTCAGAAGGCTGCCAGGGAGATGGAATCCACTGTCTGGGTAAGAAAGCTGTGTGTGGAGGGAAGTGGGTAGGGGCAAGCCTTGGAGAATCACTGAACGCTGGGTGTGGCGGTTTGAGAAAACACAGGGTATAACTGCGGTGATACATGTTAAGTTGAAAAGGGGAGTTGTGTGATCTGTTCAAACTGACATATTTCGGTTCTTGGTAAATAGTCAAGTCCGTGCCCTTTGGCCATGACCTCACTACTTAGCGTCTACACTCTGCAGAGGCTGTTTCCCCCTCTACCTTTCTAATTCTTTCTCTGGGGGTTGAGTGACATCAGTACCTGATCAATACTCCATACTCTGAGCCATCATGGGGGAAACCAGACAGCGTTTTCTTTGTCACTGAATTTGGCAACTGAACTGTGGTGAACTTCAGAGCTGACATGGGTTTGTTGGAGGTCACTGCTGTGCGTGAAGATTCTATGAAAGGGTTCGCTGGCTGGCTCTTGACCAGTTCAAGCCACTGACGTTTAAATATACGCAACGAATGATTAAGACCTCTTTCACCGTCACCATCCTCTGCCAAGGTCTGGGTGTGGCTGGTTGGGTTGGAAGCTCACTTAGTGCCTGTCATGTACCATTCCAAGTGTCAACAGCACAGGATCACTATACAAGTGAAGACCTGACTTGAAGCCATCCTGGCCCAGTAAAATAGTTATCTCAAGTTTTATGGGGCTTTAAAATGTCTCTTCCAATGTTTTCTTTTCCTTCTGAAAACATGAAAATCTTTTCACGGTGAGAGGCAGATGCCCTGATAACAAACTGAAATGACACTGCTTTCTCCCACATGCTGAGGTTAAAGATGAAATATCAGTCATAACTACCAATTTTCTGGATCTGGTTGATTTAGATCAGACCTTTATCAGGTTAGTTTTGTGGAGTCCACAAACCTCTGTAAATGCTCTTTTAAGCACATATTTGGCTGTCAGTCAGGAAAATGTCACTGCTCTAATTAAACAGGCTCATAGATAATTTAGACAAACAGGCTTTATATTTTGCTTACTTTGAAGAAAAAGGAAGGTATACTTTATTGGATGTTTAAAGTCAGTATACTCTGGATTCCCACTCTATTACTCACATACCTCCTTTCATGTAGCAGAGCATTATGGCCCAGCCTGCCTGACTGGTGTGGAGTCCTCGGGCCACAGAGAAACAGTGAGCTTGTTCTTGTTCTCTGCACTGTCCCCCACCTTTAGAATATAATCTAAAATCAATGCAGCTGTGATAAGTAGTGAAGAAAGATGTGCATCCTAAGAGAACTAAACATGAAGTGGGAGTTTAGAATAGGTAGAAATACCTGTTTGAGGTATTGGGGAGGACTTCATGGCGAAGTATTATTTTGGATGAACCTCAGCACATGAGTACATTTTATTAGGCATTTGAGTCAGTGGTGCAATGATGGGAGATGTGGTTGGGGAAGATCAATGTGGCACTGATGCTTAGGAGAGGAGTAGAGGAGAGATGGGATACGGGGAATGTAGGAAGGCTACTCCTCTTACAGCAATGGAAAATTGAAGAGAGGAAGGACCTAAAGGTTATGGTGGTGATAACTGAGAATAAAAAAGATGGGTAGTTGAGAAAGAAAGAGATGATTTCATTTATATCAGTGGTCATTTAGACAGTGGTTCAGTAAGACCCTCTTAAGTTAAAAGGGCAAAGATGTTTTATTTAATAGGATCTGAATGTCTAAATGTTTACCTAGAGATAGTTTACCATCTCCAACTTTCCCATGGAGCTATTTGTGCTGGGAGGTTTCCTTTCCTTCCAAGCAGTAGAGAAGCTTCCAGCCTGACATCAGGAGTTTACCTGCATGGGTATGCACCCCAGGGACCCAGTTCATCTCTCTTTCCAACATGGATAATAGAAGTTTTGAATCTAAAAATGTACAGAGCTCTGAGAACATATATCATTACACAAATTGAAGGTGCTTCTTTTCCAAAATATTGGGTTTTTCAATTACTATATGAGCCTCTGGTCTCCTCTGCACCTCACTTTTCTCTTTCCCACTCCTTTTTCCTGGCAGATATTGATGAGTGCCGACTGGGTGTGCACAGCTGTGGGGAAAATGCCACCTGAACAAATATGGAGGGAAACTACACTTGCACGTGTGCTGGCGACTTGTCTGAGCCTAGACAGATTTGCCCTGGTAGGTTGGTGGGTGGTTTGGATCCAAGGCGAGGGACTTGATTCCAAAAAAAATCTCTACTTAAGTGTGTTTTCATTAGAGCTTCGAGAAATCATTTGGTTCAATCAGGCTGGTGAGTTTCCTCTCCTGATTAGATTGATGGGGTCGAGAATGAAATGGTTCAAGTTTTCTTAATTTAATAGCATCTGGAATAAATCCTTTTTCATTATTCACAATGCAACATAGGTGAGAACACAGGTGGTTCTCTTTAACTATTCAGCTAATGTCCTGCTTTGTAATGTTGATTTTGGGGGCCGCTGGGAGAACTTGGCAGGCTAGACAGGTTGGGAAGGATGTCTGGACTCCTGGCATTTTGAATCACTTTCAAGGATTTTAAAGTATTGCTTTTAAAAGTCAGTATTTCTTGAGCTGAATGAGAACTTTTAAAATTGTTAATTGTACTCCATTTCTGTTTCCTGAACCCTCCCCGTGCAAGAGCAGTATCTTCTCACCATCAGCACTCCAGAATGGGGAGGGGTGGTCGGAGGGTGGCTTTGAAGCCAGAGTTGGCTTCAAAGACGCCAGAATCAGCTGAGTCACTGCCAGCCATTACCCATCTCAGTTCTGCAAGCAGAAAACATCCTGAAAAAGGAAAATTCTGCACTTGTTTGGGGTTCGGTTTTTTAGTATATTATTTTCTCAAATAATTTTCTCTTCTTAGAGGTACTGAAAGACTCCTAATATTTATGTAGTCAGCTATACACCCTAATGTTTCTTTTAAAGAGCAGTGAACCATTCAATAAAAGGGACTTTTCCACTTGGGCATCCCCTCTGTTATGGTAACATTTCCTCTGTCAAAGTTGCTAGTCCTGTCTTTGAGGGCTCCCCTGAAAGTTAAATTGCTTTTAGAAGCAAGTATCCTGTGGGATAAGATTTTGAGACTCCCAGAGAACTGGGGGTAATGCACTGTATAGTGGTGGGTGGTTTATAAGCCATGAAGAGAGACGGTGGTTCAGTGAGACCCTCTTAAGCTAACTGTTGTTTTACATGGTATGTTTCTATATGACAGATGGCTTTTATAATGAGATCTGTACTCAGGGTTCATATGTTCTTAGGATTGACCCTTCTCTTACTTGCCTCCAATATACTTTATGTCAAATAGTGCTGAACCTCAAGCAAAATGGCTGACTCCATAGCAAATTCCATAAAGTCTGGTTAAGAAAGTGAAATTATTGTTCCATATGACAAATTGTTCACAGAAACTAGTTCCTGATGCTGATATCTGAAAGACTCCAGTCACTTCAGAAAGTAAAAGAAATGCCTTTGATTCTTCTAGACTCTACTCCACCGTCTCACCTTGGGAAGAATGGACACAATTTTTTGAAAAATCGTTTCCCTGAATGTTTCCCGAATTTTGAAGGGTACTGCCTCAGTGGTGATATCTGTATATATTTTGGCATTGCCAACCTGTTCTCTTGCAATTAAGTCAAACTATTTTTCTGCAGAGATATGATATTGCAGTCCATAACTTTTAGTGAATTCAGAAAATTTATATTGAGATTTTTCTGTAATTAAACTTTTCCATAGTGAAAAATATATGTAATTTATATATGTAAATCTGGGCTTCCCACATGGTGCAGCGATAAAGAATCCGCCTGCTGTGCAGGAGATGCAGAAAACTCGGATTCCGTGCCTGGGTCAGGGAAGAGCCTCTGGAGGAGGAAGTAACAACCCATTCCAGTATTCTTTCCTGGAGATAGACAGAGGAGCCTAGTGGGCTTACAGTCCATGGGGTCGCAAAGAGTCTGACATGACTGAGCACACACACATATGTAAATCTGTTATTTACATATATATATATATATATATATAATGTGTGTGTTACACTCTTTCTGAATATTTCACACACATCCCAGGTGTCAGTGGCAAATATAAAATTTAAGGAATTGGGTGATTTCCCTTCTGACTTAAATAACTTGCTGTTACTACTGGTACAGTCTGGGAAGTAAACTGAGAGAATTTCTTAAAACTTCTATTTTATGCCAAATAGATGGGGAGCATCAATGCTACGTCTCTAAATTTTAGGAAGTGTTGCATACAGTCACACGGGGTTTCCATTTTTCTCCCTTTACGTCCTAATAGTTGGTCTTTACATTTTTGTTGCTGTTGGTAAATGCAGCCATGGCTGCCTCTGCTCTCCCTTTGTCCCCATGATGGTTTTGGTGGGTTATTTGTCAGCCTGCTCCCACCACACTTGCTCAGAAACCGTGCCCCTCAGTCTTTAGTAAAACCACACCCAGAAGATCTAGTTCTGTATCAAATCTTACTTTTAGTAACTTCTATAATCTGAAGGCAATCTGAGGGAATGCATAGATACTGAAAAATAAATAGGTCTCTTCTGGCTGGCCTCCTGGCTCAGTGATAATTTTCTCTGTGCCTAATGATGCGGAGTCAGACACGACTGAAGTCACGTGGCAGCAGCAGCAGCAGCAATGATGGAGCAAGAGAATACTTTGATCCTCATGAGTAGATGCTATAAGCTTAAAAGCTTTGATTATTAATAATAATTAGTAGAAACATAGTCTAAATTACTAGAATAAATTATATTCTGTGATGAAGAATATGGCCTTGCATTAGAAATCACCTCATCCTGACAAAAATAGTGGAAAATGTTCATGAATATTAGCAAAAATGACTCAGTCCTAATAGAAATCTGTTTTTATATTCATATTTCATGCTGTGGTTTTCTAACCTAAGATAAATTTAGTACTTGATGATAATCATTCTTGATTTTGATAATAGGGATCAAATTGTTTTCATCTGTTCATGGCTTTTTATTATTCCCAGTAATGAAATTATGAAAACAAGTATCCTAGCAATGGTTTATGTTTCTCTCTGACACTTTAACTTTGGATTATTAAAGGCATTATAAGAAGAAGAAGGGTACTGCAGAGTTATGTATTGTAGTTAGCACATTAATTTCACTTGGAACTGAGAGCACCAATTCATTAAATGACTTGTGAACACTCTTTAGCACACTGCTTTTGTTCCTGTCATTAAAACCTGATGAAAATATCATATTCCTCTAATAATATTTTAAATACGAGTTGCTACAAAATGACAATTAAACTGGGTCTAACACTTAAATTTAAGCACCTTTAATCAAAAGCAATATTTAAAATATCATCAGAGTTCCCATTGATCTGGATCGTAACTTTGTTTTTGAATTCTATATCTAATAAAAACATGGATTTATCAGATGTCCAACCCTTCCATCCTTCTGTGCCCCAATGACCTCACCTTGTATTTTTTTAATTCCATGAAAAGAAAACATCTTTAGGGAGTGCTTCCCAGTCTAACAGTTATTAGAAACATCTCACAGGCATCATTCTGCACATGTATACATGAGTGCTAAGTTACTTCAGTCATGTTCAACTCTGTGCGACCCTGTGGACCATAGCCCACCAAGCTCCTCTGTCCATGGGATTCTTCAGGCGAGAATCCTAGAGTGGCTGCCATGCCTTCCTCCAGGGGATCTTCCCAACCCAGGGACTGAACCCAGGTCGCCTGCATCTCCTGGACTGGCAGGTGGGTTCTCTGCCACTAGTGCCACCTGGGAGGCCCAGAGACTGTTCACAATGTCGTGAGCAGGTTAGTAAAGGAACTTTCTTCCTTGCTTGGAGGCAATGGGAGCTCCCCTCCCAGATGTAGGAACTCCCAGCTGCCCTGGGGATGCGGAGGATATGAGAACCGGAAGTCTCCACACTCACAGGCCTCCTCAGAGGGCCCCTGCTCAGAGAACTCCAAACCTCTTGAGCGTGGAAGAGGTTCTCATTTATTCTGGTTTGGTTCTGAACCAACCCACAGCCTCTAGGGCAGGTCTTCTTCAGCCCAAGTTGCCCGAACTATGGTGCTGTGAAATGTGTCATGAGAAAAGGATTGTGTGGCCCAGTTTAAGAAATGCCGCATAAGCTAGGCTTCAATTCTTGATTCATGGGCACCACAACATGTGAAAAAGTCTTGTTGACCTTTGTTTAGTCCAGAACTTGAAATTGTTTGACCATGGAACCAAGCTTATTCGGCTAGGAAATTTTCTGTTTAATGTAGGAGAAGAATTAATCAAAACCTAAAAATTAGTGATGTGTGGCCTGCCCTTGTGAAATGCTAGCTGATTGCTCTGGGCCTTATAAGGGTGAAAGTCTTTGATATTTTGCAGCCTGCTTGGCTCTCCAGACCTCTTATCGTGTGCTTGACTTATTACTTGAGACTTTACAATCTCTGAGAGGATCAGAGGTGTGGCCTGTTAATATCCACCAGTTTAAAAATGGCTGCTAGGTGTTAATAGTGGATGTGTATAACCAAGGACAGTTAGAATTAAAACAGCATCACGAAAGCCAGGAATAACTGGATGGTCCTCCAAGGGTCCTATACTCAGATCGTACATGTTCTTGCAGAGTCAGTTCTAGAAGAACAGTTTTCCACAGGTGCATGGAACTTAAAACTTTTTGGATGTGGCCCAGTGTAGTAGAAAGAATACAGACTTTGAAATCAGAGAACCATTTGAATCAAAACTGCCATTCACTAGCCGTGTGACCTGGTACAAATTATGTAACTCCCCTGCATCTCACTTTCCTCATCTGTAAAATGGAGAACAAAACAAAACAAAAGTGGCCAGTGTTCAGCTGTTAAGTCATGTCTGACTCTTTGCAACCCCATGGACTGTAGCACGCCAGGCTCCCCTGTCCTACACTATCTCCTGGAGTTTGCTCAAATTCATGTCCCTTGAGTCGGTGATGCTATCTAACTATCCCAGTATCAGAAACATAAGGTGTATAACAAATGCTAGTTTCTTTCCCTTCTGTCTCTGAAAGTGACTTGCTGAAGTTCCTATGACTAACTCAAGGTACAGCCAGGACTAGACTTGAGATCTCTTCTGGGGCTTCACCCATGCAGTTCATCTAAAGCTTGTCCCTTGCTGCCTCTTCCCATCATGGGGACTGATGTCAGTTCTCTGTGTATTCATTCCTTCATCTCCTTCTGGAATAAAGTGGAAGCATGGGTATATAGTTAGTGGATCCAGGGCCAAGGGGAAGAAATTCCTAACAAGTGAGCATCACAAAATGTTTAAGAGACTATTCTTAAAGTTTATGCTCTTCCAAAGACTAATTAATTCTACTCAAGATCCTGAGAGGTTCTGGAAGCATGCATTCCCAGTAGATGGCAGCATTGTTTCATTTACTTTCACATAAAAGTTCACAGCCTGCGTTGGTTGGTGACAGTGTTAGTCACTCTGTCCCCTCTTCTGCCTTGGACTTCTTGAGACCCCATGGACTGTAGCCCGCCAGGCTTCCCTGTCCATGGGATTTCCCCAGGCAAGAATACTGGAGTAGGTAGCCATTCCCTTCTTCAAGGTATCTTCCTAACCCAGGGATCGAACCCAGGTCTCTACTGCTGACAGATACTTTACTTACTGTCTGAGCCACCAGGGAAGCCCCATATGAACAACAATAATTCCAGTAACAATTTCACTAATGAACAGCAGGGTGTTGGTGAATGCCTCTTTTCCCTCCACTTAGTTTTTCTCTCTTGAAGAAAGTAAGTGCTTCTTGTTACCACTGAGACCTTTTGGATCTATGACTTTTATGAAAAAAAGTAATAAAAATGGTTTCCTCTGCTTCCTGTTCAGAGGCTACTCACATTCTTTTATGACCTGGTCTCAAGTAAAAGACTCTGCTTTCAAATTCTTCCTTCCTTTGACTTATATTGATTGCAATCTGGCCAAACATTTGTTTGAAAACTCCCTTTGCTCCTAGGGCAGGGTTGCTTTGTGTTGGTCTTAGAGAGGCAGTTGTTGTTTTAACAGAAATTGGTCTTTAATCAGTGTTCTGCAGTGCCTTATAGAGGTGGTATGCAAATAACCCTGAATCAATCTCAGGGCCAACAGACCAATGGGGGAAGTCTATGCTGCAGTAGCTCGTAGATCAGAGTGCTTTCAACTGACCCATTTGGCTTCCCTGGTGTCTCAGTGGTAAAGAAACTGCCTGCCAGTGCAGGAGACTCGGTTCGATCCTTGGGTCGGGCAGATCCCCTGAGAATGGCAGCCCATTCCAGTATTTCTTGCCTGGAAAATCCCATGGACAGAGGAGCCTGGTGGGCTACAGTCCAAGGGGTTGCAAGAGTGGGACACAGCTGAGTGACTGAACAACAGCAGCAACTGACCCCTGATGGATTTTCCATATTCTTCCCAAAGTATGAGGCTGAAGCGTAGAGGTTGAGAGCTGACTGGCTAGTGAGTACAAAAGTACAAGTGTTTTGGCCATGGCTCACTGCTGACTTCTGTTTGTGTGTTGTCACAGCTGACCTGTTGGCTACCCCGGGAAGCAATGTGAGTACGCAGACTTCGATGGGTGGGATCTGCCCTGTGTTGCCCATGGGCATCAGCAGAACATCAGCCCGGTGGCTGTCTGCATGCTGGTGCCGGCTTTCCTGCTGCTTCTGGGTCTGTGCAGAGCTCACTACTACTACAGGTGATCTTGCTTCCACTGGAACTTTCGACCTCCTTCAAGCTCCTCCCAGGGGCTCTTGGAGATGAGCTGCTTCTACATACTTATTTCATTTAAAAACTGGAAGAACAGTAAAAAGAAAACAAAACAAAACAAAAAATGATCCAGGTTTTCACTGCTCTAAAACATCTGTGGTTTTATTGTTCCTTTCCAGTCTTTGTCCATAGACCTATGTAGTTTATTGGGTGGCTATTTAGCATCATGCATTTTTATATTCCACCTTTTTCTTTTAGCATCACATGCTTCCTCTTACCCCATCCCCAGCCTGTATAACTATAATTTTTCACACATCCTGTCCATTGAGTTGATTTCCCACAAAATATTAACTTCTGTTCAAGAAAATCAGTATCTTCCCTAAATTGGAAGGAAGTTTCTGGTTCTTGGAGTTTGTGTTTTTAATCATTTCCAATTAAAAGCTCAGAACTGTGGAATAATAGTAGTTACATATTTATTACACACAAAAACCCCACTACATTGGGCATCACATTGTTTGCTTATTTCCCACTTTCATAAAAAGTAGGCCAGTGTAATCCACTATCCTCAATATTGAAAAGCATTTTATGCACTATTGTGGTTTGTCTGGCTAATTTAGGGCTTAATAAATGCTTTCTGTTCTTATTGTTATGATTTTCCAAGAACTGTAAGATTCCCCAAGGAATCCCATGTTCCAAATCCTTTTCTATCTTGAGACACAGGATTCATGGGCAAAAATTTGACATTTTAATTCAGTGGTCCATCAGTAAACTTTGTGCTTTTTAGCCTAGTGTTCAGTCAATATGTTGGATGTTTATAGACAGAATACGGAATAATCAGCTGTTCATCCATTGGACAGAATGTCAAAAGAAAAGCAGATGTTTGGCAAGTACTGTAAAAAAAAAATGGAAGGAAGAAACTTAAGTCCACATGTCCTATAATTATTATTAAGTTTTTTTTTTTTTCTTATTCTGTGGACTACAACATAGTAAGATTCTCTTGGGATCAAATTAAAACTGCCAACTTAAATATTGCCACATCACTGATGTAAACCAGCAAATACAACTCCAACACTGAGTTTGTCATTTAGGTGTGTTAAGCAATTTTCTTTAAAGAGATAAAATCAGTTATTCCTCCCTTTGTATCAGTCTTGCCTATCTTATTTAGATTAACTGTCCAAACACTATTTGTTTTGTGTATCTCTGAAAAGGTTATTTGCGAAACTAAATAATTTTTTAAAGTATGATAGTGTAATTACTTCATGAAACTTGATTTCTTGAAAGGCCTGCTTTGTAAGAAAATCAACAGGAAGTAGTAGTTTCCACAAACTATACCTTGAAACTTTGGAACTGTTTATATTAACCACTTCAATTGTTCTCCTTGATGCATTTGGTTAAAAATAATAGCCCACACCATTTTCCAGTGGGTTCCATCTGTTACATGGAATTTACAGCTCCTAGCATGGGCTTCCAGAGCAGTCCCTATCTTCCTATTGCCCTTCCTCAGATGGGCAGATGGGAAGATCCCCTGGAGAAGGGAAAGGCTCCCCACTCCAGTATTCTGGCCTGGAGAATTGCACGGACTCTAAAGTCTATGAGGTCGCCAAGAGTTGGACACGACTAAGCAATTTTCACTTTCAGATGGGCAGACAGGGCTGTGTGGCTGAGGGCTGCACTCCCAAAGGGAATTGAGCTGCCATCTGCCTTGAAGTAGTAGCGCTGTTTGGGAATCTTGAGGCTGGCTGGTGTCTTCCCCACCACCTTTCCTTCATTGCCTTCCCTTAGATGGCTGCTCAGATGTGATTCATCTGCCTCTCTCCCTCTTGAGGCTGGACTCTGAGGACAGGGGTCCCTGTTAGATCTCCTTTCCTTTTGTCCCCTCCCCTAGGGCATGACACCATGCCTAGCATAGACCTGGATGGAGCCTAGGCTTTATATCTGTTTATAGAAAGCAAAACAAAACAAAGCACAACAGGAGAGTTATGAGTTGAGTTTTATCTGGAGCAAAATGAAGACTACAGCTCAGGAGACAGCAGTTCAGATAGCTCTGAGAAACTGCTCCAGAGAGGTAGGGGGGGACGTCAGAATATATGTGATTTTGGTGAAGGCAAAGGGCGTATGTGTGATAAAGCACATTTTTTTTTTTTTTTTTTTTTTTGCAGAAGGTTATTGCTAGTCACGAGGAGCAAACATCACCATGAAGAATTTTAGTATTTTTCTAGGTAAAAGGAGATGCAAGAATTTTGTTCATAAAATCTTTTCCTGAAAAAATCTTAACTATCTGAAGATGTGTCCTGCCAGATTTTCCCAGAGCACAGAGTGCTTCACTTCTGCTCTTCACTCTGAACTCATTTGAGGGGGTGTTGAAGGTCTGCAGCTTCAGCAGCTCATGACTTAATCCTTATAGAGGTAGATGGCACATGCAAATTTGCAGTTGGCCCGTCATTGTGACCCAGCCCCTGGGCTGCCCTTGGTAGCCATATGCCTTGGGTACATCACTACTATCTTCCAAAGCCGCTGGTTTCACTTATAAGATGGAGTTAATATTGTCTGTGTGACACAATTGCTGTGATAGTGTATTCTATAGGCACTCCCCTCTCTACAAATTCAAAGTCCATTTAAGCAGAGATTTTGTTGTTTTTCCTTTGCTATGTCTCCAGTACTAGCACAAGGCCTAGGATATAGTTAGTACTCAGTCAATATATCCATGAATGCATGCGTGACTTCCCCTGCCTCCCATGCCCTCCTCCTCCCTTCTCACAGTACCTTGCAAACAGTGAAACATAATCTGTAAAATAATGCGGGAAAGAAGGCTTTGAAACCCAAAGTTATGCTCCTAGTCTCCTTAATACTTCTCTTCTCCCATGCATCTTAGGTACCTAAATTTCAGTAACAAAAGTAATTATCTGACCATTGCTGAATGAGCTACTGTTTTGTTTTGAGATCGTCTCACATTTTGGCTTTATTGCAGGACTCAGAAGTGGCTATTAAAAATCCAAAGAATCCTTGTGAAGAACCGAGCGGAGATGTGATCCGTAGCAGGCCTGCAGATGGCGAGGCTGGGATGCCTTCTTGCCCCCAACCTTGGGTAATGTAACCAAAGTACATGAAGCGAGAAATTGTCTTTATATTAATCCCAGTTCATTTTTTCTCATTCTTTGCTGAGAGAGACTGGAACCTATTATAACTTCCAGCTGGTGTTAATATTACCCAACACCACAACAACTGGGAGGTCCTGGGTGGGCAGTGGGGCTGGGGAAACTGTGTCCTAAATTAATCAGACAAGCTAAAGTAGTGCCATAATGTAATGGCCCAAGACATTTATGGGATCCTTTTTTCTATCAAGTACTTTCTTGCTATAACTTAGCTTTTTATATGTTTGTGAAAAGTCTTTCCAAATTTTTAGGTGATCCCTTTCAGATGGATGTCTTACAAACTGAAGATTATGCTCCTAATTTTCTTAAAACTTCTTTTCTTACACACATTTTAAGTCCTTAAACTTCAGCAGCAAAACAGTTTGCCAGCTTTAGCAAATAAAAATACAGAACACCTAGTTAAATTCATACTATTATTGAAAGTTGAATTTTAAATTCAAATATTCCTAGGTATCCTGTATTTTATCTGAGAACCCTGTATATTTTCCAAAAAGCATAGTAACTGCAAAGTTCAAACAAAATGCTTCATAGATCGTCCTCTTCGGTCACTGACCTTAGAACACTAGAGGGCAGACATGGGACAAGCTCTCTTGCAATGGTTGGGATTTCCATTTCTAGGATCCTGTCAGAGACGTGTTGACCTGTTCAGGGTGTTGTTGGTATAACTTGTGGCATATATTGTGGAAGAAGCTGGAATATATGGCAGGCCCATGGGGAAGTGAAACCCGTGAGCACATAGAGAAAAGCTTATTAAGGGGGTTTGGAGGGTCAAAGGCATCATTTGGGGTCCTTCCCATATTGCATTTTCCTGCCTCTATCTCATATGCATTTCGGAGAATAGCTTTCCTGTGGCTGTGCTTTTGACGGACAAGCAACCATCTGTCTCTGCCTGTTGTAGGCATTCAGTGTGTACTTATTTTTTGGTTGAACTTGAGTACAGAAATGCAATAAGAAATGAGAATTCTGACCTTACTCTTCTACCAATTGGCTAATTTTCAGCAAGTCAGTTAACCCCTGTTTCCTCATCAGGACTCCAAGGCATTTGGATTACATGGGCTGTAAGATCCCTTCTGTTTCTAGTGATTCCCTAAATGTGTGGTTCTGGGTGAACTTAGTTACAGTCCTCAGATCTTTGAAGCTTCATGTCTTCAAATCCTTAATTACCCTGATTTCATTGTTAGTCCATATGGTACTTCCTTCAGGTTTTAGGTAGCAAGTTTAGTTCATTTTATTTAAATCATAGGAGAGAAGGAAAAATGCGATCTGTGTGTATCTTCTTATTTAAAAACTCAGAGATACTTGCTGCTGTCGTGAGCAGTGTACAGACACAGGGCCATGGTGACAGGCTGACCCCCAGTGGTCAGAACACCAACTGCTGCTGCGGGCATCAGTGAGAATGGGGGGAGCATCTGAATGAGGAGGAGAAGCAGCAGAAACAAACTTGGTTCCATCAGCTGCCAACCCAGGCCAGATGGAACCTATGTTCTTCTAGCAGAGAGGCATGTGGTTGGAAAATTTGCAGTACAAAGGGCTGAAGTCTGGCCTGAGCCAGACAAGTGAGTGTCATTTCTGCTTTGGCCCAGCCTCTTCGTTCATTCATTTCTCCACTCTTCCCCAGTAGCATATTGGACAGTTCCTGACTTGAGAGGCTCATCTTCTGGTATCATATCTTTTTGCCTTTTCACACGGTTCATGGGGTTCTCATGGCAAGAATACTGGAGTGGTTTGTCATTCCCTTCTCCAGTGAGAAAAATGGGCATGTGCCCTTAAACAGTGGGTCATGTATTAATTTTGCATTGTTTTACTGCAGGAAGCTATTGATGAGGAGGAGGTGGCAAGGACACTTAGTGTTGTGGAAAATAAGAAAATGAAAATGTGTTCAGGGGATTCACCATTCTCTCACCAATATTTCTTTTCCTAATCAACCACTCATTCTTCCTACACTTTTCTCAAAAAGAAAATATGGTCAAGGAAACTTATTTTTTCTTTTCTTCATTATATTTCTGAGTTATGGGCTCATTATGTGGAGGGCCCATTTCTGAACCAATGGAGCATAATCAGCCAGAGCCTTGGGGCAGCCTCTCTGCTGGGTTACTGATTGGCAAGGAAGGACTTGACCAAACTGCGTCCTTCATCCTGGGGCATGGGGTAACTTCTTTTCTTTCCTTTCATCTTTGACCTATTAATACTTTAATCTCTAATCTATGTTGTGTGAAAGTGAAAGTCACTCAGTTGTGTCCAACTCTTTGCAATTCCATGAACTATATGGTCCATGGAATTCTCCAGGCCAGAATACTGGAGTGGGTAGCTGTTCCCTTCTCAAACCTAGGTCTCCCGCATTGCAGGCGGATTCTTTGCCAGCTGAGCCACCAGGGAAGCCCAAGAATACTGGTGTGGGTAGCCTATCCCTTCTCCAGTGGATCCTCTTGACCCAAGAATTGGACTGAGGTCTCCTGCATTGCAGGTGGATTCATCTCTTGTGAATGTGAGCCAATTAACTCTGGTCAGCCTGCATTGCATGTGCCCAATCAAATGTGGACAGTACAATGACATAAATAATAATTCTGTTGACTGAAGAGAAATAATGTTGTTTTCTGGGCCTGTCTTTTAGAATTTTGGTTCCCAAGCTGTTCAAGCATGAGAAGACATTTCGTGGATCAATGAAAAATAGTGGCTGCATTTATGAGTGCTTATTAGTCCTAATGAGCCCAGATTATTCAGACCTTGGTATCATATTTAGGTGAATTTTATTAACTAAGCACCTACACACATATTTGGAAAGTTGGAGCAGATACATGTAAGAGGCATTATTTATCTGGTCTAAGGGCAACCTTTAGACCTCTTGTAGATTCATGGGTTACTTATGGGAAAAAGTAGTTCCTAGGGATCCATGGCCCAAAAGTTGGGATTGCAGAATTAGGATAGATTCTTCAGTAAAGGTTTAGTAGTGCCTAGTTGCTTTAACAGAGAGTAGCATAAGGCTTCTCACTGAAAACTGAACCCTTCACTAGCCAGAGAAACAAATTTGATAGGGCCTTCCTTTTGGCTTTCCCCTCCTATAGAATGAACTCCTATAACCATAGACTTTAATGTATGTTGAGATAATTTATGAATTTTAACAGTGTTCTCTCTCTCTCCCTTTTGTTCTCTGCAGTTCATGGTTGTAAAGGAACCTCAAAACCTCAGAAATGGGAGTCCACCCGAGGCCCTCAAGGAAAGCCTGGCAGCAGATTTTGGCCAGTTTTCCCCCCTGATCCTGGTGAATGATTGATTATCTTTATCTGCATCCTGACATTTCCCTGACTGTGGAAAGTCTCCTCTATGCACAGAAACATAGGACTTCCCTGGTGGCTCAGACGGTAAAGCGTCTGTCTACAATGTGGGAGACCCGGGTTCAATCCCTGGGTTGGGAAGATCCCCTGGAGGAGGAAATGGCAATCCACTCCAGTACTATTGCCTGGAAAATCCCATGGACAGAGGAGCCTGGTAGGCTATAGTCCATGGGGTCGCAAAGAGTCAGCCATGACTGAGTGACTTCACTTTCTATGCACAGAAGCAATAGTGAAATTGTATAAGGGATGTGAACAACTGGCTGTTTTGGAATGCCACAGAGCTTAGAGAAATATATTTGGACCAGATTCCTGTCTTATGTGAGGTTACCACATTCACTCAAAACTCTGGTCACAGAGCAGTCTGTTAGATCCCTTTAAGCAAGCACACAACGAGTGCCACCTTATTCTTGGAATAAGAATTCTTAGAATTACACTGGGGTTTGAGGTCATCCTTGGGGTTACGGATCTATATTGGCTGCTGTCAGTATGGTTCCAGTGAAATTGCAAATGACTCCAAGAAAATGTGTTTCATGTTCTAGAATAAAGGGTTCTTGTGAATTTAACTTGATCTGGGGATTCTCCTAGGGATTGAGGGCTATTTAAGTCTTATTAGGGTCTAGCCTTCAGCCAGATGCCTGGCCATCTGTAAAATCCAGTCAGACCCCTAGAAGAGGGGTCATAAAATCAACTCACATTTTCAGGCTGTTGTGGAGCTCAATCTGCTTCAGGTAGGAATGGAGTTTGACATAATACTTTTACCAAGAGTTGCATTATGATAAGCTTCTTGGGCTTGGGTCTTAGATATATATCATAGTCGTATTTCCTAACTCCCACGACAAGGTTGAATACACTTTGTATCATAAACCTTTAGAAAAGTCCAAAAAAACTTTGAGACAATAGTTTCTCTGCTCATGAGAGGCACTTCAGCCCCTTCATCTTTTACTTCAGAAAATATATTTTCTGATATTTGCCCATCATAAATACGCTGATTACCATTCTCTCCTCCTAGAACTTCCTTGTAGAGAGAACACTGGCTTCTTGTTTTGAAAAACTCACTCCAAACCCCCCTCTCATTCACGTTGCCATGTAACCCAGATTCAGTATGACTTTATTTCTTAATTTGAGGAAGGCTCTGGATACTAAAGTATATTTCAGAATTGAACCTTAAAACTGCAGTAAATATTTTACCTATTATACATATATGTTAATAACATATAAAATATATACTATATATAATATTTATTATAGTTTTGATGTGTTGGCAACCTGGATAATGAAAATATTTGGCATTTTCAAAAGTTGCTTAGGGTTTTGTAATTTTTGAAAGCAGTGGAATACCTTACGTAGTACTTTTTCTTGAGGAGCTAAAAACGAATAATTTTTTTTGGTATGAAAGTAGTGGAGAAGGTAATAGTGACCCACTCTAGTACTCTTACCTGGAAAATCCCATAGACGGAGGAGCCTGGTGGGCTGCGGTCCATGGGGTCATGAAGAGTCGGACTCTATTGAACGACTTCACTTTCAATTTTCATTTTCATGCACTGGAGAAGGAAATGGCAACCCACTCCAGTGTTCTTGCTTGGAGAATCCCAGGGACGGGGGAGCCTGGTGGGCTGCCGGCTATGGGGTCGCACAGAGTCGGACACGCCTGAAGCGACTTAGCAGCAGTAGCAGCAGCAATCTTCTTTAGAGGTACATATAATGTAAATTTGCAAATGAAAGAGTATGGTTAAGCCCAGAAAACACTGAGGACTCAGTTAGCTGAGTATTTTCAGGAATAAATTAGAGTCTCTTTTTGCTCATTCTTTTGCCAACAGTTTGGCCCATTCTGTATGAGCCACTCATATACCTGTCTCCCAATATGAGTCATCACATCCCCAATCATGTCTAGCCAGCTCATAAATGTTTAATACCTGTTATGAAAGAGCATGTAGAGATTCGAGGTAGAGTGGAAAATGAGATAAAAGCTCAGGATTGGCTCTGAACCAATTCTTTCTCTACTCCTGGAAAATCCATTAAACCACAAGCTATACTAGTAGTGCCTCCAAAGTTACTTATTCATTGACCTAAACTGACATCAACTAGTACAGGTTAAGGGGTAGAATACCATCATGGAATAGGAATGCAACTGCATTTAAAACCTGAGCTCTGTTTTCAAGTCATTTATGGGCCAAATGGAAAGAGAGAAAGTTCACAAAGAAAGCTAAATAGCAATGTCAGGTAGCACAGTCCTTTGAATCATCCTAACTAACCAAAACTATTTTAATTTTTTAAAAACTGGGTTCAGAATGGCTTGAGAATAGGGTCATTTGTGTCTCATATTTCAGGTCTACTCTCCAACCATGGTAAGGGTCTCATTTGCTGCACACTGCAAGTGATGGGAATACTGAAATGCCTTTTTTCTGGTGTATAGCATCCTTGGAACAGCCGTCATGGAGAATGGAGCCCCAGATGTGTATGGGCACAGAACATGGAAGCGGTATTGCATCATCCAGTGACAGAGGCTCTGAGGACCAGGAGATGAAGTGTAGCTTTCGTCTTATCTCTGAAGGGGCACGGCCCATTGCTGAGGGGGTGGAGAAATCCTGTCCTCTCCCATCAGCTCACCCTTTGTGGCAGCAAAGATCTCCACACCAAATGGAGCTGGCTCAGTGAAAACTTGAATTAAAAGTAAGATCATGAAGAATAAACTGTATTGATGGATTGTAATACTTCATTTTAAAAGTAGAGGAAAAATACAGATTTTCCATCTATAATCTCTACAACAAATCACCTGCTTAGTTGAAGGCAAATATATATTGTGTGTTTGCTTCTTCCTTCAAGCAGTCTTATTGCAGATTTTCAAGTAAAGTAAGCTGGAGAATTATTTGGTATCTCATTAGACACCAAAATGGGGAAAATAGAGCTTTATAAATTGTGTTCAAGTGTTCAATAATCAATACGAATTTTTTTCCTTCCCAGAAGAAATCTGGGGTTAAAGCAATCAATTATACTGGTTAGGCTGCAGTCCATGGGGTCGCTGAGGGTTGGACATGACTGAGCAACTTCACTTTCACTTTTCACTTTCATGCATTGGAGCAGGAAATGGCAACCCACTCCAGTGTTCTTGCCTGGAGAGTCCCAGGGACTAGGGAGCCTGGTGGGCTGCTATCTATGGGGTCACACAGAGTCGGACACAACTGAAGCAACTTAGCAGCAGCAATGTATCTTCAAGTTTCACAAGACCACGTGAATGTGGTAATATAAACCATATTCTCTGACCATAATGAAATTGAGTTAAATGATAAGCAATAATGAGTATGCTTGGAAATTACAAAAACATTTCCAAGTAACTTGTGAGTGAAAGATGAAATCATAGTAGAAATTATAATCAGAATTGACCTGAACAATTGTGAAAATTCTGTGTACCACAATTAATGGTATGTAGCTAAACTGACATTTCGAGTGAATTTTATACCTTTATGTCTTTATTTTATATAGGAAAAAAGAAAGTTAGGGAATTGAGCACTCAACTGAAGAAATTTTTAAAAAGCAGAATAAATCCAAAAGCAGAATAACCAAAGATATAAAGAGCAGAAATTACTGAAATAGAAAAATATAAGAAAAATTTAAAAGCCAAAATATAGTTGTTTGAGAAAAATTTAACATCTATATGACAAAAGTAATCAGAGGAAAAAAGAAGGAAAAGCTATATTATAGTATGGATGAAAAGAACATAAAAGCACAGTTCAGTTGTTCAGTTGTGTCTGACTCTTTGCAACCCCATGAACCACAGCATGCCAGGCCTCCCTGTCCATCACCAACTCCAGGAGTCCACTCAAACTCATGTCCATTGAGTTGGTGATGCCATCCAATCATCTCATCCTCTGTCATCCCCTTCTCCTCCTGCCCTCAATCTTTCCCAGCATCAGGGTCTTTTCAAATGAGTCAACTCTTCACATCAGGTGGCCAAAGTATTCAAGTTTCAGCTTCAGCATCAGTCCTTCCAATGAACACCCAGGATTGATCTGCTTTAGGATGGACTGGTTGGATCTCCTTGCAGTCCAAGGGACTCTCAAGAGTCTTCTCCAACACCACAGTTCAAAAGCATCAATTCTTTGGTGCTCAGCCTTCTTCCCAGTCCAACTCTCACATCCATACATGACTACTGGAAAAACCATAGCCTTGACTAGGAGAACCTTTGTGGACAAAGTAATGTCTCTGCTTTTGAATATGCTGTCTAGGTTGATCATAACTTTCCTTCCAAGGAGTAAGCGTCTTTTAATTTCATGGCTGCAATTACCATAAAACTATAGACATGGTAGCAATTTTTTTAAAAAAAGAAAGTATAAATAACTTTGATAATAAAATTTTAAACTTAAGCCAAATGGACAATTGCCTAGGAAAAAAAATCAACTTACCAAACTTTCAGAGGAAGAAATAGTTTTAAGCCCACTAAAGAAATTTAAAAATTTAAGGGACTTTCCTGGGAGTCCAGTGCTTAAGAATCCACATTTCCACCACCAAGAGTGTGGATTCCATCCTTGGTTGCAGGACTAAGATCTTGCATGTCACATTTGGACAGTTTGGTGATTTCTTATAAAACTAAACATACTCTCATCATATGATCCAGCAATAAACTTTTATGTATTTATTTAAAGGTGTTGAAAACTTGTCTCCACACAAAAACCTGCACATGGGTGTTTATAACAGGTTTATTCATAATTGCCAAATTGATTGGAAGCAATCAAGATGTCCTTCCATAGGTGAATGAATAAACTGTGATAATCCAGATAATGGAATATTATCTAGCACTGAAAATAAATGAGCTATCAAAACTATGAGAAGGAGGAACCTTAAAAAAAATTCCTAAGTAAAAGAAGCCAATTGGAAAAAGCTACCAATAGATTCCAACTGTACAACATCCTGGAAATGGCAAAACTATAAAGAATCAGTGGTTCCAAGGGTTGAGGGGGAGGCATGAATAGATGGAGCACAGAGGATTTTTAAAGCAGTGAAAATATTCTGTGTGAATGGGAGATACATGTCATACATTTTTCCAGACTCAAAGGATGTACACCACCAAGGAGTAAATCTGAAACTGTGGACTTTGGGTGATTATGATGTGTCAATGAAAGTTCATCAGTTGTAACAAATATACCATTCTGGTGGGGGATGTCAGAAACAGGGGAGGCTATGCATGTGTGGGGGCAAGAGGCGTGTGGGATATCCTTGTACTTTCCTCCAGTTTTGCTGGGAAACTAAAACTTTTATAAAACAATAAAAAGGTCATTTTAAAGGTAAACACTGCCTAACCCATTTCATGGTGTGGTGGTTGTTCTGTCACGAAGTCATGTCTGACCCTTTGTGACCCCATGAACTGTAGCCCACCAGGGCCCTCTGTCCAGGATTTCCAGTCAAGAATACTGGAATGGGTTGCCATGCCCTGTTCCAGGTCTCCAATGTTTCTTATATCAATAGGAGGATTTTTAACCACTTGAGCCACCCGGGAAGCCCTGTTATGGGGTTAATATAATCCTCACTTCTAAATTAGACAAGTAAAGTACAAGAAAGAATGCTTATAAATCAAACTCAATTATGAGTACAGATGCAAAATGTCTGAACAAAATATTAACTAATGAATTCAGAAATTAAAGACAGCTTAAAATGACCAAATGGAAATTATATGATAAATGAAAATTTGGTTAAATATTTAAACCAACAAACATAACAGTAACAAATTAAAAGAATTAAATGCAGATTAAAGAAATTNAAAAGAAAATAAACATATTTCTAGATGCAGCAAAAATATTGGTGAAGAAATGAATGCAAAATTCAAAATTTTGGATAGCAAAAACAGAAAATTGGACACCAGAAGACATGTACCAGTGGAAATACTAGTGATTTTTCAGACAGAAGTTAAATGGTACCAGGTCAAATCATGAAAATATAAGAAATGAACAATTAAAAGAACACATATGTAAGTAAATTTAAATGAATAAAGTCAAAAGTTACCCATGAACAATCTAAGTGGCCATCAACAGATGAATGGATAAAGAAGATGTGGTTTGCTTATATAATGGAATATTATTAAGTCATAAAAAGAAGGAAATAATGAATCATGTCATATGCAGCAACATGGATAGACCTAGAGATTATCACACTAAGTGAAGTAAGTCAGAGAAAGACAAATACCATAAGATATCACTTATATGAGGAATCTAAAATATGACACAAACTTATTTACAAAACAAAAGTTAAAGAGAATTAACTAGGAGGACTTGATCTTTCAGATACCAGAAATTATTTACAAACCAGTAGCCATTAAGAAGTGTAGTATCATTGTAGGAATATATTAATAACAATGGACAAATAAAATACAAAATACTGATATAAAAAAACTTGAAAGATGATAGAGTGGGACAGAATGGCACATCGGTGGGAGAAGTATGGGGTATCAATATGTTCACCTGAAAAAAAATTAGTTTTCTGTATAGAAAACAATAAAACCGATACCCACTTGACACATTTACCAAAAAAAAATCAATCTAAGGTAGACTGTAAACTTAAATGTGGGAGGCAAAGCTATAATGCCTGTACAAACATTTATAGGATCATATTTTAATAACCTTGGGTTAAAGGAAAATCTCTTAAGACCTCAAAAAGAAAAATATCAATAAATTAAAATTAAGAACTTTTCTGTTCCTCAAAGCACATCATAAAGAGAGTAGAAAAGCAAGGTGTAACTTTGAAAAGAAGCTTGAAATTGACAAAGGATGTAAACCTAGACTATATAAGTACTTCCTAAAGGGAACAAGAAGGAAAGAAAGTGCAATGGAAAGAAAGTGCAATATAAAGAAAGGCAGGAAAGGAAACACAGATGTGACCTCAAAACTACCCACTGAAACATGTATATTATTATAGGTGAAATAGATCGTCAGTCCAGGTTCTATGCATGAGACAGGGTGCTCAGTGCTGGTGCACTGGGATTGACCCAGAGGGATGGGATGGGGAGGGAGGGGGGACAGGGCATTCAGGATGGTGAACACATGTACACCCATGGCTGATTCATGTCAATGTATGGCAAAAACCACCACAATATTGTAAAGTAATTAGCCTCTAATTAAAATTAAAAAAAAAAAAAAAACACAGGAAGAGACGATAAATCCCCTTAGTAATCAGGGAAATCAAACCATAAGGAGAGATCATTTCACACTCAACCACTGGGAAAAATCTTAAAGTCATTGTAGTCTAAGTGTTGGCAAGAAATTTTACAACCTAGCAATTCTAATTTGAGATATATATCCTGGAGAAACTCTTACATCAATAATATATCTCAAGGCACATACAATAGTGTTTATAATGGCAAAAATCAAAACAAAACTGGAACCTATATAAATATCCATCAACAGTAATGTGAGTAAGAAATTACCATATAGGTTTATCACAGAATACTGTTAAGTGAAGTACAGCTACCCACATGAAATTGGATTAATCTGTAAAACAGTATTTAAACAGAAGAAGAAAAATTAAGTATGAAATAATTCCACTATATAAAGTTATAGGCAGGTAAGCTAAACAATATCCTATTTGGTGATTTAGGCTTATGTGGTAAACTTATAAAGAAAAGCAAGAGAATTGTTGACAAAAAAATTCTAAAGGGTAGTTGTCTTTGACACCTGGAGAGGAGGCCTTCAGCGATGGCCATCCGGGGCTTCTGAGGTCTGGTTGTGTCCTATCTTTAAGTCTCATTGGTAGGGACATAGGTATTTCTATTGTTATTATTTCTCTGTAAACTACCCATATATCATATCACAAAAAAGTGGGAAAAAATGTGTGTTTCCCAGTTGCCAAAACTGTGAAAAAAAATTTTTTTCAAAAAAGAAATAGTGAAAAGAATACAAAAGAAATTGTCCCTCAATTCTATTGAGCATTTCATGGATTCCAAAGCAGAATTATTCACATTCCTTGCATTTGTCTGGGTTAGGTTTTCTGAACCCTGGATCACAGAAGCCATGGAGCATGTATGCTGGATTAACATGTTTCTGAACTGGGAATTTTCCTCCATAGTTGGAAGAATGAAGAGAAGCATGGAGTGCTGTTTACCACATACTCTGAACAGTTTTGGCAAATGGATAAGAAAGAAGAATGAGATAACAGATTATGAAGAAAGAAAGGCTGTGTAGGAGGCAACATATAGAAAAATAAGAAATTGGCATTTGGAATCTCATAAGAAATTACCTGGTTGGGGATAGTAAAAATTATGTTTATAAGTATGATGAAAAGAGTCATTCATATTCTGGTGATACTATTTGCTTCATTCTTCTAACACATCTGACCTTTACCAATTCATTGTTAGGGTTTTCCCCTTAACTTTTTGTTTTAGATTCTGCCTTTCAATTCCTGATGCAACTTTCTGTGTTTGCTAAATTATTCAATAGATTCAAACAACATTGCTTATGTTTGGTCTGAGCTGGAAATGATAATGAAGCTGTCTGTACTTCCTGCAATCATGAGATAGTTGATAGGGATAATTTTTGAGCAATTAAAATAGAGACGGAATCAAGATCACAAATGCAAGAAAGCAGAAGCTTCAAGATCCTATAATAGCTTTTTTAACCCTCTGCAATATTAAAATTTTTACCCTTGGAACCAACTTTTGTTCCTTTCTCATTCCAAACTCATAGCTTTCTTTCCGTTTCTCTCTTGGACTCCACGTGACTTTTTATTCCCTCACAATTGTTCAGTTCAGTTCAGTCGCTCAGTCGTGTCCGACACTTTGCAACCCCAGGAATTGCAGCATGCCAGGCCTCCCTGTCCATCACCAACTCCCGAAGTTCACTCAGACTCACGTCCATCGAGTCAGTGATGCCATCCAGCAATCTCATCCTCTGTCATCCCCTTCTCCTCCTGCCCCCAATCCCTCCCAGCATCAGAGTCTTTTCCAGTGAGTCAACTCGTCACATGAGGTGGCCAAAGTACTGGAGTTTCAGCTTTAGCATCATTCCTTCCAAAGAAATCCCAGGGCTGATCTCCTTCAGAATGGATTGGTTGGATCTCCTTGCAGTCCAAGGGACTCTCAAGAGTCTTCTCCAACACCACAGTTCAAAAGCATCAATTCTTCGGTGCTCAGCCTTCTTCACAGTCCAACTCTCCCATCTTGTTACTCAAAAACTGTCATAAAACTCAGTAGAGTTCTCAGACAATAAAGGCAAATAGCCAAGTCTGGACTTGCATGATCACTCAGATCCCTAAAGCAGTCCTTCTTTGTCCGCTCAAGAACAGAAGAGGGAAAAGAACCTTTAAAATCCTAGCTCTGCAATGGGACCATCTTAGAGATATAACATGCCCTAAAGATCTTCTAGGTCCATGCTCAAAGTAGGATTTTCTCTCCCAATTCTTGGAAGAGGGTCTTTGGCTTCAGCGTTTGACTTGAGACTTGTGGTCATAGGGAGCTTGGTACTCCAAAAGACAGTTTGTTATACCATCTGAGTTGTAAGAAAATTCTTCCTTATATGAGCTGTTAACTCATCCACTGGGCTGGGTCTGACATCTAGAAAGACCCATTCTTAATTTAATCCTTAAATTATCAGAAAATAGTATCTCCTTTTTCAAACCATGTGTCCTGAGAATCTTCCTTTACAAGAGCCAAATACTCCTGCTTTCATTGACCATTCTGCTATCGATTACGTTTCAGACCTTGCCGACATAGTTCAGACTATGTATCTTTGGAGGTCTGACTCCTGGATGGCAGCATCCTTTTTGATGTGAGAGGCCCAAACTGAACATGCTCGTGCTAAGTCCACTTTAGTCGTGTTTGACTCTTTGTGACCCTATCAACTGTAGCCCACCAGGCTCCTTTGTTCATGGGATACTCCAGGCACGAATACTAGAGTTGGTTGCCATGCACTCCTCCAAGGGATCGTCCCAACCCAGGGATTGAACCTGTGTCTCTTATGCCTCCTGCATTGGCAGGCAGATTCTTCACCACTAGCACCACCTGAGCATCTAAGCATACTCCAGATGTGGCCCACATCCTGGGAGAACTAAGTGATTTATTTCCCCTTTTGCACTCAGCTTCCTAAATCTTATTAGTTCTGATAGCAACTACATCAGATGGGAAACATAAATAATCAGGGGTTAGAGACTAGCCCTAAAGAAGTGTTCAATGTAACACTGCCACAGGTTATAGGGCATCCATCCAAGGTCTGAGGACTGGTCATGCATGTAAGAAGTTAGGCTCTTTCTTAGTCTCTTACCCCGAAGGAGCTCTCATCTCTGCTTCTCTCCACTCTGCTCTCCCTCCTAACAACGTGGCCTCTTCCAGCCTTTTCTGTTTCCTTGTGACTTTGGCTTGCCTATGCTTGCTCCAGTGGGCCCTGAAGCCAACCTAACCCAATTTCTACACAACCTTTCATTTGAAATGCCCCCCTCCCCAGCATCCAGCTCAGTGTCTCTCAGGATTTCATATCCACCAAATCACATAGAGATATTTAAAACAATGTGAAGAACGGTTCACTCAGTCTAAGGGAAGGAGTGTATATTTTAAAGTTCCCAGGTGACACTGATGCTGCTGACCCACAAATCACATTTGGAGAAGGAAAGCAATTGGGATGCAGCTGATCCAGTTTCCCAGTTCCTAGTTCCTGGGAGAAGGAATCTGATTATCCTTGTTTGATTTTTGGTTTGTTCACCCTGGGTCACCCTGCTCCAATTAGCCACTGGCAGGAGAGTAGATGGTCAAAATACAAACACAGCCACCTTGGTTGGCCCTTTCACCAGGAGCTGTGGGCAGACTGAGTAGTTCCAAATGCCACAATGCAGCTATGGCAACAGTCAGCTCAATCCCTAGGTCATTTTTATACAAATGGTTCACTAAGCCAAATTTTACATCTTGCCCTTGTACAATTTTTCTAACGGGAAAGACTGTCATTTTCAACATGATTGGCATGGTTCTGATTTCCTTTAAACCCTGTCCACATCATTAAGTTAAACCTATTTTCGATGTGTGGGGCTTACAACTGTCAAGTTAAAATACTCCAAAAAAGAAAAAATTATCGGTTATCTTCTTAAAATAGATGTTCATACTTTAGATTCTATTCTTCTGTCATTTCAGTGAGATTTTGGAAGGAAACAAAGACTTGCTCTCACATTAGATATCCTAAAGGAAACCCTTTATATTGCATTCTTGATCTTTGTACCAGGCCCTGAACTTGGTGCAAATTTGAAATTACAATGGTCAAATGTCTCTTTTCAATAGCCTCTCATGGTGGGTCTGCATGGCCCTTCCAGGAGTCTGAGTGTGATTTGTAAACTGTGCAAACAATATCCAGGTAGAAACACTGTGGTTCAGAATGAAAACCTACACCCAATACCCCCACCCACATACCATGCAGAAAGCTGACTTCCCTGCTACATTAAAGATACTGGAAACCATGTCAGCATTTTACTTTTGCTCCCTAATCTAGATGCTTCCTCCTTGGTAGTGATACTACAGTGCTTCAGTATTCTGATTGGCTCCAGAGTTTCTCTAGTCTCTAGTACATAGGTAGTTTCTAGAGACTGAAGTACTTGAGTGAATGTGCAATGGAGAAGTGATGACAAGAATGAAAAATGAGAAAGTTCTCTGGCACGAGACTGGGGAGGGTAACCACGTGATTCTACTTTGGGGAGCCAAGGATGAAACCTTGTAACCGTTCATTTGAAGCCTGGCTTGTCAGAGTTGGTCACTATCATTCATTCAGTTAAAAAAAGAAAAAAAAAAAAAACAAAACAAACTAGTCCTAGAAAAACCATAGGATCCATTTGGGGTTTGCAAGAGATCGTCCATAATTCAGCAAATTGGCACATTAATTTAATCAGAAACTTGGCTTCCTTTCCATCTCTTCAATTTTGTCAATTAAGAGGCATAGCCACAATGGATAGATTCATTTGAGATGCAAAGAAAATCAAAGTACTCTGGGAGATATTTTAGGCCAAAAAGACACTCACCTGGGACCATTGTAGAGATCAATTTTCAAGCCCATGAAAAAATAAGTGGAAGCATCTTTGTATGAATCTGTCAGCATCAGTACCACTAATGCATGATTCCAGCCATGTTCATGGGGTGTCTGTTTATCACACGGTTTCAACAAGAGTTTTCCATTTTTACCAAATGGGAGATATCAAGAGCGAATCCATAGTTTCTTTACTCTGATTTTCTTAGTGGGAATGTCTCTCTTGTCTTTTTTTGCTTTTTCTTTTTAGCTATCTGTAATTGATCTTTGGCTGTAGCTGCAGAGGTTTGTCCTCTCCCCCTAGGAGGCAATTTTGAAGGCTTATAGTCTTAATATGCTCTATAATTTTTATTTTTGTATCACTGTCATTTTTTTTAAATCCAAATAAACATCATTAGTTTGTCTGAGTTTATCTCATCTAGGTAGTTTAATAAATATAATTTTCATGTAGATATTATAAGAAGAAACATTGATCTGATTCCTACCTTCTATTAGATTATACACAGATATAAAGCACAGAGCAATGAGGGTTTCTTCTTTCCTAATAGCAATTAATTTATTCCTTTTAGTGCTAGATAATGTAAAATGGAAGCTTGCATTTGAATTACAGTTCTAATAAACAGTCNTAATAAACAGTCCTGATTATTGCCTAATTAGAATAATTTATGCATTTTATAGGCTTTGAGTTTTTGGATTCCATAGCAAGGCACAATCCTATGTGCTATTTTTTTCCTTCACAAATTTAATCTATGCTAATAGCTATTAAAACTCTTTCAGACTGATGAATATTTGTCTTTAGTGCTTTTCTTGATCAAGATAATAATTGTTATGGCTTTGAAAAAATAATCATTTTATTTATTCTGCCAAGCTCCAAATCTTCCATTCTAATTTGGTTTCTATTAGCTTGCTCTGCTGTTCTGGCTCAGTTTCTTTTAATGAAGGACTGCTGTTTCAGCCTTGTGAATGGCAGTCATTAATTTGTCACACAAAAATATTTTGGTCCAGATCAATATTGATTTGGGTTGTTATTGCATTCAAGTATTTGATAGCTGCATACTGTAACTTTAACAGTATCTCAGGCAATGATTTAAGTGGTGACGCTTACAAAACTTACCGAGTTCCATAATGGTCAGCTTTGATGTCTTTCTCCCACGCTGTTTCCATGCTAAGTTAGAGACATATTTGTGCAGTGAGCAAGACTTCAAAAAGCCAAATCCCTCTCTTTTCCTAAAGAATGATTTTCCTGCAGGAAAATAGAGCTCATTTACAAAATTTTAGTCAGTTGTTCCTTTGTTTCAGAAAAGCTTGGAAAGGAGACAGATTGGAGGAAATGTGTAATTTTTGACATGAAAAGTGGAGAGATGGATATGAACCTAAATCATAACTTTTTCACTCAGTTTATAGGCTTAAACAGAGCTGAAAAAAATGTTCTTTTGTGAATCTAGATGTCAAGAAAAAAAAAATTTCTGCTCCAGCAATGTTTGCAGGCTCTGAACATGGACTACTAGAGGGAGATGAAGTGCTTTTAAGTGGTAGCTAGATGAACTATTTTAATGGTTAGGTATTTACTTTTCATCCAACATTTAATTATGGAGATTTTTGAAATGCAGCCAGTTGTAAAGAATTTTACAGTGAATAGCGGTAAACCTGCCACTTCAATTCTCCACTAACATTTCACTGTGCTTGCTTCATCACATATCTAAACTAGCCACCCCTTGATGGAGCCATCAGCTCATCTTATTTTTAATGCATTGCAGATAATGGAGCATTTCTTCTAAAACCCTTCTGTGTGCAGGTTGTTAATGAGAGTTCAATACTTGCTAATAGTTTCTTTTTCCTTTTTTGTTTTTTACATCAAAACTTTTCTTTATTTTATATGAGGTATAGTTGATTTACCATGTTGTGTTCATTTCATATAGCAAAATGATTCAGTTATACATATACACACATCTGTTCTTTCTCAGATTCTCTTCCCATAGAGGTTGTTACAGAATATTGAGTAGCATTCCCGGTGCTATACAGTAGGTCCTTGTTGATTATACATTTAGTTTATTTTTTTTTTGTATTAGTAAAATTTACTGAGTGGACAAAATGATTATGTATTGTAACCCAAACTCCTGTAAAAATACAGAGTCACCACAGAAAGCTCCCTTTTGCCTGGTCCTCCTTCATCTCTGTCCACCCTTATCTCTAGGGAACCACTGTTCTGATTTTTTCACCATAGATAAGTTTACCTATTCTAGACCTCCGTTAACTAGGATCATGATAGGTACTCTTTTGTGTAAGACTTCTTTCACTCAGCCTGATTTTTTCTTCATTCCTATTTTTCTGTGCTCACTGGTACTGTGTTCCTTTATATTGCTGAATAGTACTCTATTATGTTAATACACCACAGTTTGCTTCCATTCTCTTGTCTGTTTCCAGTTTAACCATTATGAATAAAGCCTCTGTGATCATTCTTATGCCAGTCTTTTTGTGGAGATATATTTTTATTTCTCTCAGGTAGGATTCTAATTCTAGGTGTATCTTTTAGTTTTATAAGAAATTGATATGTTTTCTAGAATGGTTGTACCATTTTATATTTCCACCAATAATGCATGTGTGGTTTGGCTATCCTCCTGTCAGTCTTTTTAATTTTAGCTTTTCTGGGTGGTACCTCATGGTAAGTTGACGTCTCAGGTGCTTATTTTTAATATGTTTTAGGAAATACACTTTACATTTAATATTATGTTTAATATATTTTATGTTTTGTGGTGCTGGAGAAGACTCTTGAAAATCCCTTGGACAGCAAGGATCTAAAACCAGTCAATCCCAAGGGAGATCAACTCCAAATACTCATTTGGAAGGTCTGATGCTGAAAAGGAAGCTCCAGTACTTTGGCCACCTGATGTGAACAGTCAACTTACTGGAAAAGACCTTGATACGGGAAAGACTGAAGGCAAAAGGAGAAGAGGGAGGCAGAAGATGAGATGGTTGGATGGCATCGTTAATCCAACGGACATGAACTTGGCTGAGCTCCAGGGGCAGGGAGGCCTGGCGTGCTGAGGTCCACAGGGTCACAAAGAATCAGACATGACATCAACTGAACAACAACAAAGGAAAAAGACAATTAGAACAACATAATTTCAAGTAAGTCATGCAGGAGTCCAAATAGTGAGTCAATTTAAGATCAAGTTCAATAAAAACACCAAGTAAATAATAGTTGAGATGGTGTATGGATATGGAAAACTTGTGAACGAGAGAAGCTTGAGAAATACTGTTACAGAGGATCTTTTTTCAGACTTCTTCTATTTCCAAGGATTTTTTTGATTGAGTCAAAAAATCAACATGTAAAAATCTTTAAGAATTTTTGTCACCGTTACCCACTGCAGAGCCTCTGAGTTCTGTGATTAATTGAATTCTACATAAACCTAGGGAGAAAAAAGATTTCAGGCATCACTCTTGCTTTTGAAACCATGCTTTAAACAGCAATAAAAGAAAAGTGTTTTACAAAGGTAAAATAGCAAGGTAGATATTAATATCCACTGAAGCCAGTCTGCTGGGTTTGCCCCTCAGTTCCACCACTCACTAGCGTGTAAACTTGGCAAATTATTTACTTCTCTGTATTTCAGTTTCCTCATCTATAAAATGTCGTTGATAATAGTAACAACTTCATTGGACACTGTGAGGAATAAATGAGTAAAAACATGTAAATAGCACATAGTAAGTGTTATAAGGGTGAGCTACTATTGTTGTAGGAGAATCAGTCAGCCTAAAGAAGGGAAAGATTCCTGCTGCTGCTGCTGCTAAGTCGCTTCTGTCATGTCCGACTCTGTGTGACCCCATAGACGGCAGCCCACCAGGCTCCCCCTTCCTTGGGATTCTCCAGGCAAGAGCACTGGAGTGGGTTGCCATTTCCTTCTCCAATGCGTGAAAGTGAAAAGTGAAAGCGAAGTCCCTCAGTCGTGTCCGACTCTAGCGACCTCATGGACTGCATCCTACCAGGCTCCTCCATTCATGGGATTTTTCAGGCAAAAGTACTGGAGTGGGGTGCCATTGCCTTCTCCTATAGGCCAAGATTATTCCAATGAGGGATGAGGCAGGGAAGTTAATATCTCTAGAAAGCAGAAAAAGCTCTATACCTTCAGGAAAGAGTGGTATCTTATTGGTAGTCTCGGCTCCTTTCTCCTTTTTGTTCTTTCTTTAGGTAATTTCTCATCCCTCATTTTACATTGACTGGTTCCAGAAATGGACACTTGATTTCAATCAGGATAATAACATTCTCTCCTGGGATTTCTGCTCTTTTGAGTTTGTCGTTTGGTTGGTTGCTAAGTTGTGTCCTATTCTTTGTGATCCACCAGGCTCCTCTGTCCATGGGATTTCCCAGACAAGAAGACTGGTGTGGGTTGCCATTTCCTTCTTCAGGGGATCTTCCCGGCATCCCCCACCCCCTCACCTGCTGCTTGGCAGGCAGATTCTTTACCACTGAGCCACCAGCAAATTCCCTGAGATAGAGTTCTTCCCTTTGTTTTTGCAGAGATGCTGAGCTGATAAGACATAATGATGGTGCAGGTGGGAGCCACCCCCAGGGGAAAGCCTGCCAGAGACTGGATCGCACAAAGAGAAATGCAGCAATGGGGAGAAACGTCTTCCCCATTAGGGCCCTGACTTTGGCCTTTGCTGGGAACCCAACTTTGTCTCAACTTCTGCTGTTTTTACGAGTAAGTCTTCTAACTTTGGGAGAGGAGGGTCCCTGTAAAAAACTGCCAGAGGTTTTTTTCTTTTTTGCTCTCAAACTTTGCTTTAAATAGTTGGTTAATTGATCTGCCAGTCATTTTCTTTTTAAATTCCTCTGGCCTTACTGTTTCCCACATACCCTAAATGCCTAGCTCATTGAACCAGTTAACGCACAGCTCTCCACCTGAATCTCATTGCAGTTCTCCACAGGTTAAAGTCTCAGCAATCAGCCTGCCTGAGAACTAGCAGCCTTCCCCTGGCCCCAGAAGTGAAGTGAGCCTCCTTTCCAACCGGCAGGTACGGAGGCAGAGCGTCCACCCTCGGCATTGCTTTCTAGGGCCAAACGCAACACCGGGTTAGATTCCCCAGAAGGAGCCTGCTTGGGGTTTCGTGTTCTGCTGTTTTATTGGAAGAAAGCTTTCTAGAGAAGAGGAGAGGAGGCAGGGGTAGGGCAGAGCTAGAGGCCGGCTTTCTGGTGTGGAAAATCCAGGGCAGGAATTGCCCTGAAGGACTCACCTCTCCAGAGGTGAGAGGACTGGTCTTTTGTTTCACCTTTAGTCAGTACTTGATGGTTGTCTGCCTTTTCGGTCCCCAGCCCCATCAGTATACACCCTGAGAGCAGTGGGCAGCTCTCCATTGAGTTGTTATCAGCTGTTGAATTGAGTTTCTAGGCCCAGGAAGGAGCCTTCCTGGGGTACTTTATCAGCAAACAGATACTTAGATACCTCGTGTGTCCCTGTAAAGTTCCCCCTTGACCAGAAATGCAGTGCATCCAGCCAACCCAACCCCAAACGCCCAGACGACTCTGGACTCTACTTATTTCCTTGTTCTTTCATCCTGGGTTAACTGTGGCTCGGCCAATCATATGTTTTCTATTTTTCTCTTCCTTTACCAAAATGTTTCTTATTTTTTATTCTCTGAAAGCATCCTGGCTTCTGATCCATTTTGCAATTCCGCAGGTGGAGACTGTGTCCTAACTTTGTTTATATCACTAAAACTGTTTTCCTTAGTTATAACACAGTGACTAGGGGCATGGGTGGGCCCGGTTGTAAAGGGAGGGGGGGTATCCATCATTAGAAAACTGTCATCCATTGACATGATGGAGAATATTATGGAAAAGTAGTTTGTAGTTTTACAACCAGAAAGTTTCCCAGTTTTACAACTAGAAAGTTTCCCTTTAACTGTTGTGAAACTGATGCTGGTTTTTTCTTCTTACTAAAGGCTATATTTTCCTTAATGTTAAACTGTGTTCAAGTGGAACAGTCTTTTAATTTGAATGGGAGAAACAAGTGAATTTATTAAACAGAGTGTTAATAAAAAGGTGCACTGTAATAATTTTTTCTTCCCATTCCCCATAGACCTCCCGATGAATTCCCCCACACTCCTCTCCTAAGCATGCCTGTCTGTTGGCTTCTGAGGTAAGAACACTTATTCTTTTTTTGGTCAGCTACAATCCAGGCAAAGGTTTTCCATTTGGTGAATTAATCCCCTGTCTCCTGCTTACAGCTAGCTAAGAAGTATATAGTATTACATTATAGATTTACCAAAATACATGCTTCAATATGTGAAACAGAATTAACATTTTGGGTAGAAAAATCCATTTTGTCTCAATTTCATGGAAACACCTGAGAAATTGCTTTTCTGAAAGCTGCTGGGATACTTCCAGGGTGATCTATTAAACCAGAAATGTGAATCTATTTATAGTTGACAAGCAAATACATCTCAGGCATGTTCTCATAGTTTCAAGCTACTCTGACTAGTCCTCATGGCAGAAAAGGAAAAAAAAGGACTTTTCTGAAGGTAACTCTAATTTTCTTTCCACATTTGGCATACGTGAAGGAATTTAGGGGAAATTTTGCATTGAGTGAAACCCATTTATAAATTTTTCTTACGAAAATATTGTAACAGTTGCAGCATGTGGACAGGAAGTGCTCAGTCTTTGTTGAGGAAGTGCTCAATCTTTGTTCAAGTCATTGGTTGTGAGAATTAGAAGTGAGAGCTGCTGGGGTCTGTGGTGTAGGACGAGTAGCCTGAAGAATCCTGATAAAAAGAGAGACTTACACACGTCAGTGTAAGTTTAAGGCCACAAGTAGATAATGACCTTTCAAGGGAAAAAAAAATCCACCAAAGAGGTAGATTGCTTTGCCTGCCAGGAGACAGAATGTTTGAACCGCTCTCAGGAGAGCGATACTGGCTCAGCAGTGGTTTGATTGATCTGCAACTGGATAGGCACTAACTCGAAGAAAGTGTTCTAGAAACACGTGGAAGTTATGGTTTCTCTATTGGACTGCCTTGAGAAGTTAACTGTCCCCACAGGTGCTGTATAATCTGTAAAAATGTAGTGACTCATGAGTTTTTGGTGGTGGGTAATGAAGGGTGATGGTGATATGCTGAAAGAAATCACAGTTCTTTTTTTTCGGTCAGGAATGGCAGCTTGGTTTGATGCATACTAGCCAATATTTATTGAGGGCACAGGCTGTACCAAACGCTATCTGAGAACTTAAATGTATTTGCTTATGAGGGATGTGCTTTTTAATATTATATTTATTTTTATTTATTTGGCTGCTACAGGTCTTAGTTGTGGTATGTGGGTTCTAGTTCCCTGACCAGGGATCGAACCTGAGCCCCCTGCCTTGGGAGCTCAGAGTCTTAGCCACTGGACCACCATGGAGGCCCAAGGGAGGTACTTTTACCACCCACCTTTGATGGATAAGGAAATTGAGACAAAGAGAGGTTAAGCAACATGCCCATGGTCACACAGTTAATTAATGATAGAGTAAGATTTCAGTCCAGATAACTTAACTCTAGAGCACATGCCCTTTTTCCATTTTGCTACACAGCCTCCAAAGGCATAACCTTAACCAGGAGGAGGCATTTGTAGGCTTATATCATTCAAATTACTTTGAAGAAAGGCAGTGTCCCAGCAAAAAGGTTGAGAGAAGCACTGAATTATTTTCTGGTGAATTCAGTCAACCCTATTTGGCAACCCATATATTTTGAAAAAGTTAGGTTGCAATGATGGATGGTGTCTAAGTTCTTAATTACTGTTTTTTTTTTTTTTCCCCCACCCATTTTCCTAAATTCTCCATCTCATTGTATCGATTGGGTCTGTACCAACTAAAAAGAACTGAAGCAGAGTGATGTAAATGAAGTCACCTGGATCTGACCTTAAGCGTGTTTCTCTTTGTTAATGTGAATTTATCAGATTTTTGAGGGTCAGAGACTTGTGCATAATGAGGGGCCATAGTTCAAAGAGGGACTTCTTGGGAGCCTAGGGTGCTCACTTTCTGGAACAGAGCTCTTCCCAAAATGGTGCCCTGTAAACTGAAGAAGCTGAAAAGTAACAGTGCTGGTGATAAGGCATCTGCTGACAGAGGCAGACTCCAATGGTGAAACTGTCCTATTGGAAGTCTCCAGGGCCTTTCAGCCAGAGAAAGCCCTCTGGAGAGGAATATGTTCGGCTGGGGTTTACTCTCTGGTACAACAAGATGCCTGACAATGAGGTGGCTGGGGCTGGTTCCGATGGTGATAAAGACAAGCTGGCAACCAAAATGAGAATAACCCAGATTTATAGCTTGAAAACCTTACCCCAACCCACAGTGTAAAACAAGAGACTATCAACTACCAAATGCTAAGGAACTCAAGGGATTTGATATCTTGAGAAATTAGACCAATTTCTTCTTATATTTTAAAGAAATCATGTCTTGAAGAGATCATGATACTATAATCCTACCTTTGACAGTTGTTGGATAATTCAAATGTAGCTAATTTAAAGTCACAGGAAAAGTATTCTATCTCTAAAAATTAATTTAAAACATCACAACCCCAAAGATGAAGTGTTAGTGTTTCATGTTTCTAAATACATAAATATTTATTGACTAAATGAATGTTTGCTCTAGCCAGTACTTTACATCCCTGGCTAATCTTTATTTTTATGTGAAATAAAAATTCAAAACTATGCTCAAAACACCTCTTTTAAGTTACTTAACTAACATTTAATCAAAGAACTGCCAGTTAATTATTATTTGCACAATAGTTTTTGGACTGCTTCGTACAATTTCTTTAAAGTCTTGACTAGCTTTTTGTTAACAGAGAACACGACTCATGCCTTAAGGTTTACATGCACCTAATATTCTGTGCAATTAAGTTTCTGCTTTTCTATTCAGCTCACCTTGTTAGATGGGGATAAAACTATCTTGTACCAAATTAATGGGAATATTGCAGAACCAGTGAGGAAATGCCCAAAGTGCTTTGATAATCTTACTTGTGTGTGCCTGGTGATTATTATATTAATTCAAATGTCTTTTGTGAGAAGCACATAAATGGGTTTTTAGTCTTTGAAATAAGTTGATTTTCAAATTGATAATGTAGTTAAATTCAGCTTCATTTTGAAATGTATTTTAGAGTAGAAAAAAAATTGGAGCTTTTCCCCACTAAGAGTAACTGTGACTCCTTAGAGAGATGATTGATTCTGGGTCTGGGTGAGGAAAAGCACAGGTGAGCTTGGGACTTTCTGTTTTGGCTGAAGGAGAGGAACCTCTCAGAGACTTCTGAGGACATGCATGTGTCCCTGAGGGACACAGCAGCAGTCCCAAAGGGTTCTCATTGCCTAAAGATGAGACAAGCTGAGTAGCCAAAAGAGAATAATGACTACAACTAGTTGAAAAATATAAAATCCCATGAGTTAATAAAGATAATGAAAATAAGAGAGTGAAAGGGAAAAAATTTCAAAACTCATTTGTCACCTTTGGAAGTCATGGCTGCACCAGACAGATACTCTGAAAATCATTTTAGGATAGAATTAAGAATTTATCCTACCTTTAGTTTTCAACATAAATTGTATTTTAGAGGCCTGAATTACCTGAGGTGATAGAGAATGATTATTTTTTATTTTCCATCATAGCTTACTCCAAGATGCTGAATATAGTTCCCTGTGCTATACAGTAGGACCTTGATGCTTATTTTATTTATAGTACTGTGTATCTGCTAATTTCAAACTCCTAATTTATTCATCCTCCCACCCACTTTCCCCTTTGGTAACCTTAAGTTTGTTTTCAATGACTGTGAGTCTGTTTCCATTTTATAAATATGTTCATTTATATCAGTTTTAAGATTCCACATGAGAGTGATACCATAATGTTTGTCTTTTTCTGTCTCACATTCTTCACATAGCATGATAATCTCTAGGTTCATCCATATTGCTGCAAATGGCATTTTTCATTCTTTTTATGGCCAAGTAATATTCCATTTTATCTGTATATCTATATACCTCATCTTCTTTTTAAAAATATAAATTTATTTCAATTGGAGGCTAATTACTTTACAATATTGTATTGGTTTTGCCATAGATTGACATGAATCCTCCATGGGTGTACATGTATTTCCCATCCTGAACCCCCCTCCAACCTCTCTCCCCATCCCATTCCTCTGGGTCATCCCAGTGCATCAGCCCAGAGCATCCTATATCATGCATCAAACCTGGACTGGTGATAAGTTTAACATATGATAATATACATGTTTCAATGACATTCTCCCAAGTCATCCCACCCTCGCCCTCTCCCACAGAGTCCAAAACACTGTTTTATAATTCTGTGTGTCTTTTGCTGTCTTGCTTACAGAGTTATCATTACCATCTTTCTAAATTCCATATATATGCGTTATTATAGGAGTCCGTCAAGGCTGTATATTGTCACCCTGCTTCTTTAACTTGTATGCAGAGTACATCATGAGAAACGCTGGACTGGAAGAAGCACAAGCTGGAATCAAGATTGCTGGGAGAAATATCAATAACCTCAGATATGCAGATGACACCACCCTTCTGGCAGAAAGTGAAGAGGAACTAAAAAGCCTCTTGATGAAAGTGAAAGGGGAAAGTGAAAAAGTTGGCTTTAAGCTCAACATTCAGTAAATGAAGATCATGGCATCTGGTCCCATCACTTTATGGTAAATAGATGGGGAAACAGTGGAAACAGTGTCAGACTTTATTTTTGAGGGGCTCCGAAATCACTGCAGATGGTGATTGCAGCCATGAAATTAAAAGATGCTTACTCCTTGGAAGAAAAGTTATGACCAACCTGGACAGCATATTGAAAAGCAGACACATTACTTTGCCAACAAATGTCTATCTAGTCAAGGCTATGGTTTTTCCAATGGTCATGTATAGATGTGAGATTTGGACTGTGAAGAAGGCTGAGCGCCGAAGAATTGATGCTTTTAAACTGTCGTGTTGAGAAGACTCTTGAGAGTTCCTTGGACTCCAAGGAGACCCAACCAGTCCATTCTAAAGGAGATCTAATCAAAATTAAAAGCTTTTGCACAACAAAGGAAAATATAAGCAAGGTGAAAAGACAGCCTTCTGATTGGGAGAAAATAATAGCAAATGAAGCAACTGACAAACAACTAATCTCAAAAATATACAAGCAACTTATGCAGCTCAATTCCAGAAAAATAAATGACCCAATCAAAAAATGGGCCAAAGACCTAAATAGACATTTCTCCAAAGAAGACATACGGATGGCTAACAAACACATGAAAAGATGCTCAACATCACTCATTATCAGAGAAATGCAAATCAAGACCACAGTGAGGTACCACTTCACACCAGTCAGAATGGCTGCAATCCAGAAGTCTGCAAGCAATAAATGCTGGAGAGGGTGTGGAGAAAAGGGAACCCTTTTACATTGTTGGTGGGAATGCAAACTAGTACAGCCACTATGGAGAACAGTGTGGAGATTCCTTAAAAAATTGCAAATAGAATTGCCTTATGACCCAGCAATCCCACTGCTGGGCATACACACCGAGGAAACCAGAATAGAAAGAGACACATGTACCCCAATGTTCATCGCAGCACTGTTTATAATAGCCAGAACATGGAAACAACCTAGATGTCCATCAGCAGATGAATGGATAAGAAAGCTGTGGTACATATACACAATGGAGTATTACTCAGCCATTAAAAAGAATACATTTGAATCAGTTCTAAGGAGATGGATGGAACTGGAGCCGATTATACAGAGTGAAGTAAGCCAGAAAGAAAAACACCAATACAGTATACTAACGCATATATATGGAATTTAGAAAGATGGGGATGATGACCCTGTATGCGAGACAACAAAAGAGACTCAGATCTACAGAGTGAACTTTTGAACTCTGGGGGAGAGAGAGAGGGAGAGGGTGGGATGAGATGGGAGAATGGCATTGAAACATGTATACTATCAAGTAAGAAACGAATCGCCAGTCGATATCCGATGCAGGATGCTTGGGACTGGTGCAAGGGGAGGACCCAGAGAGATGGTATGGGGTGGGAGGTGGGAAGGGATTCATGTTTGGGAATGCTTGTACACTTGTGGTGAATTCATGTCAATGTTTGGCAAAACCAATACAGTAATGTAAAGTAAACTAAAGTTAAAATAAAAATTTCAAAAAATTAAAAAAAAAAAAATAAAGGAGATCAGTCCTGGGTGTTCATTGGAAGGACTGATGCTGAAGCTGAAGCTCCAATACTTTGGCCATCTGATACGAAGAGTTGACTCATTGGAAAAGACCCTGATGCTGGGAGGGATTGGGGGCAGGAGGAGAAGGGGACAACAAAGGATGAGATGGCTAGATGGCATCACCAACTTGATGGACATGAATTTGAGTAAACTCGAGGAGTTGGTGATGGACAGGGAGGCCTGGCATGCTGCAGTTCATAGGATCACAGAGAGCTGGACATGACTGAGTGACTGAAATGAACTGAAATGATACTGTATTGGTGTTTTTCTTTCTGGCTTATTTCACTCTGTATAATAGGCTCCAGTTTCATCCACCTCATTAGAACTGATTCAAATGTATTCTTTTTAATTGCTGAGTAATACTCCATTGTGTATATGTACCACTGCTTTCTTATCCATTCATCTGCTGATGGACAGCTAGGTTGCTTCCCTGTCCTGGCTATTATACACAGTGCTGCGATGAACATTGGGGTACATGTGTCTCTTTCAATTCTGATTTCCTCGGTGTGTATGCCCAGCAGTGGGAGTGCTGGGTCATATGGCAGTTCTATTTCTGTTTTGTTTTTTTTTTTTAAAGAATCTCCACACTATTCTCCATAGTGGCTGTACTAGTTTGCATTCCCACCAACAGTGTAAGAGGGTTCTCTTTTCTCCACACCCTCTCCAGCATTTATTGCTCTTAGACTTTTGGATAGCAGCCATTCTGACTGGCGTGAAATGCTACTTCATTGTGGTTTTGATTTGCCTTTCTCTGATAATGAGTGATGTTGAGCATCTTTTCATGTGTTTGTCAGCCATCTGTATGTCTTCTTTGGAGAAATTTCTGTTTAGTTCTTTGGCCCAGTTTTTGATTGGGTTGTTTATTTTTCTGGAATTGAGCTTGAGGAGTTGCTTGTATATTTTTGAGATTAATTCTTTGTCAGTTGCTTCATTTACTATTTTCTCCCATTCCGAAGGCTGTCTTTTCACCTTGCTTTCTTTGTTTCCTTTTTTGTGCAGAAGCTTTTAAGTTTAATTAGGTCCCATTTATTTATTTTTGCTTTTATTTCCAATATTCTGGGAGGTGTGTCATAGAGCATCCTGCTGTGATTTATGTTGGAGAGTGTTTTGCCTATGTTCTCCTCTAGGAGTTTTATAGTTTCTGGTCTTACGTTTAGATCTTCAATCCATTTTGAGTTTATTTTTGTGTATGGTGTTCTAGTTTCATTCTTTTACAAGTGGTTGACCAGTTTTCCCAGCAACATTTGTTAAAAAGATTGTCTTTTCTCCATTGTATATTCTTGTCTCCTTTGTCAAAGATAAGGTGTCTATAGGTGTGTGGATTTACCTCTGGGCTATTTTGTTCCATTGATCTATATTTCTGTCTTTGTGCCAGTACCATACTGTCTTGATGACTGGGACTTTATAGAGCCTGAAGTCAGGCAGGTTGATTCTTCCAGTTCCATTCTTCTTTCTCAAGATTGCTTTGGCTATTCGAGGATTTTTGTATTTCCATACAAATTGTTAAATTATTTGTTCTAGCTCTGTGAAAAATACCATTGGTAGCTTGATAGGGGTTGCATTGAATCTGTAGATTGCTTTGGGTAGTATACTCATTTTCACTATATTGATTCTTCTGATCCATGAACACGGTATATTTCTCCAGCTATTTGTGTCCTCTTTGATTTCTTTCACCAGTGTTTTATAGTTTTCTATATATAGGTCTTTTGTTTCTTTAGGTAGCTGTATTCCTAAGTATTTTATTCTTTTTGCTGCAACAGTGAATTGAATTGTTTCCTTAATTTCTCTTTCTGTTTTCTCATTGTTAGTGTGTAGGAATGCAAGGGATTTCTCTGTGTTAATTTTATATACTGCAACTTTACTATATTCATTGATTAGCTCTAGTAATTTTCTGGTGGCATCTTTAGGGTTTTCTATGTAGAGGATCATGTCATCTGAAAACAGTGAGTTTTACTTCTTCTTTTCCAGTCTGGATTCCTTTTATTTCTTTTTCTGCTCTGATTGCTGTGGCCAAAACTTCAAAACCATGTTGAATAGTAGTGGTGAATGTGGGCACCCTTGTCTTGTTCCTGACTTTAGGGGAAATGCTTTCAATTTTTCACCATTGAGAAAAATGTTTGCTGTGGGTTTGTCATATATAGCTTTTATTATGTTGAGGTATGTTCCTTCTATTCCTGCTTTCTGGAGAGCAAATGGATGTTGAATTTTGTCAAAGGCTTTCTCTGGATCTATTGAGATAATCATATGGTTTTTATTTTTCAATTTGTTAATGTGATGTATTATATTGATTTATTTGTAGATATTGAAGAATCCTTGCATCCCTAGGATAAAGCCCACTTGGTCATGATGTGTGATCTTTTTAATGTGTTGTTGGCTTCAGTTTGCTAGAATTTTGTTAAGGATTTTTTCATCTATGTTCATCTGTGATATTGGCTTGTAGTTTTTTTTTTTGGTGGCATCTTAGTCAGGTTTTGGTATTAGGGTGATGGTGATCTCATAGAATGAGTTGGGAAGTTTACCTTCCTCTGCAATTTTCTGGAAGAGTTTGAGTAGGATAGGTGTTAGCACTTCTCTAAACTTTTAGAATTCAGCTGTGAAGCCGTCTGGTCCTGGGCTTTTGTTTGCTGGAAGATTTCTGATTACAGTTTCAATTTCTGTGCTTGTAATGGGTCTGTTAAGATTTTCTATTTCTTCCTGGTTCGGTTTTTGAAAGTTGTACTTTTCTATGCATTTGTCCATTTCTTCCAAGTTGTCCATTTTATTGGCATATAGTTGCTGATAGCAGTCTCTTATGATCCTTTGTATTTCTGTGTTGTCTGTTGTGATCTCTCCATATTCATTTCTAATTTTATTGATTTGATTTTTCTCCCTTTGTTTCTTGATGAGTCTGGCTAATGGTTTGTTAATTTTATTTATCGTTTCAAAGAACCAGCTTTGTTGATTTTTGCTATGGTCTCTTGTTTCTTTTGCATTTATTTCTGCCCTAATTTTTAATTTTTCTTTCTTTCTACTAACCCTGGGGTTCTTCATTTCTTCCTTTTCTAGTTGCTTTAGGTGTAGAATTAGGTTATTTATTTGCCATTTTTTTTTCTTGTTTCTTGAGGTATGTCTGTATGGCTATGAACCTTACCTTAACACTACTTTTATAGTATCCCATAGGTTTTGGGTTGTTGTATTTTCATTTTCATTCATTTCTATACATATTTTAATTTCTTTTTGGATTTCTTCTGTGATTTGTTGGTTATTCAGCAGCATATTATTCAGCCTCCATATGTTGGAATTTTTAATAGTTTTTCTCCTGTAATTGAGATCTAACCTTACTGCATTGTGGTCAGAAAAGATGCTTGGAATGATTTCAATTTTTTTGAATTTACCAAGGCTAGATTTATGACCCAGGATGTGATCTATCCTGGAGAAGATTTCATGTGCACTTGAGAAAAAGATGAAATTCATTGTTTTGGGGTGAAATGTCCTGTAGATATCAATTAGGTCTAACTGGTCTAGTGTATCATTTAAAGTTTGTTTCCTCGTTAATTTTCTGTTTAGTTGATCTATCCATAGGTGTGAGTGGGGTATTAAAGTCTCCTACTATTATTGTGTTATTGTTAATTTCCCCTTTCATACTTGTTAGCATTTGTCTTACATATCGCAGTGGTCCTATGTTGGGTGCATATATATTTCTAATTGTTATATCTGCTTTTTGGATTGATCCTTTGATCATTATGTAGTGTCCTTCTTTGTCTTTTTTCACAGCCTTTGTTTTAAAGTCTATTTTATCTGATACGAGTATTGCTACTCCTGCTTTCTTTTGGCCTCTATTTGCCTAAAATTTCTTTTTCCAGGCCTTCACTTTCAGTCTGTATGTGTCCCTTGTTTCAAGGTGACTCTCTTGTAGACAACATATATAGGGGTCTTGTTTTTGTATCCATTCAGCCAGTCTTTGTCTTTTGGTTGGGGCATTCAACCCATTTATATTTAAGGTAATTAGTGATAAGTATGATCCTGTTGCCATTTACTTTGTTGTTTTGGTTTTGAGTTTATACACCCTTTCTGTGTTTCCTGTCTAGAGAAGATCCTTTAGCATTTGTTGGAGAACTGCTTTGGTGGTGCTGAATTCTCTCAGCTTTTGCTTGTCTGTAAAGCTTTTGATTTCTCCTTCATATTTGAATGAGATCCTTGCTGGGTACAGGAATCTGGGCTGTAGATTATTTTCTTTCATCACTTTAAGTATGTCTTGCCATTCCCTCCTGGCCTGAAGAGTTTCTATTGAAAGATCAGCTGTTATCCTTAAATCCCCTTGTGTGTTGTTTATTGTTTTTCCCTTGGTGCTTTTAATATTTGTTCCTTGTATTTGATCTTTGTTAATTTAATTAATATGTGTCTTGGGGTGTTTCACCTTGGGTTTATCCTGTTTGGGACTCTCTGGGTTTCTTGGATTTGGGTGATTATTTCCATCCCCATTTTAGGGAAGTTTTCAAGTCTTATCTCCTCAAGTATTTTCTCATGGTCTGTCTTTTTGTCTTCTTCAGGGACCCCTATGATTTGAATGTTGGGGCATTTAACATTGTTCCAGAGTTCTCTGAGGTTGTCCTCATTTCTGTTAATTCTTTTTTCTTTTTTCCTCACTGTTTCTTTTATTTCTACCATTCTGTCTTCTACCTCACGTATTCTATCTTCTGCTTCTGTTATTCTACTGTTTGTTCCCTCCAGAGTGTTTTTGATCTCATTTATTGTATTATTCATTATATATTGACTCTCTTTTATTTCTTCTAGGTCCTTGTAAAACCTTTCTTGCATCTTCTCAATTTTTGTCTCCAGGCTATTTATCTGTAACTCCATTTTATTTTCAAGATTTTGGATCATTTTCACTATCATTATTTGGAATTCTTTATCAGGTAGATTCCCTATCTCTTCCTCTTTTGTTTGGTTTGGTGGGCATTCATCCTGTTCCTTTACCTGTTGGGTATTTCTCTACCTTTTCATATTGTTTATATTGCTGTGTTTGGGGTGGTCTTTCCGTATTCTGGCAGTTTGTGAAGTCCTCTTTATTGTGGAATTTCCTTGCTGTGGGTGGGGCTGGATGGGTGTCTTGTCGAGGTTTCCTAGTTAGGGAAGCTTGTGTCGGTGTTTTGGTGGGTGGAGCTGGATTTCTTCGCTCTAGAGTGCAATGAAGTGTCCAGTAATGAGTTATAAGATGTCAGTGGGTTTGGTGTGACTTTGGGCAGCCTGTATATTGAAGCTCAGTGCTATGTTCCTGTGTTGCTGGAGAATTTGAATTTGCATTGTATGTCTTGCTCTGGAACTTGTTGGCCCTTGGGTGGTTTTTGGTCTGAGTGGAGGTATGGAGGCATTGATGAGCTCCTATCAATTAATGTTCACTGGAGTCAGGAGTTGTCTGGTGTTCTCAGAATTTGGACTTAAGCCTCCTACATCTGGTTTTCAATCTTACTCTTACAGTAGCCTTAAGACTTCTCCATCTATACAGCACTGATGATAAAACATCTAGGTTAAAGATTAAAAGTTTCTCCACAGTGAGAGACACCCAGAGAGGTTCACAGAGTTACATGGAGAAGAGAAGGGGGAGGAGGGAGATAGAGGAGACCAGGAGGAGAAGAGGGGGAATCAAATGGGGAGACAGCAAGCTAGCCAATAATCAGTTCCTTATGTGCTCTCCACAGTCTGGACCGTTCAGAGATGTTCACGAAGTTACACAGAGAAGAGAAGAGGGAGGAAGGAGACAGAAGTGGCTAGGAGGATAAAACGGGGAATCAAAAGGAGGGAGACAGATCCAGCCAGTAATCAGTTCCCTAATTGTTCACAACTCGGAACACACAAACAGATTCACAGAGTTGGGTAGAGAAGAGAAGGGGAAGGGAGGAGATAGAGGCGACCTGGTGGAGAAAAAGGAGAGTCCAAAGGGGAAGAGAGCAGTCAAGTTAGTAATCTCACTCCCAAGTAAAAATGAGTACTGAAGATTGGGTTCTTAAAAGTACAAAATTGATAACAAATACCAAAAAGCAAAGATTAAAAATCTAGAGTAGAAGCTGGATTCTCAAAAATACAGTATTAAAGAAAAAAACAAAGTCATAGAAATTATAAAATATATATATATGAAGTTTGCTTTAAAAATAGGGTCTTTTTTTTTGCAAAGTAATAGTAGGTTATAAAAATGAAAACTAAAAGAGTAATAGAGGACTTAAAAATAATTTAAAAAATGATAATAGTAAAAATATATCTAGGATTTTCTCTGGTGTTGTGGACAGTGTGGGGTCAGTTAAATTTCAGATAGTTCCTTGATCTGGCTTATACTTCTCAAGATCTATAGGCCCCTTCCTATGTAGTCAGTTCTAACTACAGGGCTTTAATCTATTGCACCTGTCACTTCCAAGGAGGTTCCCTCTGTTTGTTTTAGCTTGTTTGCTGGTCTCTTAAGTGTCTAATTTCTGCCCTGACACAAGGGTGGTGGTGGTGGACACTTTTTAAGGCTCACTTGTTCAGTTGTGCTGTGGGGAGGGAGGAACACTGCAAACAAATAACACTGGCATGTGTGGGGAGTGTTTCCAGTGTCTCAGCCACACTGGGTTTGCCCCCATTCACGGCGTGTGTGCTTTCCCAGTCTACACTGCTCAGGCTCTAGGTTCCCCTGCCAGGAACTCTCTGAGGTGGGTCCTGGATTGAGTGCACTTCCCAGGTCTAAGCCACTCAGGTTCAGTTACTCGGGTACTCCACAAAGGCGCAGAACAGTTGGACCTGCGTTTTGTACCCTTTCCATGTCCAAGCAGCTCAGGTGACCAGGTGCTTGGCGAGCACAGTCGCTTGACTTGTCGCCTCCCCTGTGCCTGCCGCTCGGTTTTCTGGGTACAACCTGCACACCTTCTCAGGTGTGCCATGTGTCTCTTCTGGGGAGCTGATCTCTGGCTTCGACCCTCCTGTTGGGTGTCGGCTGTCCAGAATCCCAAGAATTCTTGGTTAGCAATGAAGCCTACTTGCAGTTTGGTAGATGATGCCTCTTTGGGGCCATGATTGCCCCCTTCTGGCTCTGGCTGCCCTGGTCTGCTTGTCTCTGTTGGGGGATGGGCCGGTCCACAGCCAGCTAGCTCTGCTCAGTCCTTTGTTCTGTGAGCAGGCCTGGCAGTGTCTTAGGTTAGGGCTTTTCGTGGGATAGCTATCCCACAGTCTGGCTTGTTATCTCAAGTTAGTTTCCTCAGATTGCCCTCGGGGCATTCAGGCCTGGTCCTTTCTCTAGGCAATGCAGCCTGTGCCTCCTTGCCCAGCCCCTGCTTGCTAGTGACAAATGCAGGTGTCTGTGATGCTTCTCTGCTGGGAGTTATCATTTGGCACGTAATCTGTGAGTTTTAATTATTTATTTATTTTTCCTCCTGGTTATGTTGCCCTCTGAGGTTCCAAGGCTCGCCACAGACTCGCCAGTGAGAGTGTTTCTTGGTGTTTGGAAACTTCTCTCTTTTTTAAGACTCCCTTCCTGGGATGGATGTCCATCCCTACCTCTTTTGTTTCTCTTTTTATCTTTTATATTTTTTGCTACCTCCTTTCAAAGACAATGGGCTGCCTTTCTGGGTGCCTGATGTCCTCTGCCAGCATTCAGAAGTTGTTTTGTGGAATTTACTCAGCGTTCAAATGTTCTTTTGATGAATTTGTGGGGGAGAAAGTGGTCTGCCCATCCTATTTCTCTACCATCTTAGGACCGCCCCCCCCATCTTCTTTATTCATCTATTGATGGATATTTAGATTGTTTCCATGCCCTGACTATTGTAAATCAGTTCAGTTCAGTCGCTCAGTCGTGTCCGACTCTTTGCGACCCCATGAATTGCAGCACGCCAGGCCTCCCTGTCCATCACCAACTCCCAGAGTTCACTCAGACTCATGTCCATCGAGTCAGTGATGCCATCCAGCCATCTCATCCTCTGTCGTCCCCTTCTCCTCCTGCCCCCAATCCCTCCCAGCATTAGAGTCTTTTCCAATGAGTCAACTCTTCCCAGGAGGTGGCCAAAGTACTGGAGTTTCAGCTTCAGCATCATTCCCTCCAAAGAAATCCCAGGGCTCATCTCCTTCAGAATGGACTAGTTGGATCTCCTTGCAGTCCAAGGGACTCTCAAGAGTCTTCTCCAACACCACAGTTCAAAAGCACCAGTTCTTTGGTGCTCAGCCTTCTTTATGGTCCAACTCTCACATCCATACATGACTACTGGAAAAATCATAACTTGGACTATAGGGACCTTTGTTGGCAAAGTAAAGTCTTTGTTTTTTAATATGCTGTCTAAGTTGGTCATAGCTTTTCTTCTAAGGAGCAAGTATCTTTTAAGTTCATGGCTGTAGTCACCATCTGCAATGATTTTGGAGCCCGAGAAAATAGTCTGTTTCCCCATCTATTTGCCATGAAGTGATGGGACCAGATGCCATGATCTTCATTTTGTGAATGTTGAGTTTTACGCCAGCTTTTTCACTCTCCTCCTTCACTTCATCAAGATGCTTTTTTCTTCCTCTTCACTTTCTGCCATTAGGATGGTGTCATCTGCATATCAGAGGTTATTGATATTTCTCACCTGCACATCTGAGATTATTGATATTTTCCCAGCAATCTTGATTCCAGCTTGAGCTTCATCCAGTCTGGCATTTCACATGATGTACTCCACAAAGAAGTTAAGTAAGCAGGATGACAATATATAGCCTTGACATACTCCGTTCCCAATTTTGAACCAGTCTGTTGTTCCATGTCTGGTTCTAACTGTTGCTTCTTGACCTGAAACAGGTTTCTCAGGAAGCAGGTCAAGTGGTCTGGTATTCCCATCTTTTACGAATTTTCCACAGTTTGTTGTGATCCACACAGTCAAAGGCTTTAGTGTAGTCAAGGAAGCAGTAGAGTTTTTCTGAAATTCACTTGTTTTTTCTATGATCAAACGGATGTTGGCAATTTGATCTCTGGTTCCTCTGCCTTTCCTAAATCCAGCTTGAACATCTGGAAGTTCACGGTTCACGTATTGCTGAAGCCTGGCTTGGAGAATTTTGAGCATTACTTTACTAGCATGTGAGATGAGTGCAATTGTGTGGTAGTTTGAGCATTCTTTGGCATTGCCTTTCTTTGGAATTGGGATGAAACTGACCTTTTCCAGTCCTGTGGCCACTGCTGAGTTTTCCCAATTTGTTGGCATATTGAATACAGCACTTTAACAGCATCATCTTTTAAGATTTGAAATAACTCAACTGGAACTCCATCACCTTCACTACCTTTGTTCGTAGTAATACTTCCTAAAGCCCTCTTGACTTTGCACTCCAGGATGTCTGACTCTAGGTAAATGATCACACCATCATGCTTATCTGGGTCATGAAGATCTTTTTTGTATAGTTCTTCTGTGTATTCTTGCCACCTCTTCTTGATACCTTTTCCTTCTGTTAGGTCCATACCATTTCTGTCCTTTATTGTGCCCATCTTTGCATAAATGTTCACTTGGTATCTCTAATTTTCTTGAAGAGATCTCTAGTCTTTACTATTCTATTGTTTTCCTCTATTTCTTTGCACTGATCACTTAGGAAGGCTTTCTTATATCTCCTTGCTATTCTTTAGAACTCTGTATGCATATGAGTATATCTTTCCTTTTCTCCTTTGCCCTTTGCTTCTCTTCTCTTCTTGGCTTTTGTAAGGCCTCCTCAGACAACCATTTTGCTTTTTTGCATTTCTTTTTCTTGGAGATGGTCTTGATCACTGCCTCCTATACAATGACACGAACCTCTGTCCATAGTTCTTTTTTTTTTTTTTTTTAATTTATTTTTTTATTTTATTTT
>SJYQ01006662.1:162472-174009 GCA_006410935.1 Redunca redunca
CCCACACAGTCAAAGGCATTGGCATAGTCAATAAAGCAGAAATAAATGTTTTTCTGGAACTCTTTTGCTTTTTCCACGATCCAGCAGATGTTGGCAATTTGATTTCTGGTTCCTCTGCCTTTTCTAAAACCAGCTTGAACATCAGGAAGTTCATGGTTCATGTATTGCTGAAGCCTGGCTTGGAGAATTTTGAGCATTACTTTACTAGCATGTGAGATGAGTGCAATTGTGTGGTAGTCTGAGCATTCTTTGGCATTGCCTTTCTTTGGGATTGGAATGAAAACTGACCTTTTCCAGTCCCATGGCCACTGCTGAGTTTTCCCAATTTGCTGGCATATTGAGTGCAGCACTTTCACAGCATCATCTTTCAGGATTTGAAATAGCTCAACTGGAATTCTATCACCTCCACTAGCTTTGTTCGTAGTGATGCTTTCTAAGGCCCACTTGACTTCACATTGCAAGATGTCTGGCTCTAGATTAGTGATCACACCATCATGATTATATAGGTTGTGAAGATCTTTTTTGTACAGTTCTTCTGTGTATTCTTGCCACCTCTTAATATCTTCTGCTTCTGCTAGGTTGATACCATTTCTGTCCTTTATCGAGCCCATCTTTGCATGAAATGTTCCGTTGGTATCTCTAATTTTCTTGAAGAGATCTCTGCTGCTGCTGCTGCTAAGTCGCTTCAGTTGTGTCCTACTCTGTGCGACCCCATAGATGCCAGCCCACCAGGCTACCCGTCCCTGGGATTCTCCAGGCAAGAACACTGGAGTGGGTTGCCATTTCCTTCTCTAATGCAGGAAAGTGAAAAGTGAAAGTAAAGTCTCTCAGTTGTGTCCGACTCTTAGCGACCCCATGAACTGCAGCCCAACAGGCAGTCCTTTGTCCATGGCATTTTCCAGGCAAGAGTACTGGAGTGAGGTGCCATTGCCTTCTCCGAAGAGATCTCTAGTCTTTCCCATTCTGTTGTGTTCCTCTATTTCTTTGTATTGATCGCTGAAGAAGGCTTTCTATCTCTTCTTGCTGTTCTTTGGAATTCTGCATTCAGATGCTTATACCTTTCCTTTTCTCCTTTGCTTTTCGCTTCTCTTCTTTTCACAGCTATTTGTAAGGCCTCCCCAGACAGCCATTTTGCTTTTTTGCATTTCTTTTCCATGGGGATGGTCTTGATCCCTGTCTCCTGTACAATGTCACAAACCTCATCCATAGTTCATCAGGCACTCTGTCTATCAGATCTAGGCCCTTAAATCTATTTCTCACTTCCACTGTGTAATCATAAGGGATTTGATTGAGGTCATGCCTGAATGGTCTAGCGGTTTTCCCTACTTTCTTAAATTTGAGTCTGAATTTGGTAATAAGGAGTTCATGATCTGAGCCACAGTCAGCTCCTGGTCTTGTTTTTGTTGACTGTATAGAGCTTCTCCATCTTTGGCTGCAAAGAATAGAATCAATCTGATTTCGGTGTTGATCATCTGGTGATGTCCATGTGTAGAGTCTTCTCTTGTGTTGTTGGAGGAGGGTGTTTGCTATGACCAGTGCATTCTCTTGGCAAAACTCTGAATCTTTGCCCTGCTTCATTCCGCATTCCAAGGCCAAATTTGCCTGTTACTCCAGGTGTTTCTTGACTTCCTACTTTTGCATTCCAGTCCCCTATAATGAAAAGGACATCTTTTTTGGGTGTTAGTTCTAGAAGGTCTTGTAGGTCTGCATAAAACCATTCAACTTCAGCTTCTTCAGCGTTACTGGTTGGGGCATAGGCTTGGATAACTGTGATATTGAATGATGAACAGAGATCATTCTGTCGTTTTTGAGATTGCATCCAAGTACTGCATTTCAGACTCTTTTGTTGACCATGATGGCTACTTCATTCTGAGGGATTCCGGCCCGCAGTAGTAGATATAATGGTCATCTGAGTTAGATTCACCCATTCCAGTCCATTTTAGTTTGCTGATTCCTAGACTGTCAACGTTCACTCTTGCCATCTCTTGTTTGACCACTTCCAATTTGCCTTGATTCATGGACCTGACATTCCAGGTTCCTATGCAATATTGCTCTTTACGGCATCGGACCTTGCTTCTATCACCAGTCACATCCACACCTGGGTATTGTTTTTGCCTTGGCTCCATCCCTTCATTCTGGAGTTATTTCTCCACTGATCTCCAGTAGCATATTGGGCACCTACTGACCTGGGGAGTTCCTCTTTCAGTATCCTATCATTTTGCCTTTTAATACTCTTCATGGGGTTCTCAAGGCAAGAATACTGAAGTGGTTTGCCATTCCCTTCTCCAGTGGACCACATTCTGTCAGACCTCTCCGTCATGACCTGCCCATCCTGGGTTGCCCCACAGGCATGGCTTGGTTTCATTAAGTTAGCCAAGGCTGTGGTCCTAGTGTGATTAGATTGACTAGTTTTCTGTGAGTATGGTTTCAGTGTGTCTGCCCTCTGATGCCCTCTTGCAGCACCTACCATCTTACTTGGGTTTCTCTTACCTTGGGCGTAGGGTATCTGCTCATGGCTGCTCCAGCAAAGCACAGCTGCTGCTCCTTACCTTGGATGAGGGGTATCTCCTCCCGCCGCCCTTCCTGACCTTCAGCGTGGGATGGCTCCTCTAGGCCCTCCTGCATCCGGGCAGCCACCGCTCCTCAGGTTGCTCCTCCCGGCTACCGCCCCTGGCCTTGGGTGTGGGGTGGCTCCTCAGGGCCACTGCCCCTGGCCTCGGGCGCAGGGTAGCTCCTCTCAGCTGCTGCCCCTGTCCTCGGATGTGGGGTGTCTCCTCCCGGCCACCACTGACCTCAGACTTGGGTAGCTCCTCTCAGCTGTTCCTTCGCCGTCGCAGCCTGGCACTCTCCGCCACTGCCCCTGACTTCAGACGTGGGGTAGCTCCTCTTGGCTGCGCTTAGTGCACTGGGTCACAGCCGCCCATGCTTAGTGTGCCGGGTCGCAGCCGCCCTCCTCTTACATCTAGCTATTAGTATCTCTAAAATTCCTAACCTCTATAATCTATCAGAAAATATGCTAACATTACAACATTCCTTAAATCTTTAACTTCTAGCTATTTTAATTATTTCTAAGCCCTAAATTCAGCAAACTCCTTTGCCATAAACATTTTCCTCACAAATAGGCTTCAAATAGTAATCCCTCCCATGGCCTCAAGCTGCGGCCTATGTGCTCATCCTGGAACACTCTTTTGTAAAAGTCCTTAAACAAATGTCAATGATTAACTTTATGAATTATTCTCTGAGCACAGCTTCAGAAGGCTTTGTGCCTTCTCATGCTCCTCTCAAGAACAATAAGCACCTTAATATTCCTTTTCATTCAACTCAGCCGAGGAGAGGAAAAAATAAGTCAGAATCACAAGGCCTAACTCCTTCATCCTGGGTCCATGCCTGTGGGACAAAGAGAGGGTGGTTGGGGCTGTGCCTCATTGAGTCAGTAATGCCTAACGTGGCTCCCAACACTTGTGTTTATCTTCACTTTCACAAATAGATTAGTTTTCCCTTTTTGATCTGTATACTGGCTTAAGTGATTTACTTTTGAATTGTGATTTCCTTTTTCCTATATCATCTTCTTTTCCGTTTAGAAAAGCTATTTCAATATTTCTTTAAGGATAAGTTTAGTATTGCTATACTCTTTTAGTTTTTGCTTATCTGAGAAATTCTTTATCTTTTCTTCTATTCTAAATGATTATCTTGCTGGGTAGAGTAATCTAGATTGCATATATTCCCTTTTCAAGAATTTGAATATATCTTGCCACTCCCTTCTGGCCTTCAGTGTTTCTGTAGAGAAATCAAGTGATAGCCATATGGCTTTGTAATTGACTGTCTGCTTTTCTCTGCTGTCTTTAGAATCCTTTCTTTAACTTGCTATTTTTATTGTAATGTGTCTTGATGTTGGTCTGTTTGGGTTCATCTTGTTACCCTCTGTACATCCTGTATCGGATATTTGTCTTCTTTAGGTTTGGGAAGTTTTCAGCCAGATTTCTTCAAATACATTTTCAATCACCTTTTACCTTTCTTATCCTTCTGAAATCTTTATTGTGTGTAAATTGGCATGCTTTATATTATCCAATAGGTCTCTCTTATATTGCTTTCAGTTTTTCATTTGCCTTTCTGTCTGCTGTTCTGATGGGAGCTCATGTCTGCTCCTGGTGATCTCCTATTGCCTGAGAGCATGTGCATGGGGAAAGAAGCTTCTATGACAGTACCACCTCTTTCCTTGTGTGCCCACTAACAATGGCACTTTGCCTCTCTGGTGCGCCCAATATTCTTTCACATATATCCTCAGTTGCCACACTCCAGCCCATTCAGGGTGTCTCTGCACAGCCAATAATCGTCCTTTTCCCAGGTCTGACCCCTAAATCCTGAGCTTCAGCATCCAGCCCCCACCTCTACTGGCAGACAAGCATCTCAGCCTGGAGAGTGCAGGGCAGTGGTACCAACCGTCTATGCAGGTCACTCTCTGTTTTTCCTTCCTCAGACTGATTGCTGTGCTCTCCTCCAAGGCTCCAAACCTCCCCCTTCATCCAGGCTGACCTTCGTGCCAGCAAGGGGACATCCCAGGGTGGGGGAAACTTTCCTCATTCACAGCTGGGGCACAGGTCCCATCCTGATTCCTGTTTCTCTTTTCTCTTGCCCTACCTCTTTATGTGGAAGTTTTCTTGCCCTTTCAGAAGTCTGAGGCCTTCTGCCAGTGTTCAGTAGATGTTCTGTAAGAATCATTCACATGTACATGTAAGTTTTAGAGGATGTGATGTCTGTGTCCTGCTCCTCCACCATCTTGATTGCTCCCTTCTCTTCCAATTTGGTTACATTTATTTCTTTTTCTTCTTTGATTGCTGAATCTAGAAGTTCCAAAACTATGCTAAATAGAAGTGCCCCAATATGGGCATCCTTGTCTTGCTCTGATTTCAGTGGAAAGGCTTTTGGTTTTTCACCATTGAGTATTAGGTTAGTTGTGGGTTTGGCATAAATAGCTTTCATTTTGTTGAAATGTTCCCTCTAAACTCACTTTAGTAAGGTTTTTTAATCTTGAATGGATGTTGAATTTTAAGTGATTTTTTAAAGCAAATATTGTATTTATTGCCTATGACTGAAAGATATATCCCTGATTTATTATCTCCATATTCAAAAAGAATTTCAAAGTAACAAAGTAAAAGTTTTATATACCATACAATCCAGGGTAGGGTGGGACTCAGGGGACCAAATTCATTGTTTACAGTGTGGGCAGAACCCTCTGCCTCCAAATGGTGTTTTGAGTTAGTTTAGATTTCAGCTCTGAGTCTTGGTCCCAGGCTTGAAGTCACAGAAAGTTAGGGGCCGGAATTACTCAGCTATAGAGATGACCTTCTAGTTCAAACGTGAGGAGAGGGTTTCCTGGAAGGGACCAATGAAGCCTCTGCAGCAGAAATAGAAGACAAGGGCAGAAGGCATGGGACTGAACCAGAGGGGCCTGGCGTGGAGCAGGGGAGGGTGAGAAGCCCTCTCACTATTTCCCTGTGTTTACTCATGCATCTCCACTCAGTAGAACAGGGGCTGCATTAGAGCAGCAGCAGTTAGTAAATCTGATATAGAAGTGTTCTTCTCATAGCTTCCAGAATTTAAAGACAGGGCCGAATAGGACCCTTGATTGGACCCAGGAGAACCCAGGATGCTAGGATCTGCAAGCCCTTGATGAATGAAGTGGCTCAGCCAGTGGGCCCAGCTCCTGGAAGGCACGGTCACATTGTTTTACAGGGACAGCCATCGACTAGGTCTGACGGACCCGCCCAGTGACACTGGATTGGGACATAGAGACTCCACATTTCTCAGGCCTCAAGTCAAAGCCCTTGACCCTCTGCTCAAAGAACACAAAGCAGATGCCCTTGTTGATGTTGGTGAACGCATGTGTGATCCACAAGGAGAAACTCTCTGTCACCAGATGGGAAAATGTTTATAAAAAAATGATGCAGGATGGCACGCAGCTGCTACTGCTAAGTCACTTCAGTCATGTCCGACTCTGTGTGACCCCATAGACAGCAGACCACCAGGCTCCCCCATCCCTGGGGTTCTCCAGGCAAGAACACTGGAGTGGGTTGCCATTTCCTTCTCCAGTGCATGAAAGTGAAAAGTCAAAGTGAAGTTGCTCACTCGTGTCCAACTGTTCGTGACTCCATGGACTGCAGCCCACCAGGCTCCTCCATCCATGGGATTTTCCAGGAAAGAATATTGGAGTGGGGTGCCATTGCCTTCTCTGGAAGGATGGCATAGTTAGCATCTAAAAGTCTGATGACTAGCTGATACAGATGGTCACTGCCTTGTTGTTCTGTCCAACAGAGAGAGACAGAAATCCAAATCTTTGCTCTACCCAGGAGTTCTGGCCACAAACCCTCCTTCTCCAAGTCTTACATTTCTCCCTTGTACCAACACCTGTAGGCAGGGCAGTAGCTTGCCTCCCAAGAAGCTCCTGGCCTGACCCCCAAGTTTTCCTCCTCTTCCTCCTAGTCATTGCCACCATTTGGCATCATATGGTTACAGAAGCCTTCTTTGCCCATGGGGTTCAGGATGAATTTACATCCTTTGTTTCTGCACTCACAGAAGCAGCCCAGGATGCAGGGCCTGGGGTTGTCGTCATCCTGAGTGGGGTGGGAGTGGGGGGACAGGCAAGTGTTGATGATGAGCCACAGCTTGGTGTGGTTATAGGGCAGGATGTTCAGCTACACATCCTGGGTGTCCACCAGAGATGCCAGTACCAGCAAATCTGTCGGCATTGCTGGAGCAGCATGCTTAGCAGCAGGTAGCTCAGCATTTCCAAGAGCAGCTTCAAAAGCAATTGGTTTAGGCCTGGTGCCTCTTCTGGTTCTCGGTTGGGAGCCAGGATACTGGTTGGCAGGCCCTGGGAGGCTGAGGCACACATGGTCTCCTCATCAGGCCCCCTCTGCCTGCATCTCAGCCTGTGCTCCTCACCAGTGGGCCTTCGCCTTGCCTCACTATAAGGAGTGATTTTTTTTTTTTTAAGCAAAAAATTTTTTGAGTTACTGTGGCATAAAATAAAAGAATAATAAAATCTCAGCTCTTTTTAATCCCTCAGTGAAGTAGATGATTCAGGCAACTATTATCAAAATGGATGCCCAAAGGATTAGGTTGATTGAAAGGTTTATTGTTGTTCATTTGCTAAGTGGTGTCCAACTCTTTGTGACTCCATAGACTGTTCAGTTCAGTTCAGTTTGCTCAGTCATGTCCGACTCTGCAACCTCATGGACTGCAGCACACCAGGCCTCCCTGTCCATCACCGACTCCTGGAGTTTACTCAAATTCATGTCCATTGAGTCGGTGATGTCATCCAACTGTCTCATCCTGTGTCTCCCCCTTCTCCTGCCCTCAATCTTTTCCATCCTCAGTCTTTTCCAATGAGTTGGCCCTTTGCATCAGGTGGCCAAAGTGTTACAGCTTCAGCATCAGTCCTTCCAGTGAATATTCAGGGTTGACTTCCTCTAGGGCTGACTGGTTTGATCTTCTTGCTGTCCAAGAGACTCTCAAGAGACTTCTCCATCACTACAGTTTGAAAGTATCAATTCTTCAGTGCTCAGCCTTCTTTATGGTCCAACTCTTATATCCATATCTGACTACTGGAAAAACCACAGCTTTGACTATACAAACCTTTGTTGGAAAGTGATGTCTGTTTTTTAATGTGCTGTCTAGTTTTGTCATAGGTTTTTCTTCCAAGGAATAAGTGTCTTTTAATTTAAGGAACTGTATATTTGAAAGATGTCAAAATACTCGCCTATAGTATAAGGGGGAAAGAGGACATTAATCTCAGCCTCCCTAAAAGTAGGATATGCAGGCATTGCGTGTCTCCATTGAGAAGCAGTATCACATGCTTGAAGCATGTGTGCATGCTTGGCCGTGTCTGACTCTTTGTAACCTTGGGACCATGACCCACCAGGTTTCTCTGTTCATGGACTTTCCAGGCAAGAAAATTGGAGTAGGGTACCATTTCCTACTCCAGGGGATCTTCCAGACCCAAGATCAAAACCACATCTCTTGTGTCTCCTGCTTTGGCAGGTGGATTCTTTACCCCTGTACCACCTAGGAAACCAATGACATATTCTTGCCAAAAATAGCTTGAATCTAATCAAACTTTAAGATTTTACCTCTCTAAGTCAGACAGAGAAGGAGATATATCATATGACATCCCTTATATGTGGAATCAAACAAGAAATAATACAAATTAACTTATGAAACAAAGAGACTCACAGACTTAGAGAATAAACTTAAGGTTTATGGGGGGAAAGATGGGGAGAAGGGATTGTTAGGGAATTTGTGATGGACATGTACACATTGCTATATTTAAAATGTATAACCAACAAGAATCGACTGTACAGCACATGGAACTCTGCTCAGTGTTATGTGGCAACCTAGATGGGAGGGGGAGAATGGAAGCATGTATATGTATGGCTGAGTCCCTCCACTGTTCACATGAAACTATCACATTGTTAATTGGCTATTCCCCAATACAGCCACAGCCCTGGGCTTCCCAGATGGCGCTAGAGGTAAACAGCCCACCTGCCAATGCAGGAGAAACAAGAGACTCAGGTTCAATCGCTGGGTCAGGTAGATGCCCTGGAGTATGAAATGGCAGCCCACTCTAGTAGTCTTGCCTGGGAAATTCTGTTGACAGAGGAGCTTGATGGGATACAGTCCATGGGTTTGCAAAAGAGTTGGGCACAACTGAAACAACTTAGCACATACCCCAGTACAAAATAAAAAGTTAAAAAATTTGACTTCTCAAGGGATAGATGAATAAGTTAAATGATGCCACAGTAGCAAAAAGAAAAATCTGGAATGTTGGATATTTCATAGGACCATTAACCCTGTTTCTTTATAAAGCACTCAGCATGAAAAAAAACAAGGAGAAGCTCTCTGAACAAAGGCATTTCGGAGATAGCCAGGGATTTTGAAAAAATGGCTGGCACCTTAGATGGTTATCAGAAATTATTAGTAATTTTTCTAAGTATCACAATATCTATATGTGGCTATGTAAACAAATACCTTTTCTTAAAGCAGTGATTCTTGAAATATTTAAGAATGAAATATAATGCATGTGATTTGCCTTAAAACAAATATGGCAGATATGGCAGATATTAATAAATGTTAAAAATCTAGGTGCTGAGAATATGGGAGCTTATTATATTATTCTATTTTTATATGTGTTTAAAAGTTCTTATAAAGAAAGGATTCGTGAGTGGTTCAGTTCAGTTCAGTCACTCAGTCATGTCCAACTCTTTGAGACCCCATGGACTGCAGCACACCAGGCCTCCCTGTCCATCACCAACTCCCGGAGTTTACTCAAACTCATGTCCATTGAGTCAGTGATGCCATCCAATCATCTCATCCTCTGTCGACCCCTTCTCCTCCTGCCCTCAATCTTTCCCAGCATCAGGGTCTTTTCAAATGAGTCAGTTCTTCACACTTGGTGGCTAAAGTATTGGAGTTTCAACTTCAGCATCAGTCTTTCCAATGAATATTCAAATTGATTTCCTTTAGGATGGACTGATTGGATTTCCTTTGCAGTCCAAGGGACTCTCAAGAGTCTTCTCCATCACCACAGTTCAAACACATCAGTTCTTCGGTGCTCATCTTTCTTTAGTCCAACTCTCACATCCATACATGACCACTGGAAAAACTATAGCCTTGACTAGATGGACCTTTGTTGGCAAAGTAATGTCTCTGCTTTTTAATGTGCTGTCTAGGTTTGTCATAGCTTTTCTTCCAAGGAGTAAGTGTCTTTTAATTTCATGGCTGCAGTCACCATCTGCAGTGATTTTGGAACCCAAGAAAATAAAGTCTCTTACTGTTTCCTCATTGTGAGTGGTTAGGCTCAATAAAATCTTTATGAATTAAGCTCTAAGGAGCAGCCCAAAATACAGAAAAAACTGAAAATTCCTTAAAAAAATAAACATATATATGTAAATGTGAGATATTTTGATAAGAACCAAAACAGCTTTTCAGATATAGTAAGGATTTTTCTTGATAAACAATTTTTATGTAACAACAAAAAAAGGAAATGTAAACAGGTTCTAATATCCTGTTTGTTAGGAATGCTGACTTTATTCTAGTTTCAGAGCTGTATGTTGGATAAATCCACTAAGTAGAACTGCAGTTTTGAAGAAAAAACATGCTGTTATAATTAAAATGCAGTTACTGTAAAATAATTGCAGATTAATACAGAAATGTAAAGTGCATGAAAATTTTAGAAAAAGAGAACCCTTTGTAGTGGTATTATACACTATTATTATATTTATTGGCAATATAAATTAAATGAGGTTTAAATAATTCCCACAGTTCAAAGCAAAATCCATGGTCTAAAACCTCAAAATGCCTTTAATCTAGTTCAAATAGACAAATATACCTCCTCGCATGGGAGCAAGTTTTCTTCATAAGACTTCATTACAGACACTTAAAAATTGAAGTTTTATTTGTGAGCTTAAAGGTAAAGGAATAGGTCTACATCTAATGATGCTTCTAGTGATCAGTGTTTCATTCACGACTTTTGAATGACAAGTACGTTTGATTAGCTTAGAATTTTATATGTAAATTCCAGAGTTTTAGGGCCTTTTGAATATAATAATCCTTTGGGAGATGTCTGTATGCCTGGAGTCAGGTTTCTTTTATTAGAAAGCTTCATTAAAAAACACACATTTGTTATTGACAGACACAGCTACCAGAACCATGATACAGGAAGGCCATTCTGTTTGTGTTGTATTGAGAGCCCTGGCAACTTTTCAGTGTGTTATGCTGAAAACCTAATATTAAAGCTATGCATCACAAGAACTCACCTCTATCTCCTCAAGAATTCGTTTTTGCTACAGTATTGATGCTAGAAGTGAGCTGTGGAAAACCCACTGGGAAAAAAAGTAAGGATAATTAATTAATGAAAGGCATTATGCAGAAAAGGTTAACCCATGACTATTTACATGGGGAGAAAAGAACTAAATCTATTCATGAGTATGAGAGAGAAACTGCAGGCATCCAGGAGAGAGATGATAAGGATCAGGTAGGGCAGTGACTTCAGGACAGAAGAGAATACAGTGAAGGGAACAGTCTGGAGGCAACATAGTCAGGACTGGCAGACTAACTGGCTACGGGGAAGAGATGAGCTAAAGTTACAGACCAAGGCTGCTCCAGAAACCTGATCTGACAGCCCACCTTTCACTGACATTAGAAATAGAAGAACCAGGTTTAGAAGGGAAGGCCATGAGTTTGGTGTCAGATGTGCTGAATGTTAGAGATATCTAGGAAGAGATGTCTAGAAGGCATCTGGATAAATAAATCTGAAGCACAAGGTCAGGACTTGGGATAAAGATGTACAGAAAAGAAATCAGTGGGATGGTCATAAATAAGGGTGTGAGTGTATGTGTGTGATATCCTCACACATGGATATGTATCCTCACTGTAGTTCTGATCTTGAAATTTTAACTGTATGTCAGTTTATTCATTATATTCTTAGATTAATGTGTTAAGTTATTGGTAGGCCCATTATCAATAAAGAACAGATTTGG
>SJYQ01006662.1:175399-212691 GCA_006410935.1 Redunca redunca
GAGCATTCTTTGGCATTGCCTTTCTTTGGGATTGGAATGAAAACTGACGTTTTCCAGTCCTGTGGCCACTGCTGAGTTTTCCAAATTTGCTGGCATATTGAGTGCAGCACTTTCACAGCATCATCTTTCAGGATTTGAAATACCTCAACTGGAATTCCACCACCTCTACTAGCTTTGTTCGTAGTGATGCTTTCTAAGGCCCACTTGACTTCACATTCCAGGATGTCTGGCTCTAGATGAGTGATCACACCATCGTGATTATCTGGGTCATGAAGATCTGTTTTGTACAGTTCCTCTGTGTATTCTTGCCACCTCTTCTTAACATCTTCTGCTTCTGTTAGGTCCTTGCCATTTCTGTCCTTTATCGAGCATTAGTATACTATATTGGTGTTTTTCTTTCTGGCTTACTTCTCTCTGTATAACAGGCTCCAGTTTCATCCACCTCATTAGAACTGATTCAAATGTATTCTTTTTAATGGCTGAGTAATACTCCATTGTGTATATGTACCACAGCTTTCTTATCCATTCGTCTGCTGATGGACATCTAGGTTGCTTCCATGTCCTGGCTAGTATAAACAGTGCTGTGATGAACATTGGGGTACACATGTCTCTTTCAATTCTGGTGTCCTCAGTGTGTATGCCAGCAGTGGGATTGCTGATCATAAGGCAGTTCTATTTCCAGTTTTTTAACGAATCTCCACACTGTTCACTATAGTGGCTGTACTAGTTTGCATTCCCACCAACAGTGTAAGAGGGTTCCCTTTTCTCCACACCCTCTCCAGCATTTATTGCTTGTAGACTTTTGGATCACAGCCATTCTGAGTCGCATGAAATGCTACCTCACTGTGGTTTTGATTTTGCATTTCTCTGATAATGAGTGATGGTTGAGCATCTTTTCATGTGCTTGTTAGCCATCTGTATGTCTTCATTCTTTTTCACGGTTAAACAACAGTCACTGTATACACACATACTACATCATCTTTACCCATTCATTTGCTGGTGACTCTTAGGCTGTTTCCATATCTTGGCTATGAACATTGAAGTGCGTCTATCTTTTCAAATTGGTGTTTTCACTTTTTTTCCAGATAGATACCCAGGACTGAAATTACTGGATCACATGATAGTTCTATTTTTATTGTTTTGAGGGACCTCCATGCTGCTTTCCATAGTGACTGTACCAATTTATATTCCCTCCAATATCCTACCAGGGTTCCCTTTTCTTCACATCCTTACCAACATTTATATTTGTATTTTTTTATATTCCTGTTGTCAATGTGGTGTATCACATTGATTGATTTTTATGGATCTTGAACCATCCTTCCATCCCTAGAATAAATCCTACTTGATGGTGTCTGATCTTTTTTATTTATTGTTGAATTCAGTTTGGTAATATTTTGTTGAGGATTTTTATATCTATATTCATCTGAGATATTGGCTTATAATTTTTTGTACTGTTTTTGCCTATTTTCAGTATCAAATTAATGGTGGCTTTGTGGAATGAATTTGGAACTGTTCCCTCCTCTTCAGTTTTTTTTAGAATATTTTGAAAAGGATAGATATTAACTCTTCTCTCTATATATATTCTGTATTGGTAGAATTCTCCTGTGAAGCTGTCTAGTCCTGGATTTTTGTTTGCTAGGAGTTTTTTTAAATTGGTCTATTTCAGATTGTCTATTTGTTCCCGACTCAGTCTGGAAGATTGTATGTCCCTAGAAATTTATCCATTTCTTCTAGGTTTTCCAAGTTATGCTTTATACTTTATAGCTGTATATAATATTCTCTCATGTTTTTTAATCTGTTATATTGGTTATAATTTCTCTTCTTTCATTTCTTACTTTGCTAATTGTGTCCTCTCTCTTTTTTCTTGGTGAATCTGGGTAAGCATTTATAAATTTTGTTTATCATTCCAAGGAACAGCTCTTGGTTTTATTGATTTTTTTTTTTTTTTTTTAGGTTTCTATTTATTTCTTTCCTGATCTTTATTATTTCCTTCTTTCACTGACATTAGGCTCTGTTTGTTCTTTTTCTTTCAGGTTGTTTATTTGGGACTTTTCTTGTTTCTTGAGGTAGGCATGTGTTTCTATAAACTTCTCTCTTAGAACAGTTTTTGCTACATCCCATAGACTTTAGATAGTTTTTGTTTTCATCTCATGGTATTTTCTGATTTCCTCTTCGATTTCCTGATTGAAACATTGGGGTTTTTTTTAGTAGCGTGTTTTTTAGTCTCCACCTGTTTGTGTTTTTTCTCATTCTTATTCCTGTAAATGATACCTATAGTTTCATAATGCTGTGGTCAGAAAAAATGCTCGACATAATTTCTGTCCTCTTAAATTTGTTTAGACTTGTTTTGTGGCCTAACATACATCCTGAAGAACATTGCATGTACTCTTGAGAAGAATGTGTTCCTGTTTTTGGATATAATGTCCTACGGATACATATTAAGCACAACTAGTCCAAGGTGTCATTTAAAATCACTGATTTCTTAATGTTTTTCTATCTAATGATCCTATCTGAATGACTGCCCATTGAATCTAGGAATGTTTACTTTTAGAAGAGGGTTTTCCCCATAAAATCACATAGGCTCTGAACTTAAAAAACAAACAAAATCTACCTTTCGTAGCCCTTCTGGTTGATGAATGTCACTGTATGTATACCAGTGTAAGTCCAGATCACTATGATTGAGTGGGACTTGCTGTAACTAACATTTGCTGACAGGACCACCAACATGGACCAAACTACCACACAGAGATCTCACCAACACCGTCCCATTCCATTTCCAAAGGTAGGCTCTGATATACTGTAATATAATAAGGCATCTTTCCCCTACAATCAAGCATAATCTCTTTTAAAGAGATTGTGATCAAAGGACGGAAAATTCTTCTTTCTCTTAGATGCTTAGGAGTACATACTGTAGCATAGACACTGAAACCAAGTATTTGGAAACCTACCCAATGGCTGTTGCTTTAACCCTAACCTGTATTATTCCACTCCTTCATCACGTCACCTCCCACACACATGAAGATGCATGCACATGCATATGCTCATGTGTGCACACACACACACAGGGTCTCTCTTTCTCTCTCATATTCCCAAATTAGTGGGCTGGCTTATTTCTGAGATGTGACTAAACTGAAACATTCTTGCAGAGAGTAACTTTCCCTTTTCTTTTGTCTGAGAAAGAAATCAGAATCCAGAAGAATTCAGAAGAAAAAAGCAGCTGACTAAACATGGAGTTGGAGCTAATGAATCTTATTATAAACCTTCAGTATTCTGGGAAAGTGTATAGGTTTCTTTATGTTCTGATGTATTTGAGATTCATGCTTCCCTTGTAGCTCAGTTGGTAAAGAATCTGCCTGTAGTGCAGGAGACCTGGGTTCGATCCCTGGGTTGGGAAGATCCCCTGGAGAAGGAAATGGCAACCCACTCCAGTATCCTTGCCTGGAAAATCTCATGGACAGAGGAGCCTGGTGGGCTGCAGTCCATGGAGTCGCAAAGAGTTGGGCACGACTGAGCGACTAACACTTAGGTATCATTCTTATGCCCACTTCACAGATGAGGAAACTGAGGCACAGGGTAGTCAAATAACTACCTCTGGGCAGATGGCAGAGTTAGGCAACTTGATGCCAGAGCCTGTTTTCTGAAGTCCTAGACAAGAACTTTTGCTAATCAAACCATGATATCGCATAAGATTTAAAAAATTCTCACTGGAATAAGCAACTAATCCAGTGGCTCAAAACACAGTTCTGCCTATTTGTAAGTATACAGTGAAAAAGGACAAGAGCTTTCCCAGAGCACACAAACATTTACAACACACACAGCACACAGAGGAGAAAGAAGACAGAAATCTAAAATGCTGTTTACATCCACAGCTGCAACTAACATTTTTTTCATCAGTTCAACACATATTTAACTCCAAGGCACTGGAGTTGCGAGAGGGGATGGGAGAACTTGATTCTTTGTGCTATAAAGCAGCAGTCCCCAACCTTTTGGGCATGAAGAACTGGTTTTGTGAACACAATTTTTCCATGCGNTGGGGGGGGTAGGGGGAATAGTTTGAGGATGATTCAAGTGTTACATTTATTGTGCACTTTAATTCTATTATTATTACCTCAGCTCCTCCTCAGATCATCAGGCATTAGATCCTGGAGGTGGGGGACCACTGCTGTAAAGATTGTAATCTATTGAAGTCAGATTTTTCAACAGTCCACAAATAACAAATTATATATTTACGTGGTGATTAGCCACACAAGGTAGGAATGCACAGGCAGGGATATGAGAACTCAACAAGTGCCCTAACCTCTACTTTCCAGGCAGATGAAATGTGCACATGAGAAGGCCATAGTCAGAGATAAAGAGAGAAAGTCTAAGAAATTGTCATGACTTTCTGCAGTTTTCCTGTTTAATGCAAAAGTTGATTTTCACTAGAAAGGAAAGGACTTGTTTAAGTATGTTTTCATTGTTCAGTAGCTCAGTTCAGTTCAGTTACTCAGTTGTGTCCGACTGTTTGCGACCCCATGGATTGCAGCACGCCAGGCTTCCCTGTCCTTCTCCCAGAGTTTGCTCAGAACTCATGTCCATTGAATTGGTGATGCCATTCAACCGTCTAATCTTCTGTCTCCCCCTTCTCCTCCTTGCCTTCAATCTTTCCCAGCACCAGGGTATTTTCCAGTGAGTTGCCTCTTTTCATCAGGTGGCCAAAGTATTAGAGTTTCAGCTTCAGCATCAGTCCTTCCAATGATTATTCAAGGTTGATTTCCTTTAGGATTGACTGGTTTGATCTCCTTGCAGTCCAAGGGACTCTCAAGAGTCTTCTGTAGCACCACAATCCTGAAGCATCAGTCCTTCAGTGCTCAGCCTTCTTCACGGTCCAACTCTCACATCCATACATGATTACTGGAAAAACCATGGCTTTGACTAGATGGACCTTTGTCGGCAAAGTTATGTCTCTGCTTTTAAATATGTTGTCTAGGTTTGTCATAGCTTTCTTCCAAGGAGCAAGCATCTTTTAATTTCATGGCTACAATCACAATCTACAGAGATTTTGGAGCCCAAGAAAATAAAGTCTGTCACTAGTTCCGTTTTTTCCCCCCATCTACTTGCCATGAAGTGATGGGACCAGATGCCATGATCTTAGCTTTTTGAATGTTGAATTTAAAGCTACCTTTTTCACTCTCCTCTTTCACTTTCATCAAGAGGCTCTTTAGTTCTTCTTCACTTTCTGCCAAAGGGTGGTGTCATTTGCATATCTGAGGTTATTGATATTTCTTCCAGCAATCTTGATTCCAACGTGAGCTTGATCCAGCCTTGCATTTCACATAATTTACTCTGCATATAAGTTAAGTAAGCAGGATGACAATATACAGCCTTGACATACTCCTTTCCTAATTTTGAATCCGTTCATTGTTCCACGTCCGGTTCTAATTCTTGCTTCTTGACCTGCATACAGGTTTCTCAGGAGGCAGCTCAGGTGGTCTGGTATTTCCATCTCTTTAAGAATTTTCCACAGTGTGTTGTGATCCACACAGTAAAAGGCTTTCTTTAGTGTATATAATGAAGCAAAAGTAGATTTTTTCCTGGAAATCCCTTGCTTTTTCTATGATGTAGGAAATTTAATCTCTGGCTTTTCTAAATTTAGCTTGTATGTCTGGAAGTTCTCTGTTCATGTACTATTGAAGCCTAGCTTGAAGGATTTTGAGCATTACCTTGCTAGCACGTGAGATGAGCGCAATTGTGGGGTAGATTTAACATTCTTTGGCATTGCCCTTCTTTGGAATTGGAATGAAAATCGACCTTTTCCAGTCCTGTGGCCACTGCTGAATTTTACAGATTTGCTGGCATATTGAGTGCAGCACTTTAACAGCATCATCTTTTAGGATGTGAAATAGCTCAGCTGGAATTCCATCACCCACACTAGCTTTGTTTGTAGTAATCCTTCCTAAGTTCCACTTGACTTCACACTCCAGGATGTCTGGCTCTAGGTGAGTGATCATACCATCGCGGTTTTCCAGGTTATTAAGACCTTTTTCATACAGTTCTTCTGTGTATTCTTGCCACCTCTTCTTAATGTCTTTCTGCTTCTGTTAGGTCTATACCATTTCTGTCCTTTATTGTGCCCATCTTTGCATGAAATGTTCCCTTGGTCAGTGTGCTTAGCATTTCATTTTTACAAACTTGGGGTGCCTGGGCTGAATTTAAGTGCATCTCAGAGATGCCTGGACCTGTAATGGGGACAGATAATGGGGAGCCTAGAGGAGACCTGGGAGGCTTCTAGAAAAGGAACTCCACCTGTGTCCTCTGCTAGACTCAGAGATGTCAGGGCAAGTCTAGGGAGCAGAGATGGTCGCCATAGGAGTCCATTTATAGTGGGTCTGAGGGCCTTCTGGGGATAATACTTCTCCAGGTAAAAGGAGATCCAATTAGCTCAATCCAAGGGCCAGCTTTGCCCCCAGCAGGAGAGGAAATAGACATTCTGATTCAGTGCAGTGGCCATTTCTCAAATCCATTCTTCAGTTCCTGGATGCATGTCTGGCTGTTAGGTAGAGAAGGGCATGGTTTTTCTCACAAAGCACATCTAACCAAGGGAAAGAGGCATCTTGTCTCACTGCAAACCAGAGGGTGCCCTGTCTCTCTGAGGGGTAGTGGAGGCCTTCTGAGAACCGCTCCACCTGGCCAGGCCGAGAGGTTGCAGGGCCCAGTGGACAGATGCAATAGCAGCTGGGCTGGCTGTGGATGGCAGGGAGGTGGGGTGGGAGTGACCACATAGCAGAAATGCCTGACAGAGGCTGTGAGACTCCCCTTGGCGATTTCTAGAATTAGATGCAAGGGACTTGGCAAGAAGTCAGAGGTCCTGCATCAGTGGGAGCTACAAACCAGCAAACAATTTGCCTCTACAGGCCAGTGGGTCCGGGGGAAATTCGGCTTAGGTGAAAATAAACAAATGAGTTGCCTTGGCCGCCTAAGTCAGTTTAGAAGCTCAGTAGAATTATGTTGTATAGATTTGATTATTCTAAAACCAAGTTGAAATAAGAACTGCTTCTGATTAGGAGACAAAGTGCTCATTTTGCAAAAATGAACGGGTATTTTATAGTAGCTCACACAGAGTTACGAGCCAGACGAGATGCAAGCATTGCAAACCTGTTTGCCTCCTCTTTGTAGAGAGATTGGCTGCCTGAAGAAACACCCAGTAGAGTTTTCATAAATAAAGCATAGCAGAGCAACACCCAGGGGGGCAGTTTTTCCCTCTAGTATGAAAGGAATTAGTGTAGTCAACAGAAAAGGAAGCTGTGTATGAAACCCCAGCCTGTAGCACAGGGCTTTCACCCTGGGGGGGCTGAAAATACCAAAGATTGCAGAATCCAGTAGTGAGATGGCAGGGGTTATGTCAGGAGGGGCCACCCCACGGGTTTAACTCTGAGGATGCTGTGTTGTTTTCTGAGAGCCTATGTATGTTATCTTTTCCATATAAGTATGTCTTCTATAATGCATATATTTCCCCTGGTGGCTCATATGGTAAAGAATTTGCCTGCAGTACAGGAGACCTGGGTTCAATCCCTGGGTCAGGAAGACCCTCTGGGGAAGGGAATGGCAACCTACTCCAGTATTCTTGCCTGGAGAACCCCATGGACAGAGGAGCCATATATAAGTAAGGTGGAATACTAATGGTTACAGCCTTCCACTATTACACAGGTAAAGAATGAAAAGCAGAAGGAAATGTCAAAGGTTACAGAGTGAACGGGGTTGGTGAATTTTATCTGATCTAATCCAGAGCTTCTAATCTTGCCTGGAGCCCTTTATGGTGACTGACATGAGGGTGCAGATATCACAGGCTAAGGGGGAGAGTATACATATGATTCTGTGTATGTCTGAGTGTACAGTTTTGTGAGGGCTGGGGTCACTTGGTGCAGGCTACTTCTCCCTGCACAATGGAAACCCCTGTGGTCACCAGTGCACTGAGCAAGACCTCCCTGTTTAGTCTCAGGACAAGTGTTTGGCAATAAATGAAACCTTGCCCCAGATCTATGAGACCTGGAGATTCATCAGCAACAGACCAACCAGTAGGGAGCCCTTTTAATTACTTTGTGTTGACCATGCATTTAATGAAACCTTATTATGGGTCCAATTAGTTTCATTCATATTGCAGAAACAACCAAGAGTGGTCATGTTACTGAAATACTGTATTCTGACCCTATTTGTATTTTTCCATCCCTAGGAAGCCTGCTATAGCATATTCTTGGTCTTGAAGTGTCATAAGAACAGCATTTTTGCTAGACAGTGATATAAAATGCTCATGTTTTCATGTGCGCCATATTTATTTCTGAAGCTTGTATACTATTATACGAGATTGTGTTTCTGTCAGAAGCTACCTGATGGCACAATCATTTGTCTTGGGGTTCTGAGACTGCTATGGAAAAGAGAAACACCTCTAAGGTTTGCTTCTGCTTTTCCTTTACACACACTATTTTTTGTTGTTGTTGCAAAGTTAATAAAAATGACTTTCTGTGCAGTATAGGTCTCCCCCTTCCCATCCACCCATTTTGACCTGAGTTAAGGACATACATTAAATGAGTTACAAATGGGAAGTTTTGTCTTATTCTGAGATGATGTGAAAAGAGAGGCGTGTTCATAGCAATTTAGCTATAGAGAACTTTCACAAGTAACAGGTTCTTGGTTTTAAATATACATACTGTAGGCACTTTGCTATTGTACACATTGTAGAGAAAAACACGAACGTGTAGCCTGAAACATATACAACAGATCATACAAACACGTTAGGAGTTGAAGCCAAATTGTAGGAGTGGGGAGCAGACGGCCGTGCTCCCCCTTGCTAGTCACGGGAGTGTAAGCGATGGGAGGTAGGTAATATATTTCCTGTTTCCAAAACATTTTGTCCTGGAACTCTTTGTCCAGTGGTATGGCACCGTGCTTCCTAGTGCAGGGCTGAGCCTTGGAATTTCACTCACTTATACTTCTTTCAGGAGATTATGTTCACATCTTGTTCCTTCTACTTCAGTGACATTTGATCTAACGAACATATTTTTCTCAACCTGTTAAACAGGGATCCAACTTAGACTACCTGCCCCATGAGGACTGCCCTGACATGTCAGGTCTGGATAATGTGCTGTGTTTCACCCTTGAAACACTATGGGAGGGCTGGACACCTGTTGGGTTTTGATCAGAAGTATCTGGCACCCACATCATTCCTGGGCTCTGCTTGAGAACTGGGGAGTTTCAGTGACTCTCCTGTGTTCCATCAGCACACTGGAAGGCCTTTCTGAGATTTCTAAGTAGTCTTTATGGATGCCTCCTTTGCACTGCCCAGAAGAAGAAAGAAAAGAAACCGGAAACAGTTTGGTTTTAAATCAAAAAGTTATGATTTTATTTTTAATATACCAGAAAAAAAAAATATTTCTTTTAATGTTGTGAAATCAGCACTTGAAAATAACAATTCCAACATTGCTGTGATTTGCTCTGTGAGGCTTCTATGGGTGGGCTTTTAGCTGAATAGAGGCACTGGGTCCTCTAAGAAGCGGAATCTTCCAGTGGTTTTCCAGGTAGCAGTAAGCAACCTCCTGCCTGAACATGCCCAGAGAGTGGACCTGTTTGAATTGACAGGCTTGGGCAGCACTATGAGGCTACTTCTGGAGCATTCTAGGGTTCTGTCTTCTGGGGAAAAGTCTCCAGAGACACCAAGCATTGAGAGAATGACAGTGTTCAATGCCAGCATGAGTTGGGACCTTGAAATCCTGGCTTAAATATGTTGCGAAAATGGCCTGTGATTTATGCAAACAGTTTCTTTAACCAGTTGCTTCAGGTGCTGTTTACTACAATGTAGTTTCGTGTTTGGATTTCTGTGAAGTGTATCTGATGTGAAGACTTTTACTTGCCCAACATGAAATTAAACTGCCATTCTTAAGATTTCCCCAGCCCCCCTGAACTCTGCCACAGATGTGTTCCCACTGTCTGTTTCTTTAGTGCTAGAATAACTTGTTTCACTTTTTTTTTTTTAAAAAAAGTATAATTCAGGAGGAAGGGAGACCTGGGGCCTATTTTTCCCTCTCTGTGAGCCCTGAATTTTCAGAGTATCTGAGGATGAAGGAAGTAACTTGGTGATTCAACAGGCCTGTGAATAGTCTTTGATGCTCTGCACAGGGGTACCTGACTGGTCTCTTTAGCTATGGGTTTTGCCATATGGCTTAAAGATGTTTATAATTGGCATGTTACAACTAGCATTCAAGAAAATGCTATAACTACAATGATTCTTTTTTGCTTAAGTATTGGGTACCAGCATACAGAGGCTGTTGGTTCAGTGCAAGACTGGGACCTAACACTTCATCTTGATTGTCAGCACAAAATAGAGCATCATTGCTTTATCACTTTAACGTGTATGCAACAGAGGCCAAAGCCTGTGGTGCATTCTTACCAAAATCTCTTTTGGTTGGTGATGGGTCTGAGGCACAAAGAATTGGTTCCTGTATACAGATAGAAAAGGGACAGAATAACAAGTTACAGGAGACAATGACTCACGAAAATAGGCTCTACTACCATCCTGAATTGATAGCAAAATATTTATTATTGAAAACAAAAAGATCGGACCACTAGACTTTCATCATAAAGCTCTCACACAATTGTAATTTTCAGGATGGAAACATTTTCAGGGGAAGAAGTGTCTAAGAGACAGGCACAGACCATGCACACACAGCTCAAAGCACTGAACTCAGGGAGGTGGTCTGTTTGACCATCTCCAGTCTCCTAACAGCCCTCTTGAGTCAGCACATGACCAACCCAACAATTGTGTTGAAGATTCATTAACCAAACGGGGGCGGGGGGAAAGTGTGCTGGAGCTTAGTTGTATCTGAAGAAAGGCTGTTCTCTCACAATAGATAGCAACCTGAGCTTATTTCTCCCTGGTAACCCAGCAGTCTGGAACCAGACCAGACTTGTGGAATATTCTACTCCAGTGTAGTTTACTCCAGGTGATTTGTTGTTCTTAATGTGACAGGTTTTATCTTATGATAACAGCTGATTAAAAAAAATTTTTTTTTTCTGTGAGTCTCTTTCCTAGAAGTGTTCTTCCATCCCATTCTGCAAAAACCCCACTCAGTAAAGTTCCAGACTCAGAGCCACATTAATAGAAATGACAAGGGATATAATTTTTTCTTTTCCCATCAGCAACGTATATGAATGTATTGTCCCTGTCCCCTCGTGTTTACAGCAGCATATGATTAGAAGGTTTTCCCTGGTGGCTCAGATGGTAAAGAATCTGCCTGAAATGTGGGAGATGCAGGTTTGATCCCTGGGTTGGGAAGATCCCCTGGAGAAGGGAACAGGTGGTTAGAAGGATGGGAGTAAATTTACTGGAATAATCATCTCAATACATGATTTTTGAATATAGTAGTGGCTCTGTTCTCATGAGCAAAATTAGAAGGTCCAGATAAAACCTCCTGACCTGTGAATAGAGCATTTCTCACTAGAATGTTTTTCACTGCAAACTCATAGACTTGGGTTGATGCTCAGACCTTGTGTATCAAATTGCATGTATTTATGTCTGAAATGAAGACTTGGTTTAAAAAGCTTTTTCAATCCAGGAATGTTTTCAAGATACTGGAATTGAAGTGCAGTGGAAAATCTTCAAGAGAAGGAAATCTATTGCAGCATAGTGGGGCAGCTGTAAAAACTTGCCTGCCCAGGTTTTTCTGGAATGTTAAGTGACAGCAGGATTATCTATGTGGCAGTCAATTCTCTGATAGGCTTCAGATTTGCCATGGGGTAGTGGTCCAGCTTTATATATTAATAGAATTAATCACTTAAGCTGAGATGTTAAAAACAGTGTATTGAACCTGTAATACCAGAATTTCAATTTTTTTAAAGGTGTGGTTTTTTTCCCCCCTCCCATGATAAACATCGGAAATGCCTTTAGATATATTTAGCTAATTTTAAAACTATTTATTAGACATTCAACCCGTAAACAAAATTTCTAAATTATCTCATAAGTAGACACAAGTATGAACCTGTACCAAGATGAAAGTGCTTTGGAAGCATCAGAGTCCATTTAAGGTCTATGATTATGTCCTTATTCTAACCTGCATTAAAGGATCACTGATAAATCAATGGATTAAATCATTAAATTAAATTAACCAAATAAGCTCTAACTGTCCTTCAGTTAAATTCAAGTCAACTGTTATTTGGCCTTTTCCTCATTATTCTGCTCATTTTCTGTTATAAGAAAAAAAAGCTTATTGCACAGTATCATGTATTTTCAAAGCTCAAAATAACATTGTTTGCATCCTAATAATCTATTAGTTGTTACAGCAGGACTTGTCTTTTCAGTCCATGTCAGTTTTTGCCCTAATAATACATTCTTCGATCAATGCATCTATGAACCAATGTCAAGACGTCATAGATTGTTCATAATAATTTAACACAGACATAACAGCTTCCCTTCCCTGCATACAGCCCACCCTCCATCCCATCAGTCATGACTTGGTTCGCACGGATTCTCTGTTCATGGTTCAGACCATTCACACAGAATGGAATAAAACTTTATTCTTTTCAATTCCACACATAGATGAGATGCTGAGAAAGCCCTTGTCATCTCTGACAGAGAAGCAGAGCAGCTCTGTTTCATGAATGACAGCACAATTAAAGCTAAAATAATATAAAAATAATTTGAAAAATCCCTTTTCTGTACACACTCAAAGCAAGAAAGCTAAACAGCTTCTTTTTCTGCTAGCCAGAAAACATGTTTCTATTTATTTGGGCCTCAAAGTTTGGTGGACTTCACATCTGTGTGTATATATGTGTGGTTATGCATGTCTAATCTATGCAGTGTAGTAGCCCCTAATTTTTATCTAGTTTGTCTAATCATTAAGCTATATAACCAATTAGAATACTATTATATTACATTGAACAGCTTGACATAATTGCTTCTTTGAAATACAGGAATGTTTACACATTTATTTGGCTTGTAAAGGACTGAAATATTACAGATATTAATAGTATCTAGCTTTTTTTAAAAGAATATGGCTCTTAATAAGTTGATTTTTGAATTCCAGAGCGTAAGTCCCTTTCAAAAAATTTCTGAAGCTGACTCAAAGTAGGAAGAATGTCTTCTGATTTGGCCAAAAATATGGTGAATATTTTATATCATTTAAAATTTGAAGACTAAATCTCGAAGGGGGCCGTTTGTGTGTCAACTGTTCAGCTCAACTTGCCATTAAGTGTGTTTGTCAAAGTATCTCCGCTTGACCAGCAGAGGGCACTTTAAACACCTCTGCATTGCTTTAGGCAGCAAAGGCAGATGATGCAGAAACACAGTGTTCACCCAAGATCAAGGAGAGCCCTGCGGGTTGCTTTGTGAAATTCACAAAAATATAGAAAATATGGACTGTACCACAGGGTTTCATTTGGAAAGTTATGTGTGGAGTCATCTATGGAGGGGTGTACTTATTCTCTTATATTGATCTTCGGCTTATTCCTCTTTCCCAGCTCAAGAACTTCGGTGTAGGGCCGCAACTTTTTACAGGTAAGAGAGTCTATTTTTCAAATAATTTGGTTGAGTTGTCTGTTTTCTATTCTATATTTATTCTTCTGTTTGAAAGCCCAAGGCAACTGAACAAAGGATGCTGTGTCCTACCCCATTTAGAGGTAGAAATAAAACTATCAGAAATACTAAGATTGGAGCTGCCCTTTCAGGAGTTGGGCGGCACTGTTTCCTTCCTCCCAGGGAGAACCCTGGAAAAATATTGTGCCCTGTTTTGTTATGGTGAACTCACTAGACCGAGGCTGTGCTATGAAGGGGAACGAGTCTTTCTCTTAGTTGAAATATAGTTTATCATTTGTTTTCTCAGGAGGTGATTAAGACCTCTTTTCTCAGGGGTGCTACAACCCATAACCTTTCTGAAAAAGTACTTTCAATTTTGCAAAAGCGTTACTCTAGATATACACCCCGTATCACTTCCATTTTTACCTTTTCTGTTGGCTCCTGTTTAGTGTCAAAAAAGATTAGAAAGGATTGCATGTATGTGCTCACATGGTTTTTAAGTAAACTTCTTTGATCCTTAGAGAAATATAACAGTAAATTCATTTTTTTCCATATACTGTTAATAGCTTGTTTGCCTTCTCCCTGTCTCTGGCCCACTTGGTTCTCATTTGTCCTAGAGTTGACAGATCAAGAGGGGATGGGGTCTTCCAGCAGCAGTCTTTTGAGATGGAGGTGTACTCAGTGAGTCCTCACCCAAAAAGGATCACTAACTTACTGGGTTAAGTCAACCTAATGATCCCTAAGCTGCCTTGGGCTGTGTGTTTGCTCGTGTGTCTTGTTTTGTGTTAGCTGCACCATATGTGATTCCTTGTGCCATTTTCTTTTGTCTGTTAGTTTTCTTGGTGACCCTGAGCTACGGCTTCCTCCTCAGTCCCGACACTAGTCAGCCTTCGTTGCTTTCCTCGTCTTGCTGCCGATGTAGGCCTCAAAGAAGAAGTGGCAGAAGAGCACGAAGTAGCTGAGGTACATGAGCGAGGACCAGAAGATGTTCTGGAAGTGAGAGTGGCACTGGCCGTGCTGCATCCACTGGAAGACCAGGTAGTTGATGACGCAGCCCATCAGCATCTGAATGATCTGGGACAAGGTGATGAGCATGGCGCACTTCCGGGACACGCGGAAGCCCGCCGCTCGCAGCGCGTAGTAAGAGTACATCACAGAGTGCACGCCAAAGTTCATGGTCATGAACCAACCGCCCCCAGCAACCATGTCCTTGTAGGAGTACCAGGAGTACAGAAGCACAGTGATGTGGTGGTACCAGTGCAGGAAGATCAGCTTCTGCTTCCTCAGAATAATGAATATCGTATCTCCTGGAAGATACAAGCAGAACCCGACGTGAGCCCCCTGGCTGGACTCCCTATCAACAAGGTGGATGTCTTGACCTGGTACCTCAGAATGAGACGGATTTGGGTTAGACGTGTGCACTGATATTTACTAGCTCGGTAACCCTGGCAGGTTATTCATCCTATTTTCTGCCTTCCTCATGTGTAATATGGAGATAATAGCTTGGAATTATTTGAAGCTTCAACAGGATACAAAACAGGCACATGGTAAGCACTCCGTAAATGTTACTGTCAGAAAGGTGTTTTGCACACAATCATATTGTTGATTTGGAAGGGACACTACTAAGTATATTGTCCATTTCCAATGAGGCTATGCATTTTAGGAAATATTACCTAGAAGAGAGTCAAGTAATATGCATTAATCAGGAGAAACAAATTTGAATTCAAGTGCCCAGTAAAATGTTCTTAGGCCGCTCTGGAGTAAAAAAACCACCTTTCTTTGGTACATGACAAAAGTACACACTTTTGCAGGTTCCCCTATAAAATGTGAAGCCTTGGCATATGGAAATTAGAAAAGTAAAATTTAAACAAAAGGCTATTCCTGGATAAGAGACAAGATAGCAGAGTAGGACTTGAGCTTACCTCTTCTCACAAAAACATCAAAATTACAAGTAACTACTGAACAACTGTTGACAAAAAAGATACTCTGTATCCAAAGACAAAGACATCACACCAGTCAGAATGGCCATTATCAAAAAGTCTATAAAAAATACCTTTTTATGCTATTTACATATAAGTAATATTATATAACATTTGTCTGTGTCTGACTTATTTCACTCAGTATGACAATCTCTGGATCCATTCATGTTGCTGCAAATATCAATATTTTGTAATTTTTTAATGACTGAGTAATATTCCAGTGTGTCTGTTTACGAAACAGAAGTAAAATCACAGATGTAGAAAACTAGGTTATGGTATGTATGGTTACTAGGGGATAAAGTAGGGGAGGGATAAACTGGGAGACCGGGATTGACTTATATACACTACAGCATATAAAATAGGTAACTCAGAACCTGCTGCAGAGCACAGGGAACTCTACTCAATACTCTATAATGGCCTATATACGACTGACTCACTTTGCTGTATACCTGAAACTAACACAGCACTGTAAATCAACTATATTCCAATAAATCGCTTTTAAAAAGTCTACAAGCAATGAATCCTGGAGAGGGTGTGGAGAAAAGGAGAGCAACCTGCACTGTTGGTAGAGATGTAAATTGGTACAGCCACCATGGGGAACGGTATGGAGGGTCCTTAAAAAATGAAAAAATAGAACTATCCTATGATCCAGCTATCCCACTCCTGGGCATATATTCAGAGAAAACCATAATTTGAAAAGATACATGCACCCTAATGTTCACTGCAGCACTATTTATAATAGCTAAACATGGAAGTGATGTAAACATCCATCACAAGAGGAATGGAAAAGATGTGGTACTTATCTACAATGGAATATGAGTAAACTAATGCCATTTGAAGCTATGAATGAGAGATTATCATACTAAGTGAAATAAGTCAGGAAGACAAATATCACAAAATATCACTTATATGTGGAATCTAAAAATGATACAAATGAACTTATTTGCAAAACAGACTTCAAAAACAAACTTATGGTTTCCAAAGGGCGGGGGAGGGATAAATTGGGCATTTAGATAATCAACACAGGGAAATACACTCAATACTCTAATAATCTATATGGGAAAAGAATCTGAAAAAGAATGAGATGGATTTAGGATGGATATTTATAAGTGAATCATTGCTGTGTACCTGAAACTAACAACACTTTAAATCAACTGTACTCTAATATAAATTTTGAAAAGTTAAAAGACAAAAACAGAAAAAGAACAAAAATCCTCTGTATTTACTGAAGAGGATAATAGGTATTATTTTGGTAGCAATAAATCAAGCGATAAAAAACTGAGAATGACACTTTCTTGTGGAATTAACTCTGAAAATGCTTTACAGGATTATCCAAAATCTCAGTAACATTAACCCCTTGAAGAGAAAGACTATTGTTTTTTGGTCTGACTCTCCCATCTGAGCTATTTTGGCTACTCAAAAGACCACTATTCACATCTAAGGTAGAGAATTTATATTATAGAAGCAAGAATGGTGCTCATGTAGGTAGATGATAATGATTCTCTGAAAAGCCTAGGGATTCTGAAAAATATACTTTAGAACACTTACATAAAAACAGATGAACAGGCACAGTAACAAATACACCCAATTCCATTAACAAGTACCAGAACAACAAACACTGGGATGTGGGACAAAAGCAGGATTTATATGGCAGATGCTTCATTCTATCTCCGTGGTTTTCAGATATGAGAAAAATCAATATCCTTCATGAACTTTGGTGACCTTGACTTCTTTTTGTATAACAAGGGTAACTAGGTGGTCCCTCTTCTTATTCTGAAATTTAATTAACCACAAGGGGAATTAGTACTTACCCTTGTCTTATCACTTATTCTTCAATGATGCCCTAAAACACTGGGTACAAAGGAAGGTCAGACAATATTGGATCTTGGAAAGACTTAAGGTTCTGATGGGACCTTAAGTAAACAGAAAAGACTGATGGGAATGTAAATTGGTACAGCCATTATGAAGAGCAGTATGGAGGTTCCTCAAAAAACTAAACACAGAGCTACCATATGATCCAGCAATCCCACTCCTGGACAAAATCTCTAACTCAAAAAAATACATACACCCCAGTGTTCATACAAGCATGATAAACAACATAAGTGTCCATCAACAAATGAATGGATAAAAATGTGATACGGCAACCCATGCCAGTATTCTTGTCTGGGAAATCCCATGGACAGAGGAGTCTGGTGGGCTACAGTCCATGGGGGTCACAAAGAGTTGGACAGGACTTAGCTACTAACAACAATTACTACACACACACACACACAGGAATATAACTTGGCCACAAAAAAGAAATATTGCCATTTGTAATAACATGAATGGACTTAAGAGAATATCGTAAGTCAAAGACAAATATTATAATGATATCACTTATATGTAGAACCTAAAATATATGCAAATGAATTCATTTACAAAACAGACTTACAAACATAGAAAACAAACTTATGGTCACCAAAGGGAAAAGTGGGAGCAGGGCATAGGACAAATTAGGAGTTTCATTCCAATCCCAAAGAAAGGCAATGCCAAGCAATATTCAAATAATCATACACTTGTACTCATTTCACATGTTAGCAGATTATGCTCAAAATCCTTCAAGCTAGGCTATAGCAGTTCATGACCCAAGAACTTCCAGATGTACAAGCTGAATTTAGAAAAGACAGAGGAACCAGAGATCGATCTGGTAGACAGAATGCCTGAAGAACTATGGACAGAGCTTTGTAACACTGTACAGGAGGTGGTGACCAAAACCATCCTCAAAAAAGGAATGCAAGACAAAGTGCTTGTCTGAGGAGGCCTTACAAATAGCTGAGAAAAGAGAAGCTAAAGGCAAAGGAGAAAGCAAAAGATATACCCAACTGAATGCAGAGTTCCAAACAACAGCAAGGAGAGATAAGAAAGCCTGAAGTGATTAATGCAAAGAAACAGAGGAAAATACTAGAATGGGAGATTAGAGATACCAAGGGAACATTTCATACAAAGATGGGCACAATTAAGGACAGAGACAGCAAGGACCTAACAGAAGAAGAGATTAAGAAGTGTCAAAAATACACAGAAGAGCTGTACAAAAATCACAGTTAATGACCTGGATAATCATGATGGTGTGGTCACTCACTTGGAGTGTGAAGTCAAGTCGGCCTTAGGAAGCATTACTACAAACAAAGCTAGTGGAGGTGATGGAATTCCAGCTGATCTATTTCAAATCCTAAAAGATGATGCTGTGAAAGTGCTCTACTCAATATGCCAGCAAATCTGTAAAATTCAGCAGTGGCCACAGGACTGGAAAAGGTCAGTTTTCATTCCAATCCCAAAGAAGGGCAATGCCAAAGAATGTTCAAATTACCGTATAATTGCACTCATTTCACATGGCTAGCAAGGTAGAGCTCAAAACCCTTCAAGCTAGGCTTCAACAGTATGTGAAAAAAGAACTTCCAGATGTACAAGCTAGATTTAGAGGAAGCAGAGGAACCAGAGACCAAATTGCCAATATCTGCTGAATCATAGCAAAAGCAAGGGAATTCCAAAAAATCTCATCTACTTCTGCTTCGTTGACCATGCTAAAGCCTTTGACTATCTTGATCACAATGAACTGTGGAAAATTCTTAGAGAGACGGGAATACCCATTTTACCTACCTTCTGAGAAACCTGTATGTAGGACAAGAAGCAACAGTTAGTATTATACATGGAACAATGGACTAGTTCAAAATTGGGAAAAGAGTAACTTAAGGTTATACATTGTCACCCTGCTTATTTAACTTATATGCAGAGTATATCATGCTAGGTTAGATGAATCACAATTGGAATCAAGATTTCCAGGAGATATCAATAATTTCAGTTATGCCGATGATAGAAAGCAAAGAGGAACTACAGAGTCTCTAGATGAAGGTGAAAGAGGACAGTGAAAAAGCTAGCTTAAAACTCAACATTCAAAAAACTAAGATCATGGCATCTGGCCCCATCACTTCATGGCAAATAGATGGGGACAAAGTGGAAACAGTGTCAGATTTCATTTTCTTGGGCTCCAAAATCCTGTGGTTGATGACTGCACCCATGAAATTAAAAGACATTTGCTTCTTAGAAGAAAGCTATAACCAACCTAGACAGTGTATTGAAAAGCAGAGACATCACTTTGCCAACAAAGGTCCATATAGTCAAAGCTATGGTTTTTCCAGTAGTCATATATGGATATAAGAGTTGGACCATAAAGAAGGCTGAGTACTGAAGAATTGATGCTTTTGAAGTGCGGTGCTGGAGAAGACTCTCGAGAGTCCCCTGGATAACAAGGAGATCAAACCAGTCAATCCTAAAGGAAATCAACCTTGAATATTCATTGGAAGGACTGATGTTGAAACTGAAGCTCTAATACTTTGGCCACCTGATCGGAAGCAGTTCATGGGGTCACAGAGAGTTGAACACAACTTGGCAACTGAACATCAACAGCAATGGGATTAACAGATACACATGCTATTATACATAAAATTGGTAAAGATTCACTGTATAGCATAGAAAACTGTATTCAATGACTTGTAATAAACTATAATGGAAAAAAATTTTAAAACAAAAAATCTGAATCACTTTGTTGTACACCTGGAATTAACAAGATTGTAAATCAGCTATTCTTCATGAAAACACATAGCCAGTTACTACCTAAGGAATATGAAAAAAAAAAAAGAAAAAGCAAACTCCAACATTATTACTTGTTTAGAACAGAAAGGAAGTTTTCAGCTGCTGCAGTTCTGAACCTTTTATAAAATTTTCTTTGAAGTCTTCTCTATTGTGAGATGTTTGACATATTAAACCTATGTCAGACAGACTAATAATGATCGATGGTGACAGTAACTCTCAGTTGTATGTTAAAGGGGTGTTAGGAGACCTGGTGTCTACTTATTTGTGTGCTATTTTTGTGTGCGTGTCAAAGATCCACTATTTCTGTGTAATTACTACTCTGTACCTCCCTTCCTTCTATGGACTATAATGTAGACATGGTAATTTCAACTTACCTTTGTTCACAGCAGAAAGAAGGTAGAATTTCCACGGAATTGTACGTTAAAAGCAAATTTATTTATTTGTAATTGAGACTTTGAGTCTCTATTAACTAAAATAAAAATAAAGCCTGTACATTATTCAAACATAATTATTTGCCATAAAATAATGAGCATTTTATCCTTTTAAATTCCTTAGATTTAATTTTACCTCTGTCATCACCTTTATATTAAAACTTTATTGTCTAAAGAACAGTCTGAGTGGGAAGAGTGGTAGGGGACAAAACACAGATCATGAGAATGGGCTAACATAGAAACTACAAATCTGGAATAATATTGTGTTCTTCCTGTCTGAGTGGGGGTCTCTGGCTTGATATAAGACATACTAGGTGTTTTCCCTTAACATGGGGAGGTGGGGGCAAAGGTCATACCATGAGATCTTCAAAATGAAAATAATTTAGATATACATAACAGTTTTTCTCAGAACAGCTATACAGGGTGATTAGATGGAGAAAGAAGATGAGAATCTTCCAGTAATGGCCCTGAATCTCTCAAGAGTAGCACTCCGATTCCCTATCAAAGTTACTGCCTCCAGGCAGGCCACCAACCCAGAGAAGGGGAGTTTCCCTTGAATGAGATTCTAGAAAGGACGCCCTGAGACCTCTCACAGTTCTTCTGATATCACAGCTGAGATGCACCAGTAATGCAGCTCTGGGAATTAGGAATTATTTTTCCTCTGGGAAAAACCACACAATAATTCATTTAATTTGTTGTGAGCCAATCATACTGATAGCATTCCACATCCAGGCCTACCAAAAGCTACAGAGTGTCCAAGAAATGCAAACACTGTGAATGCAGTGTCAGCCAACCAGTCTTTCTTGGTCAAAGGTCCTGTGGGCATTAGGGGAAGAATTTTGTCCATGTATAGCAGTGGATCTTCTGACCTGTGAATGTTTCGGCCGTCGTCACATATTTTAGCTTCCTCTGGTTCCTGTTCTTTACCACAGTCTGACCTTTGGTTTGGCTATGTTCAGTCTCCGCCTGAAGCCAGATCATGGTGATCCGGTATCTAAGTGTCCCTCCTGAACTATGCCTGCTGCGCCTGTGTTGTCAAATGCAGCCCTGTGTGCAGCTCCGGAGAAGTTCACGAGCGTGCGGAAGCCGCAGCCGCCAGGAGATGGAGCGCCCACTGTGTGTGTGGTTTGTTACAGATGGCTGCGCCCCTCTTCGCAGAGTTAGCGGGAGCTCCGCTGAGTCAGAGTTTCAAAAACAATGACGAGCTCAACTGAGCAAGGACCTAGACTCAGAGCAGATGTTTCCAAGTTTTAACAAAACAAAATCTCAGCAGGTTTTAATATAATTCAAACAGCAGTCAGTCAAAGATTTTGGCACACAAAGCAGGTTGGTGGCTCTCTTCCCCTCACTTGTTCTAGTAGACTGTAGCTGTGGAATTCACTGAAATGAGCTCATTGTTCTCTGCTGAGACAGAAAGCCCTTCTCGCTATTAAAAGTCCAGTGAAGGGGGAATGTTCGTGTTTAATGGGCACAGAGTTTTCAGCTGGGGAAGATAAAAGTTCTGGAGGTGGATGGTGTGATGGCCGCACGGCAATGCCAACACCCATAATGCAGCAGCCCTGTCGCCTAGAAATGGCCACTTTTACACATGCTTTGCCACAATAAAAAAAAAAAATACTTTAGTGAAGACTGTAGGCAGGCAGGTTTTGGGAGTGGGAAAAGAGAGTTTTCAGTATTGAACAAGGAAGAATTGTTCTTTTTTTCTCTCTCAAGACCTTTTCTTTCTGGTATACATTAGGAAGTTCAGAACAGAGAACTGAAAGCAGAACTGGGAACCTAAAAAATAAGAAAAGTTCTAAATAATCCAAATGAATAAAGCTTTCTTATATAGTAGCAACAAGGTTTTCTAAGAATGTTTTACAGGGAAGGAATTTAACTTCCCAAACCAACAAAAAGCCATCCAAAGCACACATGTTCACTAAACTAGGCGGACTGGTTTAGGATCTATGTTGATGAAGCAGTTTACCTTGGGAAGATAGCTATCAAGTAAGATCCAGGATGTCTGAAAGGAAATAAGTCATATTTGAAAATTGGAAAAGGGTACTCAAGACTGAAAATATCTGTACAATGGATCTGAAACCACATGAAGAATTGGTGTCACGCACTACCCTCATTAAAAAGCTGCATCAAGTTTAGGATTTATTTTTCAACTCTTTAGCCCACTGACAGCACTTCAATCCCTTGTTTGAACCATGAAGGGATGGATTGTTTGATATGCAGCCTACAAACTGCTGTGGCGAATGAGGCTTCTCCAGCCAAAGTGATTATCAAGCCAATGGCGTAAGGAACTAGCGTACAGCTCCTTTGGGCTTCAAGAGGGAACAGAATTGTGTCTAATTACAAGGTCTACATTGGGGCAGGACGGAGGGTATGTTTGAGCCTAGATTAATAAAGACAGGTGACTGACTGCCCTACCCTCCTCAGGACCAACAACACTCCAACAAGACAGAGGATTATAGCACAAATACCTCTGAGTGATGCAGTTCTCATCCACAAATCCTAACCTTACGACTCAGGTGTCCATCTAGAGTAGAAGCTGGGAGGACAGACAGCACAGAGCTACTCATGCCTTTGAAGGAAAATGGCCACTATGAATGGGTTGGTGTGGCTCTTCCATGTATTATTCCTTCAAAAGGTAGAAGGAGCGATTTTTATTCTCAAGTCCCTCAGACACAACTGGATAAAACTCAGAACATAGATAAGCAGCCCTGGCAGGGAAATGCATTTCTAGAAGCCAAGACTGAAGTAACTCCTTTGCAATTAGAGGCCTAAAGGCCAGAAGCATAGAGGCACCTTTCCTGATTAAAGCAAGCAAGAAAGTACTTTTTGAGGGTAGGGAGGGGGAAACTATAAAGGTGTTCAGGGATGGCATGCAGAGGGAATCAAGGTTCATGCATTTACTGTATTCATGTATCTATAGACAATTCTTTATCAAAAAGGTGGGGAGGCAGTTCATAAGGATACTTATACAGAATAAAGTAAAAGTCAAAGGGATATATTTCTCAATTTGAATAATTCTTTAGTCTGACTCTATGACTCTAAATAAAAAATCACTATGAGCAATGTAGGCAATCTTTTATCTATACCTGAAAATACAAAATTAAAATGTCCTCACAGAATTTTGAAATTCCTAAAAAACATATATGTAGGCTTTTAGGCACTGTCTGTAGCTTCAAGTCTGAAAAACACTTCTCTAGTGTAAGACTTTGCAGCTAGTGGTCCTAATCTAAATATTAAAGAATGGCTGCCTGGGGGCTTGGTTCATAAAAAAATTCATATGATAAATTTCTCTTTTTGATAAAGTAGCAATTCCATTTCAGCATTTTAAATGCCTGGCCCATGGTAGGTGCTTATTATAAGTTTATTAAAGGACCCACACACATATGGTCAAATTAATCTTTGACAAAGGAGGCAAGGGTAAGAAAAAGACAGTCTCTTCAGCAAGGGGTGTTAGGAAAGTTGGACAGCTTCATAAATTAATCAATGAAGTTAGGACACACCCTCTCACCGTACACAAAAATAAACTCAAGATGGCTTAAAGACATAAATATAAGACATGAGACCATAAAACTCTTAGAAGAGAACATAGGCAAAACATTCTCTGATGTAAATATTACCAATATTTTCTAAGGCCATTCTCCCAAGGCAATAGATATAAAAGCAAAAATTAAAGGAGCTAATTAAACTTGCAAGCTTTTACACAGCAAAGGAAAACATACACAGGAAAAAAAAAGACAACCCATGGACTGTGAGGAAATATTTGTAAACAACATGACCAACAAGAGCTTACTTTCCAAAATAAACGAACAGTTCATACAGTTTAACAACAATAAAAACAAACATCCCAATTGAAAAATGGGCAGAAGACCTAATAGGCATTTCTTCAAAGAAGACATACAGATGACCTGTAGGCACATGAAAAGATGCCCAACCATCAGTAATTATTAGAGAAAAGCAAATCAAAGCCACAATGATGTACGACTTCACACCAGCCAGAATGTGCATTATTAAAACTTTTACAAATAACAAATGCTGTAGAGGATGTGGAGAAAAGGGAACTCTCCTACACTGTTGGTGGGAATGTAAGTTATTACAGCCACTATGGAACAGTATGGAAGTTCCTTAAAAAACTAAAAACAGAGCTACCACATGATCCAGCGATCCCACTCGTGGGCATATATTCAGACAAAACTATAATTCAAAAAGATACATGCAACCCCTATGTTCATAACAGCACTATTCTCAATAGCCAAGACATGGAAACAATCTCAAGTATCCGTCAACAAATGAATAAAGAAGATGCAGCACATATATACAGTGGCATGCTGCTCTGCCATAAGAAATAAAATACTGCCGTACGCAGCAGTGTGGATGGGATGGTCATACCAAATGAAATGAGTCAGAAAAAGGCAGGCAAATACCATAAGATATCACTTATATGTGGAATCCACTGTATGACACAAATGAATTTTACAAAACAGGAATGGATTCACAGACATAGAGAAATGGCCTGAGGGTCCCAAGGGGGCAAGCAGGGGAGGCATGAAGTGTGAGTTTGGGACTGGCAGATGCAAACTATTGTATATAGAATGGATAACAACAAAATCCTACTGTAGAACACAGGGAACTATTAATACATTCAATACCCTATGATAAGCCATAATGAAAAAGAATGTATAATAAAAGAAGGTGTATGAATAACAGAATCACCTTGATGTACAGCAGAAATTAGGGCAACATGTAAATCAACTATACTTCAATAAAAAGTTTTAAAAATTTATTAAAGGAATAAATGAATGAGTCCATCCTAATGCATTTCACTGTAAGACTTTTGATAGGCTGTGTGTGTGAGTGCTGAAGTTTTTTCCTGCTGTTCCTCCCTTGTCTTTGGCCTGGGAAGAAGTGGTCAAACCAACAGTTCAAACCAATTGCCAGCAGATTAGAGCCCCTGCTGCAGAGTGGCTAGAGGCCGAGGATGCATACATCAGAGACACGTCATATCCTCTGTGAACAGACACAAACCAGGGGAGCCTTTCAGAAAGACTCGATAGCTAACGCTATAGGCAACTGAAAATGAAATTACAACTTCCAACCCCCTTTTCAGGAGAAACAGGAGATGGAATGCAATCGATAGAAAAGAATTTTGAACTAAATAAGCCAATTCTTAATTACAGATAAAACATTAAGAAACCCAGAGGATGCACAGGTGTCCCCTATGGATGTGGACCAGTTTGTGAGACTCTGGCCAGCATGGCTCATAGATGAACTCAGATCTTTTTATCACTGGTGGCTCCCTTTTTCTGGCAACAAAGATATTTTTCTGCGGAACTGTGCCTGTGTTTAAAAAAATAAACAAAAAACAAAAACCCTTGCTACTTGATTTTCCACTGTTTGTTAACTTGTGACACATTTACATTCAAGACTATTAAAGAGTTAAAGCAAAAACTGTTAAGAATCTACCTACCTATCTAGTACCAGAATTTTGGACTAATTTCTAGAAGATGAATTACATTTCTCTAAGGACTATTTCTTCAATTGATTAAAATTAAACAACATCAGAAACTAACCCTTAATATTTTGTGAATGAGAACATAAGGCTACCCAAACAAAGGCTGACTGTCCTAGTCTGTATCCAAACTCCAGAGCTGAACATACACTTTGCTGTGAGACTGGGAAATAGCTGTGAGGCTAACTTTCCCCAGTATTCTAATATTAGCACAGCTGTTAAAGGCCTCAGAGAAGGGGCTAGGTAGATGTTCTTAGCCCCTGGAACTGTGCTTTCAGTGAGGCTTGGATCCATGCATGTTCTATATAAACTTTTTGGCTCTTGATACACAAGGTACAATTATTTAAAAGGAGGGAAGAGAACAAAAATAATGAAAGTTAGTTAATGCAAATTCACTTACTGTAATTTTCCTGCAACTAGTAAAGTAGTTTCAAATTATTGCTTTGTTAATTTTTCAATAAATATTACGGGTGTGTAACTACAAAAGGGTGAGGGTGGGGGAGGAAATGGAAGGAGAGAAGACACTCACCTAGTTCGGGTGCTTTGCTTAGCACAAATGCATAAGCCCAGAATTTGCTGACAGGTCCATTGTAAAAACCCTGGTCACAAACTGAATGCTTCAGGCCTTTGGTCATCACAGTGTACACCATATAAGCACCAGTTCGAAGAGCACCGAATATACTTCATAACGAAAAGAGAAAAGAAACAATATTCAGGAAAATAATCTCATGTCTGACATTAACCATTAGTAGAAGACTGCTGTTGGCAGAAATAGGCAGAACTGCATCACAATCATTTGCATTTACCCAGAAGCATTTAAAAATGTTTTGTTAAGAGCAGGAAAACTACTCAGAGCTTTATTCTGAAGGCCATGCCACTTCACTCTTCATCCATGTTCCAAAAAGAGGTCATGGAAAAGGGGACTAGATCCAGGGCAGGATCTCAAGAACTCCAATTACCTTAGTGTTTCAACTTGAGAACTATCCCTTGGGGATGAGAGGGAATTGGCTGAAAACTTTTGGAATTATCTCAGTTCTGTCCCTTGCCCAATCATTCTCCAAATCCCCTGCCTCTGTTCCCTTGAATCTCTCTAATCCATTTTTTTCTCACAGAAGCCAGAGGAAGAAGGCTGAGCTCTACTGCCAACCCTGCAGCCCGTCCAGGTTCACTCCCCTGAGCTCCCAGAACTAGGCCCTGACACTGCGCCAACACTGTTCTTCAGTGCCCTGTAATGTATCTGTGTCTGCATAGTCAGAGGACCTCCAAGTGCTGAAAAAGTCAGATCGCTGCTTGAGAACTAAACTCACATGTGGACTTGTTATCACAGAACTGCTAAAGAAACAGGAGAGCTCTGGAGTGTGTTGAGCTCAGCGATGTAAGTGAAGTATGAAGGGACTTGTCAACTGGAACACGCAGCCTCCATCATGGGGTGAACCCCACAGACACGTGTCCCAGAGTTCACAAGCCACGAGCATGAGTGAAGGGAGAGCTGACTGATCACGGGAGAGATGTGTTTGCCCATCTTTTTTTTCTGGCAGCATTCCCTTTTTAGGTTCTAAAGTCAGCATAGAAAACAAAGTTATGGTTACCAAAGGGAAAAGGGGGGTAGGGGGAGGGATAAACTAGGAGTTTGGGATTAGCTGACAAACACACAGTTATATAAAAAATAAACAACAAGGTCCTACTGTATAGCACAGGGAACTATATTCAGTATCTTATAATAAACCATAATGGAAAATATGAAAAAGAACTACACACACACATACATATGTATGTATGTATAACTGAATCACTTTAGCATTTAAAATGTCTTCAGTGTTGCTTGACTAAGTCATTCCACCTAGCTACCCCATCCACAAACATGCATCCGCTAGCGAGAACTAAAGGCCAGCTTTGCATAGAATAGAGGTGATGAAGTTGAATGTTTGGCAACTGCCTATTAATTAAGTGAGGATTCTATAAGCAGCTTCTCTAATAACATATGGCCTACCTTAAACAGAGTTACTCTTTCCAACACATAAAACCATTCTGCATAGGATTATTGATATGATTTTACAGTTGCAGATCCCCGTTTAATCCTTCAGTGTCTTCCTGCTGAACAGAGAATGTAACCCCCAACTCCTTAACAGAAACTGCAAGACTCTGGATGGCCCCTCCTTCTTCACCCCTGCATCCTGCCACGCTTTTCCTGCTCCTGTGAGCCATTCACTCCAGCAAGTTCTGATCCTTCCAGTTTTCTGCCTTAGGACCTGTGCATATGATATTTCCTCTTCTTGGGGAGCTTTCTTCTGTGTTTACTCGAAGACTGCTCTTCTCACTCTCTCATCTCAAAGAAATGTCCCCTCCTGGTGGAATGACCTAAAAGCCTTTAGAGTCAATAAACTTGTCCCAATTTGAGAATGGGGAGTTGGACTTCATGGGTACTATCAAATAATGCAGAATTTTCTGTCTTAACCTGAATTGATTTTTCCTGTTTTGTCTTTATTCTACCTGATGATGGCTAAATTTCATATGAAAAGTTGCCACCATCACCAAATTATTAGCAAATTGGGGACTGATTTGCTGCTGTGGAAGGTAGTATGCAAAAATGGATATAACACTTCCACTGAGCCCTCAGGGAGACATTCTGGTTGTCTATTTGTGGGCCAAGTCCCTTCTTCCTTCTCCATGTGAAAAGAACTCTGATTTTGTCCAGGTTCTCAAATCATGATTGCCTCCAGAAAGGTGATCTTATCTTTAATTTAGGTGAGGTGAGGTGAAGTCGCTCAGTCGTGTCCGACTCTGCGACCCCATGGACGGTATCCTACTAGGCTTCTCCCTCCATGGGACTCTCCAGGCAAGAATACAGGAGTGGGTTGCCATTTCCTTCTCCAGGGGATCTTCCCGACCCAGGGATCAAACCCGGGTCTCCCGCATTGGAGGCAGACGCTTTAACCTCTGAGCCACTAAATCCTAATTACCTAAGCAAGTTTTAATAATCCCATTTCCCTTTCTCACAGTGACTTGTTGTGATGGACAATGGCCCAGTTCTAATCAATATGATGTGAGGAGAGAGCTGCTGGGGGCCTTCTGGGGAAAGTTTTCCTTGCTCATTAGCACATACTACTTGGAAGAGCAGCAGACATCTTGCCACCAGGAGGAAGCTCCCTTGAGGATGAAGTTGTCAGAGAGGATCGCAAAGTATTCCTCGAAGGTGTGACTGACCTGCTGAATGCACCAATCTTTCAGTGACTTTACCGCAAGACTTCTTGGCTTGGGGATACAGCTTCCTTACTGTATAAGCCATTTGGAGGCCTGCTTTTTATTAGTTAGACCCCAGAACATCCTACTTTCAGGAAACTTCTGAACACTGGTTAACCTTTTGTAGCTATCAAATATGTCTTGGTCACAGATGCTGCTGTTGAACCACCTACTGTATCAGTCAGCTGATTTTCACAGATACGTCAGTGGGAGACACATCAGTGATTTCTATACCAGCTGAAAGCAAAGAAACACACACTTTAAGATGTATCAGTCCCTGCTCCTGAGGCCCCAGATCTGTGACTTTTCTGAACAATCAACGCATTGTAGAGACCATGTCTTTCCCTGCTGAGCCCCGCCCCGCACACCCAGGAAGCAGAGCCCTTCCTCCACCACGTTTTGCGGCTAGACCGTGTGCTTCAGACATGACCGTAGTAGATCCAAGGAACGGAGTTTTGGAATAATGACTTTATCTTCCTGAGTTTCAAAAGTCACTGTAGTTTACCTATACCCAATATTCTAAGTATGGGCACAGCTATTCATTCTTTCACTTGTTAAATACTCATTGGCAATGTTCCAGGCGCTAGGGTGACAAGAAGAGGCCCACTAACACTGGCTGCTGCTGGTAGTCCTGGAAGAGGAGGTGGCATTTGAGTTGGGGTTAAACAGGTATCCAGACTCTGAGGGGAGGGCACGAAGGGGAGGTCACCGCAGAGCACTGCAGAATTGAAAGTTAGGTCTCACAGTGACCCACAATATTACCGGCAACAAGTCCATAGCTCATCTTATTGTCCCATATCGGGACATGCGCCTCTCCCCCTCAGCTCTGAACAATAAGGCTGACTCAAAACAGAGGACAGTGCATTTTTCAGGGAAAACCTCAGTGCCAGCCGTCGGGTGCATGTGTCTGAGGGCAAAGGCGCTTTGTTGTGATGTGATGATGCCACTGCCGGGGAGCCGTCAGGGAGCTGCTTGGCCAATGGGCTGATTGTTATTTGTGGGAAACCAGGACCTCTGCCCCCGGCATATCTCAGCCACCGTGCGCTATGGAGCCAGGCAGCTTTCTGTTATAAGTGGGCACAGGCTTCTCAGACTGGGAGACCTCACCAACATGTACTTTAAGGGAGGAGGCTTTTTCCCCTCCATAATTTAGATCATCTTGATATGATGCAAGAGACAAATATACAGCTTATGTCTGGCTCTTCCCAGTTCTTACTCATACTCATGGCAGACAGTACTCTTACCAATCCTGACACATTTTCCAGGCCACATGCCTGGACCACTGTGAGCCGATACCCATAGATTAGAGTTGCAAATTCCAATCACAGAGATCTCATTAGTTTCATGACTAGACAAATTACTTAACCTCTCTCTGTCTTTATTCATCTGAATTAATACCTAATTTGTAAATTAGTTCTATAAATTTTATAGGACAATATAAGTAAGGTATTTAGTTAGCACACAGCCCTCTCATATGTAGGTGCTGAATAAATTATTATACTATTATTATTATTTTTTTTTTACTATTTATTGTTATCATTGCTGCTTTACTTCGTCTGTCTTTCAGTGTTGAAAATCACTTTTAACTTTCTCCAGTTAAGGCTAAATATCCTTAATTGAAGTTATCCTAATTGAAAGTCAAGGAAATTGATAAATGGAGAATTTGATTGGCACTGAGATCCAACCAGTCCATTCTAAAGAAGATCAGCCCTGGGATTTCTTTGGAAGGAATGATGCGAAAGCTGAAACTCCAGTACTTTGGCCACCTCATGTGAAGAGTTGACTCATTGGAAAAGACTCTGATGCTGGGAGGGATTGGGGGCAGGAGGAGAAAGGGGTGACAGAGGATGAGATGGCTGGATGGCATCACTGACTCGATGGACGTGAGTCTGAGTGAACTCCGGGAGTTGGTGATGGACAGGGAGGCCTGGCGTGCTGTGATTCATGGGGTTGCAAAGAGTCAGACATGACTGAGAGACTGATTATTCATGTTATTATGTGTTTTATTCTTAGTGTTATGGGCATTTTCTAACAGGAAGAAGAGATTGTTGGTGAAATGCTCCTGGTTCATGTGAACTTTATCTTTTGATCAGATGATAAAGATTGTAAATCTAGGGCTTCAAAGAGGCTAAGAGTATGGGCCATTGTATTTAATGGGGGCATGTGACTACATACATCATCACATCCTTTTCCTAGCTGTAAAGTCACACCAGCATCCTTTTTTTTTTTTTTAAAGAAATACATCCTTTATTTGCCTGAGTCTAGTTTTGATTATAACAGTTAATGGAAGAGGCGAGAGCTCAGTGGAGGTAGATGTTCCTGTTCTGGTTCAGCTACTGGGTCCTATTAGACACAATGCAGGGAGATCAGGAAGAAACCACAGCCCTGATTAACTAAGGTGCTTCTTCTCAATCAGATGTTCTAGATTTCTGGCCCAGAAGAAGCCTGTTTCATCATCATTACCATTTGCCACAGCATGTACTCAAGGAGGTGCCAAGAATGCCCACTGGACTCCTACTGTGACACGCCAGGGATGGAGATGGGAACCTTCTATTTTGTACCGTACACAGGTTTCTGCATCGCCTGACTACTGGACAGCAAGCTGGTATTAGACGGACAATTTAAAAAATACATTTTAAAATAGGCACCTACTTACAACTGATATGCTGAATAACTATGATGGCACTAGCTTGCAACTTCTTAGTATGAGACTGAGATATAATACTACTCCCTGATCTGCCCGTGGATGACGCACGGGCACTGGTGAAGAAAGACTGACTCATTTATTGAATCAACATCTCTGTCATCAACATCCATTAAGTATCAGATATTATAATCCATTGGGGCAGGGAGAGACTCTCTACAGCTCACTATAAGTGGTAATAAACATATATATATATATATATATAAAATATAAACAAATTTCAAATTCTGACAGAAACAACTCATGGTATAAACACTGGGGTCCCTTTTAAAAAAGCTTGAGCAATATGGCTAATCTTTCAAACCCACGCTGTGATCATGAGGTCTGACTATGTATTTACCTGAGAAAAAGTTGAATAACTGTATTCTAATCTTCCAATTTTAGTGCCTTCTGGAAGTTAAAGTGGAATATCTCAGTAATGACTATAAGAATTCCAGAATTCTACCCTGAGAATAGAGAGCCTTGGGTATAAATCATCAATAATACTTTCAATTATTTCTGCATGAACACTAAGAGTTGATAAAACCACTTTTGCATTGCTTCCTTCTTGGCCCTCATCTTAAATGTATTTAGGGGTCAAAACAAGGTTTCTCAAAGATTTTTTATTCTACAGTGCCAACCACCCTGGTCTCCCCTCCTCTGCCCCCTACCCCCTGCTGACTCAATAACCAAAGGTGCAATCCCTTCCAGTATTGAGCAACAAAAATGTTTCATTACACTTGTACTTGTCATCAGAAAAAAAAAAAAAATTTACCAGATCTTATCAGTTGTCAAAAAATGGGGATGGCTGATCTAACAGTAGCAACTTTGTACATATGGGTGAGGCCACTGATTTCCTGACAACAAACTTTAACTGCCATTATACTGTCTTAAAGTAAAAGTGAAGTTGCTCAGTCGTGTGTGACTCTGCGACCCCATGGACTGTAGCCTACCAGGCTCCTCTGTCCATGGCATTTTCCAGGCAATAGTACTGGACTGGATTGCCATTTCCTTCTCCAGGGGATCTTCCCAACCCAGGGATCGAACCCGGGTCTCCTGCATTGTAGACAGACGCTTTACCATCTGAGCCAGACTCTGACAACTGTCCTAGACTCGGACAGTTTCCAGAATAGGAAGAATACTCAATGATCCCCGAATACGTTAAAGCAAATCAATGAGAACCAAAATATTATAGTGCTTGTGACAGGGAGTGAAGGCATCTCCACATCAGTACCTTGTCTCTACCGACAACCCATCTTTCCACACTTGAGGACACTCCTTTTGTTTGGTCTAGACTGTTCCTTGCTACAAACACATTTTCCAATAATAATGTAACAAGTCAAAGTCTGAAGCTTTTTTTTGTCTAATAAACAGGCAGTAAAATGGGGATGTATTGGATTGGCCAAAAAGTTCCTTCATATCTTTCTGTACGATACTATGGAAAAAAAACAAAATGAACTTTTTGGCCGACCCCACACAATGTATTTTTTTTTAATTTATTTTCTCTACGCCTCCTTCACTAACAATTCAGAGTGCACAATTTCACTTTTTTACTGAGTGGTTACTTATAGCTGCGACTGATTGCTCTTGACTTGGATATTTAGTTGCATATCTCCATTAGCAAGTTTGAAGTTTCTTGTGGATCAAGAAAGTTGATGTTAAAATTGTATAATGTAATGAATATATATATCTTCTTGAAAAAGAAATGCAAGAAGGCAAAGTAGTTGTCTAAGGAGGCCTTAAAACTAGCTGAGAAAAGAAGAGAAGTAAAAAGCAAAGGAGAAAGGGAAAGATATTCCCAACTCAATGCAGAGTTCCAGAGAATAGCAGGGAGAGAAAAGAAAGACTTCTGAAGCAAACAATGCAAAGAAATAGGGTAAAACAACAGAATGGGAAAGACTTGTGATCTCTTCAAGAAAATTAGAGATACCAAGGGAAAGTTTCATGCAAAGATGGGCACAATAAAGGACAAAACTGCCAAGTACCTTACAGAAGCAGAAGATATTAAGAAGACATGGCAAGAATACACAGAACTGTACAAAAAAAGCTCTTAATGACCTGGACAACCATGATGGTGTGGTCACTCACCAAGAGCCAGACACCCTGGAGAGCGAAGTTAAGTAAGCCTTAGGAAGTATCACTATGAACAAAGCTAGTGGAAGTGATGTAATTCCAGCTGAGCTATTTCAAATCCTAAAAGATGATGTTGTTAAGTGCTGCACTCAATATGCCAGTAAATTTGGCACACTTAGCAATGGCTACAGGACTGGAAAAGGTCAGTTTTCATTCCAATCCCAAAGAGAGGCAATGCCAAAAAAATGTTCAAACTACTGTACAATTGCACTCATTTCACATGCCAGCATGATTATGCTCAAAATCCTTCAAGCAGGGCTTCAGCAGTATGTGAACCAAGAATCTCCAGATGAACAAGCTAGATTTAGAAGAGGCAGAGGAACCAGAGATCAAATTGACAACATATGCTGGATGATAGAAAGAGCAAGGGAATTAAAAAAAACAACAACAAAATAACCATCTACTTCTGCTTCATCGACTATGCTAAAGCCTTTGACTGTGTGGATCACAACAAACTGTGGAATAGTCTTAAAGAGATGGGAATACTAGACCACCTTACCTGCTTCCTGAGAAACCTGTATGCAGGACAAGAAGCAGCAGTTAGAACTAGACATGGAATAATAGACTGGTTCACAATTGGGAAAGGAATAGGTCCAAGCTGTATATTTGTCATCCTGCTTATTTAACGTATATACAGAGTACATCATGTGAAATACTGAGTGGGATGACTCAGAAGGTGGAATCAAGATTGCTGGGAAAAATATCAACAACCTCAGATATGCAGATGATACCATTTTAATGTCATAAAGTAAAGAGGAACTAAGGAGCCTCTTGATGAAGGTGAAAGAGGAGACTGAAAGGCTGGCTTAAAACTCAACATTCAAAAAACTAAGATCATGGAGTCTGGTCCCATCACTTTACGGCAAAGAGATAGGGCAAATGTGGAAACAGTGTCAGATTTCATTTTCTTGGGCTCCAAATTCAACACCAATGGTGACTGTAGCCATAAAATTAAGACACTTTCTCCTTGGAAGAATAGCTATGACAAACCTAGACGGTGTATTAAAAAGCAGAGACATCACTTTGCAGACAAAGGTCTGTATAGTCCAAGCTATGATTTTACCAGTAATCATGTATGGACTATAAAGAAGGCTGAATACCAAAGAATTGATGCTTTTGGACAGTAGTGCTGGAGAAGGCTCCCAAGAGTCCCTTGGACAGCAAGGAGACTAATTCAGTCAATCCTAAAGCAAATCAACCTCTTAATCTCTTTGGAATATTCCCAAATTACTAGGATAGCAATAACTCCAGTGCAAGACAAATAGCACTGAGCCATTAATTCCATTGCACAGTCTTAACTAGAGTTCACAACTGAATATTCTATTGGAAGGACTGATGCTGAAGCTCTAATAGTTTGGCCACCTGACGTGAAGAGCTGACTCATTAGGAAAGACCCTGATGATGGGAAAGACTGAGGGCAAGAGGAGAAGGGGTTGACAGAGGATGAGATGGTTGGATAGTGTCACTGACTCAATGGACATGAGTTTGAGCTAACTCCAGGAGACAGTGAAGGACAGCGAAGCCTGGGATGCTGCAGTCCCTGGAGTTGCAAAGCGTCAAACACAAAATTGAAAATATACACATCTTTTGAAACCTAGCCATTTGGCGGACTAAGCGCAGGCAGCTGCGACCGGCCGGCGCACTAAGCGCGGCCAAGAGGAGCTACTCCGCCACCGAGGCCAGAGACAACACACAGGAGGATCTACACTCCTTCGGAGGTCATGGGTGGCGGCTGGGAGGAGCCACCCCCCGCCCGAGGCCCCGGGGCGGCGGCCGGGAGGATCAACCCCACATCCAAGGAGCGGTGGCTTCCCGGGCACAGGAGGGCCGAGGGGAGCCAACCCAAGATGAAGATCAGGAAGAGTGGCGGTGAGGAGATATCCCTCATCCAAGGTAAGGAGCAGGGGTACCCTTTGCTGGAGCAGCCGTGAAGAGATAACCCACGCCCAAGGTAAGAGAAACCCCAAAAGATGGTAGGTGTTGCAAGAGGGCATCAGAGGGCAGACACACTGAAACCATATTCACAGAAACCTAGTCAATCTAATCACACTAGGACCACAGCCTTGGCTAACTCAATGAAACTAAGCCATGCCCGTGGGGTAACTCAAGACAGGCAGGTCATGGTGGAGAGGTCTGACAGAATGTGGTCCACTGGAGAAGGGAATGGCAAACCACTTCAGTATTCTTGCCTTGAGAATGCCATGAACAGTATGAAGAGGCAAAATGATAGGATACTGAAAGAGGAACTCTCCAGGTCAGTAGGTGCCCAATATGCTACAGGAGATCAGTGCAGAAATAACTCCAGAAAGAATGAAGGGATGGAGCCAAGGCAAAAACAATACCCAGCTGTGGATGTGACTGGTGATAGAAGCAAGGTCCAATGCTGTAAAGAGCAATATTGCATAGGAACCTGGAATGTCAGGTCCATGAATCAAGGCAAATTGGAAGTGGTCAAACAGGAGATGGCAAGAGTGAATGTCAACATTCTAGGAGTCAGTGAACTAAAATGGACTGGAATGGGTGAATTTAACTCAGATGACCATTATATCTATTACTGCGGGCAGGAATCCCTCAGAAGAAATGGAGTAGCCATCATGGTCAACAAAAGAGTCCAAAATGCAGTACTTGGATGCAATCTCAAAAATGACAGAATGATCTCTGTTTGTCTCCAAGGCAAACCATTAAATATCACGGTAATCCAAGCCTATGCCCCAACCAGTAATGCTGAAGAAGCTGAAGTTGAACGGTTCTATGAAGACCTACAAAACCTTTTAGAACTAACACCCAAAAAAGATGTCCTTTCATTATAGGGGACTGGAATGCAAAAGTAGGAAGGCAAGAAACACCTGGAGTAACAGGCAAATTTGGCCTTGGAATGCGGAATGAAGCAGGGCAAGACTAATAGAATTTTGCCAAGAAAATGCACTGGTCATAGCAAACACCCTCTTCCAACAACACAAGAGAAGACTCTACACATGGACATCACCAGATGGTCAACACCCAAATCAGATTGATTCTATCCTTTGCAGCCAAAGATGGAGAAGCTCTATACAGTCAACAAAAACAAGACCAGGAGCTGACTGTGGCTCAGATCATGAACTCCTTATTACCAAATTCAGACTTAAATTGAAGAAAGTAGGGAAAACCGCTA
>SJYQ01006662.1:213610-230635 GCA_006410935.1 Redunca redunca
AAAATTCTGAAAGAGATGGGAATACCAGACACCTGACCTGATTCTTGAGAAATCTGTATGCAGGTCAGGAAGCAACAGTTAGAACTGGACATGGAACAACAGACTGGTTCTAAATAGGAAAAGGAGTACGTCAAGGCTGTATATTGTCACCCTGCTTATTAACTTCTATGCAGAGTACATCATGAGAAACGCTGGGCTGGGAGAAATGCTGGGCTGGAAAAACACAAGCTGGAATCAAGACTGCTGGGATAAATATCAATAACCTCAGATATGCAGATGACACCACCCTTATGGCAGAAAGTGAAGAGGAACTAAAAGCTTCTTGATGAAAGTGAAAGTGGAGAGTGAAAAAGTTGGCTTAAAGCTCAACATTCAGAAAATGAAGATCATGGCATCTGGTCTCATCACTTCATGGGAAATAAATGGGGAAACAGTGGAAACAGTGTCAGACTTTATTTTTGGGGGCTCCAAAATCACTGCAGATGGTGACTGCAGCCATGAAATTAAAAGACGCTTACTCCTTGGAAGAAAAGTTATGACCAACCTAGATAGTATATTCAAAAGCAGAGACATTACTTTGCCAACTAAGGTCCGTCTAGTCAAGGCTGTGGTTTTTCCAGTGGTCATGTATGGATGTGAGAGTTGGACTGTGAAGAAATCTGAGTGCCGAAGTACTGATTATTTTGAACTGTCGTGTTGGAGAAGACTCTTGAGAGTCCCTTGGAGTGCAAGGAGATCCACCCAGTCCATTCTGAAGGAGATGAGCCCTGGGATTTCTTTGGAAGGAATGATGCTAAAGCCGAAGCTCCAGTACTTTGGCCACCTCATGAGAAGAGTTGACTCATTGGAAAAGACTCTGATGCTGGGAAGGATTGGGGGCAGGAGGAGAAGGGGACGACAGAGGATGAGATGGCTGGATGGCATCACTGACTCGATGGACATGAGTCTGAGTGAACTCCGGAGGTGGTGATGGACAGGGAGGCCTGGCGTGCTGCGATTCATGGGGTTGCAAAGAGTCGGACACGACTGAGTGACTGAACTGAACTGGGTGGACCCGGAAGTGGTTTAATAGGTAAGTGAAAAAAGTTGGACTGGAAAATTCCATATTGTTTTACTCATGTAGAATATGAGAAAACTAATAAACTAACAACAAAATAAATGAATAATCCAAACCAAACAAAAAAACACAGAGATGCAGAAGAGAGAAGGTATTGATTACCAGAAAGCAAAATGGGTAAAGGGGATCTACTGTATGGTAACAGATACCAGAATTTTGCTGGTGAGCAAGCTGTAAGGGAGACAGAAGTAAAAGTGTTATGTATTGGGTTGGCCAAAAGGTTCATTTGGGTTTTTCTGTAAAATCCTGTGGAATAATCTGAATGAATTTTTGGCCAACCCAGTACCAGTGGGCTTCCATGGTGGCTCAGATGGTAAAGAATTTGCCTGCTACGCAGGAGACTTGGGTTCAATCCCTGTATCAGGAAGATCCCCTGGAGAAGGGAATGGCAACCCACTCTAGCATTCCTGCCTGGAGAATCCCATGGACAGCGGAGCCTGATGGGCTGCAGTCCATGGGGTGGCAAAGAGTCAGACACGACTGAGCGACCAGCAACTTGCGATACCCATAAAGCTTGCAAAATATTATGAGCCAATGTTACTGCAATTTAAAAAATTGATTTAAAAAATGGCTAAGACATAATATAAACATCTCAATATAATTGACATGAAATGATTAAAGTAATTACAATGAAAACAATGTAGCAATAAAATAGACCAGGTACTTTTGCCTTAGGTGTTGACATAGAAGAGCTCCAGGATATGTGGTGATTAAGTGAAAAATATAAGGAACAGAATATTCTATAGGATGATCCAGGCTGTATACATTTAAAAAGATTATACATATATAGACTGTGAGTTGTAAAAATATTATGAAGGTAAGCCACATGAAACCAGCTTCAGTTCTGGCTAACAAGTGTTTAACTAGATGGTGGTATAGTATTTCACATTTAAAGAAATTTATTGAGTCCCTACATCATGAAATTTGATTTTCACAACAACTTCGTGTGGTACCACTATGGTGTGCTATGTAACCTTCATGGTTACCTAGACAAAGAGAGAAATAGGCATGGAGACAGCAGGGGGCTGGCCTGAGATTACCGTTACTAAGTAGCAGAATCTTCTGACTATAGCTCCAGTCCTTTGCCCTTTACCCAGACCTGACCCTGAACTTGCCAGGAGGCTTTCATTTAGTATAGTGATTCTCAAGTTGACTGGACATTACCATCATCAAGATGCATTTACCCAGGACCCATCTCATACCAATTCACTTGGCATCTTGGATGTGGAAGCACCTACGAGTGCTGGCTCTGAATTAGGGGTGTCCTGGAGACTTCACCCTGCAGACTGCCTTCCACTCCCTACTCCACCAGCCTTTGGATGAAGCTCTCCAGGTAACTGATGAAGACAGATGCCTGTCTCTGCATCACTGCTGTCCCAGGTGAGAGCTCTTCTCCCTGAATTTCACCACTGATGGGATGCCATCTAACTCATGCCTGGGTGAGTGGAGACTTGCTCATGACTAAGGTTTATTGACTGTCACCAACATATGGAAAGAACAATGTGCTGATTCCTGGATTTTAAGATGGGAACAATGAGATAAAGTCTTACAATTAGTGACCCTAATTAAGCATGGCAGAAAATTAAAGAAAGAGACTTGAAAGAACTAAAAAGAACCTGAAAATAAATGTGGGCATAGTAGAAATTAATGTTGAAGCAAAAAACTCACCAGAGCTACAAAAGTGGTTACATATCTTGTTTCTACAGAAAGCTTTGTTCCTTTGAGAAAACTCTTAATCTCTTTTGGAATATTCCCAAATTACTAGGCAATGGTAACTCCAGTCCCAAGACAAATAGCAGTGACCCATTAATTCCATTGCACAGTCTTAACTAGGGTTTGCAACTGCAAGAAGAAATCAACTTTTTTTTTTCCACCTGAGAGATGATTAATGAAAATTTCATTGGGAGAGTACTTGAATAATGATATATAACATTATTTGTATAAATGGTCTCTCCCCTGACCCAAAAACTGAAACAAAAAAGAAAGAAAGTGAGGAAAGAAGAGAAAAGTAACTATGATGCTCAACTTTCCACATCCTTAAAACTGGGGACTAGGAATGTCTTTTAGGATTTGAGCCCTAAAATTACGTGAGATCATGTTTTACCCATAATAAAGGGAGGAGACATAAGCCATAAGTTTCTGCTTTCTATGTGCCCAATTCCTTTTGTTGGGCTGTTTTAAAAATCCATTAGACAAATGGATGCATGAAATGAAAAAGAATTGCAGCAAGGCAAAATGGCTGTGAGGAGGCCTTACAAATAGCTGAGAAAAGAGAAACTAAAGGCGAAGGAGAAAAGGAAAGATACACCTATTTGAATGCAGAGTTCCAAAGAACAGCAAGGAGAGATAAGAAAGACTTCTTAAGCAAACAATGCAAAGAAATAGAAGAAAACAACAGAATGGGAAAGACTAGAGATCTCTTCAAGAAAATTAGAGATACCAAGGGAAAGTTTCATGCAAAGATGGGCTCAATAAAGGACAGAAACAGCAAGGACCTAACAGAAGAAGAAGAGATTAAGAACAGGTGGCAAGAATACATAAAAGACTGTACAAAAAAGGTCTTAATGACCTGGATAACCATGATGCTGAGGCCACTCACCAAGAGCGTGAAGTCAAGCGGGGCTTAGGAAGCATTACTACAAACAAAGCTAGTGGAGGTGATGGAATTCCAGTTGAGCTATTTTAAATCCTAAACAATGATGCTATTAAAGTGCTGCTCTCAATATACCAGCAAATCTGAAAAACTCAGCAGTGGCCACAGGACTGGAAAAGGTCAGTTTTCATTCCAATCCCAAAGAAAGGCAATGTTAAAGAATGCTCAAACTACCAGACAATTGCACTCATTTCAGTGCTAGCAAGGTAATGCCCCAAATCCTTCAAGCTAGGCTTCAACAGTACGTGAACCGAGAATTTCCAGATGTTCAAGCTAGATTTAGAAAAGGCAGAGGAACCAGGGATCAAATTGCCAACATCTGCTGGATCATCGAAAAAGGAAGAGAATTCCAGAAAAACATCTACTTTTGCTTTATTGACTATGCCAAAGCCTTTGACTGTGTGGATCACAACAAACTGTGGAAAATTCTTCAAGAGATGGGAATACCAGACCACCTAAACTGCCTCCTGAGAAACCTGTGTGCAGGTCAAGAAGCAACAGTTAGAACCGGACATGGAACAACAGACTGGTTTCAAATTGCCCAGTCACAGCCAATATCAACACCAGAGTTAAGAGACTGCCTGATAAATGACTCAGCACTTGCAGCCATAAATTGAATGCATTTATCACTAAAGGTGAAGAATCAGTGATGAGTGGTTGAAGGAAAGAAAGAGAAATAAACATCAGTACAAATGTCTTGGGATAGGAATGCTACAAAGCATGAGAGGAGGAGGATGAGATCAGAATGCTTCTCTATAATATATTGTATATAACTATATGTTATAGGATGTATCAAGTTTTCATTCTTGTTGTTTAGTTGCTAAGTCATGTCCCATTCTTTGGGACCCCACAAACTGCAGCATACCAGGCTTCCCTGTCCTTCACTAACCCCCCAAATTTGCTCAAACTCATATCCATTGAGTCAGTGATGCCCTCCAACCATCTCATCCTCTGTCGTCCCCTTCTCCTCTTGCCTTCAATCTTTTCTAGCATCAGGGTCTTTTCCAATGAGTCAGTTGTTTGCATCAGGTGGCCAAAGTATTGGAGCTTCAGCATCAATCCTTCCAGTGAATATTCAGGATGGTTTTCCTTCAGGATTTACTGGTTTGATCTCTTTGCTGTCCCAGAAAGAGTCTTCTCCAGCACCACAATTTGAAAGTATCATTTCTTCAATGCTCAGCCTTCCTTATGGTCTTCATTATAGAATCATAATGAACTCGACCATTATCAACAAACCCTCTTAGGAGGTTCATAGAAATTTCAGATTAAGGAACCCATTGGTATTGTTACATGTAAATACCAGAGTTCATAATCCTTACTTGAATCCTGAGACAAGAATCTGGCACTCAATGTAAGTAAAATCATCGCACATATATCCCTTTACAAAAATTTAATTTTATCAGATTGTTTCTACCTAGGTTTATTCATTTAAAAATACTACTACCTTTTTATTCCTCACAGAATGAAAGTTCCTATGATCTGCTGACAAACACACAACATCAGTAGGAAAAAAACAAAAATGTTCCTGGAGATTTAATCCATCCAGGCAGCTGATTTATTTTAAAAGAAGAAACAACTAATTCTCCCGTCAGAATTGCTAAAGCTAAGAGGAAGGGACAATATCAATGGTTGGAGAGAATGGGGAGCAACTGGAATTTTCACATGCTGTTGGTGAGAACTTAAATTGGTACAAACTCTTTGGAAAACATTTAAGCCAAACCCTCTGACTGAGCAATTCCTCTCTTAAGTAAAAACTGAGCAGAAATGCCAACATAGTGCACACTAAAGGACAGGTATTCAAATGTCCACAACAGCATTATTCATAATATCTACACAGTAAAAACCAAATGTCAACCTACCAGAGAGTAAAATAAATGAATGAATGAAGTACTATAGAGTAATAAGAACAAAGCAGTAACTTCTACATGCAAAACATGGATGATTCTCACAAATGTAATGAATGAAAGAATCTGGACACGCAAGGATATACATTGTGTGATCCTGTTCACGTGAAGTTCAAATACAGGCAAAGTCAGATTGGTAGTTACTTTTGGAGAGATAACAGTTGGAAAGGGGGACAGAGGGAAGCTTCCGAGGTGCTGGTAATGTTCTACACTTTGATTGGGGTGGGGATTACACAAGTGAGTTCACTTTGTTAAAAGAAAAATCGTTGCGTTCTACATTAATTATTGTGCATTTTTCCTGAATATATATGAATATCTCAAATAAAAAGGCTTACAGAGAAAAAAAAAGTGATATGAGAACTGATGAAAAGGAGCCACTCTGGCCAAGACCTGGAGAAGAACATGACAGGGACAGGCGACAGCAGGGCAGGAGTGAAATGCGCTTCAACAGGTGGACAGGTGCAGCACTGGTAGGGCCTTTGAGGGTTTCATATGTCACAGTGATAGTAATATTAAAAATTAACAATCAACATCATGAAATGTACTTCATTCTAACTGCACTGCATAGACATTGATGGATTTTAAGCAAGGGAGTAACACAATGTTGATATATGTTTTTAATGATCACTCAGACCACTGTGCGAAGAATAGACTATAATGCAATCAAAGACAACCACAAAATTTAATGTAACATTAATAGCTAATCATAGGGACTTCTCTGGTGGGTTAAGACTCCCCCTTGCAATACAGGGGACTCGGGTTTGATCCCTGATTGGGTAATTAAGATCCCACACGTCTCAAAGAAACTAAGCCTGCAGGCTACAGCTAGGGAGTCCATGAGCCCCAGCTGTATCACAAAAGATCCATCGTGACTTAACGAAGATCCTGGGTGTTGCAGCTAGGACCTGATACAGCCAGATAAATAAATAAATTCTTAAAAAATAGACACTCATATATAATTAAGACTAATGTGTAATTATGAATAATATTAAATGATAATTTATCATTATGTAAGAAATCCACCAGGGAGAACACTTAAAAGCGTATTCTATATTTCTATTTCCAAAGGAGAGAGGTGGTCACAGCAGATGTGAACAGAAGGCAGCAGACAAATCTGTGTACCCGAGAGGACGCCCTGGACCACTGTGGGTGGGGCCAAATAACAAGGAGGAAGACTAAGATTTCTGGCCTGATGAGCAAGAATGGATAATGATGCCAGGTACTTACCTAGAGAGGACTTGACCTAATAATTAACTTATCTGCATGTTAATTAAGTCAGAGTGGGGCTTGGGCGGAGAGGAAATCCAGACCTCTGTCTAAGGACATAAGACAGGAGATGCCTACCATATGCACATCTAAGTGAAGATGTAGCTTTAGATGAAGGGAAGTTGGTAGTTTAGGGAAGAGATCAGGGCTGGACACTTCAGTATAAGAGTCATCTGATATTTAAACATGGGCTGGACAAGGTGAGATCCCTTAGGAGAGGACTGAAAGAGAGGGGAACAGAGTACCTAACTGAGCCCTAGGACACGCTGACTTCTAGAGGTCAGAGCACAGGGGTGCAACGGAGTGCTACAGCGGAGGGAGTGAGGAAGCTGCTGGAAGGTCCACTAGAGCTGTCACCTGAGCAGAGAGCTGCCTGACGAGGGTGAAGTCAAAGCTTACTCCCTCCACTGAGCCTCGTAAATAGGACGCAATCAGGCCACCCTGACTGCAAAGTTTGATAAGCTTTATTAAAAAGATAAATAAATAATTACAGCAGATAGACTTTAGACAATTCAGAAAATACAGAGGAAAAGACCAATCATGATCCTATAAACGTAACACAATGGTTATAATCTTTATTACCTTCCAGTCTTGTTCACTTTCCATTCATGGTTGAGCTTAGAGTACCCAAGCAGAGCAGCCTACCTAAGTACATTTCCAACTTATCATCAGCAATTTTCCCATATTTACCCAGTTTTCCTGAACCCCCCATTTAATATCTGCATCATGATTCCACCGGATGTTTGCACTGTAACTTACCACTCCCTTCTTTATTGCTTTCTCTATTGCTTATTTAAGTGCCAATAATGCTGCCATAAATATCATTATACAGGAAGCCTCTCCTTGTTTGACTTTATTTCCTTGCAATATATTCCCCATGGTGAAATTTTGAGTTCAGGGACTGGCTGTGAACATTTTCCATTAAACAGGTTCAGGTAGTGTTGAGTTTGAAGCCAGATGTGGCAGCCAAGAGAAAAAATCCAGACTGATAATGGAACAGGAACCCAAGACTTGGCAAATCATGTGTGCATGTTGAGCGGAGCGGGGTAGGGTGGAGAAACCAGAATTAGGGAGAGATTTCCCTCACAGAAAGTCATAGTGGAGGTCTGAGACACTGTTGGGGGGCAGCTGGCTTTGCCTCCCCTGGCTCTGCCAAGATGGCTTTTGGTCGACCAGGAAGCTGATTGTGATATAATGCACCTGAGTGAATACTCCATGGTGCTGGAGACAGTCTGTAGACAGGCAGAGGCACAGTAAGAATGCATGAGTAAGGAGCAAGCGTGCTGGCGCTGGCAGTCAGTCTGTCTCCCCTGTAGGGCAGCTCACTACACACTGAACACCTTCTGAAAGCCTTTTGCTATTCTATTGCCAGTGTGTGTGTAGGGCTGTGTGTGTGTGTGTGTGTGTGTGTGTGTGTGTGTGTGTGTGTGTAGGGGGGAGTTATCTAGGTTTCAGGTTAGGGGATAGGGTGATGTCTCAAGAGCCCTGAAATTACACAGAAATTTGAATGACAGTAAACCATGGAGGTCAATAAAATGCAGATTTCCAAGCTCTACCTCCAGAGGCGCCAATTTAATAGCTTTGGAGGAAGACCCAGAACTGGGAATTTTTAATAGACATTCCAGATGTTTTGATGCAGTTTAAGAAACAGTCCTTTCTCCTTCCCTGGCTCGTAAGATCATATTCCCCCTGTTATGTAAGCTACTCACAAAGTCTTTCTGGAATGAGGACTTTTATTTCTGATTTTCTCAGTTACGTGAGCAGCATGGCATTGAGCAGACAGTATGGGTTTTGAGTCAGACCAACTAAATGTGGTCCTGTCACCTATAAGCCGTAAGGTATATTTCTTCATCACTCCAAGCAAAATAGCAACATAGATACATTTTACATAGATTTGGATCATGACATTGTGAAATACTGATGTATTATACATCAATCAGGATGTACCTAATATGTGAACTTTGAAGGAATATGAATCCCCCACATCTAAAATACACTCAAGAATCATACAATTTCAAAGCTGGTGGACCTGACCTAAACTACCTTTACAGTGTTGCCCATGGGCGCACCACATCAATGAGGAGCAGAAATTGCCAGAGCTTTGGTCATTATCTTTTGAAACACTTTTTCGTTCAGGTACCTCAGAAGTCTTGGTGGTGATTTTGGTGACTACCGGGGGCTGTCAGTTTAACAATCATTGTTGCTAAATTATAACAATGCTATTTGAGTGGTCATTAAGTGGAGGGGTTAGTGGTAGAACAGAAAAATGTGTTAGAAACCAAGAACTTTCAAATGAAGAAACAAAAGTTAGATATGATGAAAAGTTACTCTTAGGTATATATTTGTTGTGTTTAAAATTATTCCTATGAGAAAATGCTTTTGAATTATGAAATTTCTAAATTATTTGAAATATCCAAAGAACTCATCTCATCTGGAAAAATGTGACCTCCCTACGAGAGTATTTTCTGTTGTGAGGATGAATACAACAGTGTAGATAAAGTAACCAGCATATATCATCTGATCTGGTTATTAGGTTTGGAAATTTAGAGTAAAACCTATAATTTCTTTTCTATTCTAAACAAAGGGGATCTGTTCACTTTAAATCAGGGTAATCTTTAAAAATTTTGGAAAATAAGGAGCTTTCAGGACAATAAAAACTTCCCATTGAACATTGAGATCTACTTCTGTTTCCCTGTCCCAGCAAAGGCTTTCATGAATTACCTAAATAAAAGTCCCAATGAACCCTGGTTGAAATTCTCAGCTCTTCGATTATTAGGGGAGCCTAGAGGAATCTGTATGCAGGTCAGGAAGCAACAGTTAGAACTGGACATGGAACAATAGACTGGTTCTAAATAGGAAAAGGAGTACATCAAGGCTGTATATTGTCACCCTGCTTATTTAACTTCTATGCAGAGTACATCATGAGAAACACTGGACTGGAAGAAACACAAGCTGGAATCAAGATTGCCGGGAGAAATATCAATAACCTCAAATATGCAGATGACACCACCCTTATGGCAGAAAGTGAAGAGGAACTAAAAAGCCTCCTGATGAAGGTAAAAGAGGAGAGTGAAAAGGTTGGCTTAAAGCTTAACATTCAGAAAACGAAGATCATGGCATCCGGTCCCATCACTTCATGGGAAATAGATAGGGAAACAGTGGAAACAGTGTCAGACTTTATTTTCTTGGGCTCCAAAATCACTGCAGATGGTAACTACAGCCGTGAAATTAAAAGACGCTTACTCCTTGGAAGGAAAGTTATGACCAACCTAGATAATATATTCAAAAGCAGAGACATTACTTTGCCAACTAAGGTCCGTCTAGTCAAGGCTATGGTTTTTCCTGTGGTCATGTATGGATGTGAGAGTTGGACTGTGAAGAAGGCTGAGCGCTGAAGAATTGAGGCTTTTGAACTGTGGTGTTGGAGAAGACTCTTGAGAGTCCCTTGGAGTGCAAGGAGATGCAACCAGTCCATTCTGAGGGAGATCAGCCCTGGGATTTCTTTGGAAGGAATGATGCTAAAACTGAAATTCCAGTACTTTGGCCACCTCATGTGAAGAGTTGACTCATTGGAAAAGACTTTGATGCTGGGAGGGATTGGGGGCAGGAGGAGAAGGGGACGACAGAGGATGAGATGGCTGGATGGCATCACTGACTCGATGGACATGAGTCTGAGTGAACTCCGGGAGTTGGTGATGGACAGGGAGGCCTGGTGTGCTGCAATTCATGGGGTCGCAAAGAGTCGGACACGACTGAGCGACTAAACTGAACTGAACTGAACTGAGGAGTGGATAATGAGTCTGATTTCCTCTCTTTCTATTGTCTGTGGTTTTGACTGGATGGTTCTCTACTTTGCATTGTTAGTCAAAGCAAAAGGATTACTTTTGAGAAAATTGCTCCTTGGAAATATTCTTTTTAAAATCCAGTCACTATTCTTATACCTTGGCCCACATTTCTTTCCTACTACAAGATCAGGGTTTTCTGAATAGCCTGAAAACTTGGCAGTTCTAGAGGGTAATTATCCTCACTTTTGGACTTGATCCAATACACGAAACAATACAAGACTTCTGGAAGGTTTTGCAAGCCCAGCTGGCTCTGACACTTCTCATTCTGCAAACATACTTGAATGAGTTTCTTAGTGCGCCTGTCACTAATGTCACAGCAGAGACACTCGGCCTTGCCTTGTCTGTGTAGCTACTTAAACTGCATTAAGAATAATAATTTAAAACTTACGGTGGGTTAGAGGAGGAGTTAATTTTTTAAAGTAGCTCCTATTTTTTGGTTGGTTTTTGGTACAAAATACTTTTAATCAAAGTGATTTCTACTAGTTTTGTTTGTCAAAAGTGCTCATTTTGTCCTTAAAAGTCACTTTGGTTCTAGTCTTTCCTTTTGAATAAAGATTTTTTAAAAATATAGTTTTATTGATTTTAAAAACAGTTTAAATTATAAGTCTATTTAGGATTTATAGAACATCTCATAGGGTTTTGCCCAGAAGTTTCAAGGAAACATGAGACAGTGGTACAGAAGCTTACACAACCTTTGGTCATTTCTCCTCAAAGCCTTCAGTGGAACTAAATATGGAGTTTGTTTTCACCGAAGTCAACATCAGGGTTTTATGGCTTGTATATTTCATGAGAACAAATATTACTTTCTATCCAAATGCTGAGTGCAGCAAGAGTAAGTTAAAGCAGGAGGACTTATTTAGGTATACTGGTGTTTTAATGTAGAGACTCTATTATTTAACTTAGCCAGAACTTTCACAACAGATTTCCGTTTCCTCTTAAAAAAAAGTCTTTTTTGGGGGGGTTATTTTATTTTTTTCCCTTCCTGGCAGATGCTACTTTGATAAATATTTCAAGTGATAATCACATATTTAGGATAAAGTGTTTTTTAAAAAAAATCAAAATTAACAGTTGAGCCTTTTCCTCATGAAGAAATAGATGTTCAGTCTTTTCCTCATGAAGAAATAATGGACACTGTGTATGAAAACACGCATTTGGCTGAATATAAAACTCTACTAGGCTACCTACACACCTGGTGTCCATTTCTACTGGCAGTTTCACAAACGGATCAACACTGCATCTCTGCATTGCTCAATAATTGAAATCACTAACAGATCACGTGCCTTTTAAAAAAAAATTTAGATGCAGGCATTGGGTGCTACTGGTGTGGACTATACGGGATTCTTGCCCAATGAGAACTTGTCATCAGATGGCCCATATTTTCTCCTCGGAGCTGCTCATTGTTCTGATGTGGTATTGCATCAGGACAGCAAGTCATAAAATTACCAAGGTAGTACTCCTTCCCACAGGGCCATGGGCTGCAGAAGAGCACAGCCGTGATGATGACTAGGACTATGAGAGGAAGAGAGCAGTAATTTACCCCAAAGGGCAGTAGGTTCTTCGTAGCAATTTTCTTTGTAAAACACAATAGGCTTTAAATTTATTGCCTAGTGGTATGCATGGGAAGATTACTTAATTTAATCCTCTCTGAGATTCAGTTTCCTCATTTGTAAAAGGAGAAAACACATACCTCAAGGCAGCTGTGAAACTCAGATCCCTGGCTGGCGAACTAAAATCCCATATACCACAGATCATGGCCATTAAAAAAAAATGTTAACTTAAAAAAAAAAGTGGGCATGGGTGTACCTATGGCTGATTCTTGTTGATGTTTGACAGAAAACCACAAAATTCTGTAAAGCAATTATCTTTCAATTTAAGAAATAAAGTGGCAAAAATAAATAAACAAGCATCAGTCCTCAAAAAAAGAAAGAAAGAAATACACAAGGCAGGAAAATGGGTCTTTGCTTTAACTTTTAATGACTTCAAACTTTAACCCCATTCTCCTCAATGCATTTAAGAAGTCCTTAAGGAGTGCAGGAAATGTCATACACTTACATCCTAGAGCTGTCAATCAGCGGATTAGTGCATGCTCAAGTGCAATTCCCTCACTGCTCCATGTGACAAAAGATGGGCTTGGTCTCAGCAAGAACGTAAGTGGTGGTAAGAACACCTTGAGAAGTTTAGATGCAACCTCCTGGGCCAGGCTGTCCATTCAAAATTGGAAAAATTCTACAGGGTTTTTTCTTTCTTTTTTTAAGAGTTTTAATTATATTCTTTTTAAAGGCAAAATTTTTATTTTCCTTCCTCAGCACTTCTTTCCTGATCTCTGTGTCTTTGACCTGGATCTTTTTGAAAAAAAATTTTTTTTTCACCAAGTCAGTATAAACTATATTTTAAAGCTAAACCCTTTCAGAGAACCTGAATCCCTGCCTCCTGCATAAGAGAACTTTGAATAGCTAATGATTCATAATTTCTTCAAGTGATAGGCAATTTTCTAAGCTGTACTGACAATTTCTGCTGTGGGTTAACACATATATACCTAGAATCAATGGACAGTTTTCTCCAGCTACTGTAATTACTCTGCTCATCTGCTTCTCAGAACAAAAGAAAACAAAAAGCCACCTGTCTGTCCACCATGGTACTGTTAATAATGAAATAAAAAAAGAATAAAAGAAAATCATGCTGTTAGGAAAATGCAGCATGAGAGCTATGAAGTACTATGCCCCAAATCAACCATTTGGGTCATATCAATTTGTTTCTAGACCCCAGGGCTCTGAAAACTATAAAGGAAATAGTGGATTGCAATGAATACAGGGAGGACTGCTGGGGTACCACAGCTTCCACCACAAACGACCATCCAGTCCTAAGTGATGAGAAGGCATCCAACAGCCCCCATCAGTTTTCACTTGAATTGGTAAAACAAATGGCAGGAATCAAGATCCAAGGAGAACCAGCAATCGATTAAAATAATCCATCTATTGGTAGCATGGACTACAAGACACATTAGCTACCAGGGAGAAAACTGGGTCCTTCTATCACATGCGAAATCAAGTGGGATGTGCACAGCCTGTCAATCTTTATAGCATCACCACAAATAGATGAGCAGTTACTATGTGGAGTTCTTGGTTGAAATATAGAGAATAAAAATTGATAGCTCTCCTGAAAGGACTGCTGATACTTTCAGGATGGAGGTCAGAAGTTTCCTGCGAGAACTATTTCATATTTCCCTTGATTCTGACAGCTGTGGCTTACCCTAGTGTGAGTTATCAGAGTTTCTTTCCTGAACCCTCATCTCATGTCTTCCCTGTAGTCCACTCTCTACTCACACTCATGCCTTGAGACATGTGAACCGTGAGAAGAAGGAAGGTTTCTCTCTCCATATTTCAGTTAATTCTGTGCAAACAGGCCTTTCTAGAACAAGCTTCTAGTACTTTTCCATGTTGCTCATTTTGTTTTCTTCAGCCAGTCTACAATTGTGGTGATTCTAGTTACTTCATCTTAATAAGGATGTCACATCACCTGATGCACTCTAGATTATGCAGTTAGGGGATTTTATGAAAAGTTAGGTCTGAAGAGTTTTGAGGATTCAATTTTTTGTTCAATATCATATATTTTTTAAACCCTACTAAACGAGGGTTCTCTAAGAATTTGTGAGGTAATACTGCAAATTTATAACCAAAGTAATCCTTAACTCAGCTTTAATTCAAAATAATCCTTAACAAATGGTTCAGAATTATAACACATATCCTAAAGGAAATCTCTTCAAGAACATTCATGTTATTTCTCATCCAAGTTTCAGAAAAGCTGTTATTCTAGCTATTTAAATACTAATTCCTTTTGGTAAAATGATTTAAAATGCGCTGTGTGTCACTGTTTTACGTTGCTGTAGCACCTGTAATACAAACATATTACTGAAGTCCTATTTTCACCCAGACTCAAATATCTTAATTGGATTACACAAAATTAAAATTATGAGGAAAGAATCTCAAGCTTAACATTATTGAGAGGGCATGCACCAAAATATTAATAGCAAAAATATGTGGGATTCTGAAAGGAAAGGCTTTGTGTTTGTGCTTTTCCGCAGTTACCAGTTTTACAAACAGTGAATTCTCACTCTTATAACTATAAAAAATCATTTAATAAAACAATGACTACTGGATCCCATTTCCAGCTGTAAAGAAGCAAAGGTTGGCAGGCAGACTGTAGTTCTGCGAGCAGGAGGTCACTGCCACCTGGACTCGTTAACCTGCCGCTCCCTTCATGCACACACTGGGGACAGTCTAAGTCCTCTCATAATTTACATTTACAACAAACTATACACTCTTCTATTTGGACCAGATCATGACAATATGAGTTGATTTTTCTCTTAATCTGGAGCAGCAGAGTGACCTACAGGTCCATGCCATCCCCAAGGAAGAGGCCAGGGCTCTGCCGAGAGCCTGGATTGCCCCTGCAAAGCAGGGTGATGTTTGGTCTCCTGGCCTTCCTCAGAAAGCGCCTCTTACAGCAGCTCCGAATCCTCCCCTATAATTGACATCTTAATTTTATTTAAGGCAAAATATTAAGCATTTAGTTAATCAATCTAATTACTATTTTCCTAGGAATACTGGAAAATCCACATTGTTCCTGGAGTCAAGGGAAAAGCATATAAAATACCCTATTTCCCTCTTTGGAAAGAAGACTTTTCAAAAAAGGCAAGGAGACTTACAACTATTTACAAATCTCTTTTCATTTCCTTTTTTCATTTTGAAAAGCTATTTTTTTCAATGCCTAGTTAGACACTAGAGACAAAAAAAAATCAGACAAAATCCTTCCCCTCATGGAACTCAGAGTTGAATTACAGACCAGAATGAGCAAGATGATCAATACACATAGTGGCTGGAAGGTGATCTGTGTCAAGGAGAAAAGGAAATCAGGACAATGAGGAGTGAGGGTGGGTGTTTGCGTGATTTTAGACAGGGAGGTGGGAAGGTGAGATTTGAGCCAAGGTCTGAAGGAGGCGAAGGACAGGCTATCAGAATAATGGGCAATGAATGTTCCAGTCAAGGGAGCTGGAGGATGAGAGCCCTGAGGCAGCAGCCTTGTTAATAGATTTGAGGAAGAAGGGAGCCGCCACTGTGGCCTGAGGCATGGGAGAGGAGAAGAGGGCAGACAGGAACAAAGGCAATTCTGTGCACCACTCTGCAGGCTTCTGCAAGGCACCTCCAACTCCAGGGCATCAACCCTGGATTTCCTGAAGCACATCTGTACTTTCACAGGTGAAGCCTGATGATACCAAAGGAAGACTGGACTGGGGTCTGTCTGCGGCAGTTGATTCAGTTCAGTTCAGTTCAGTCGCTCAGTCGTGTCCAACTCTTTGCGACCCCATGAATCACAGCACGCCAGGCCTCCCTGTCCATCACCAACTCCTGGAGTTCACTCAGACTCACGCCCATCAAGTCAGTGATGCCATCCAGCCATCTCATCCTCGGTCGTCCCCTTCTCCTCCTGCCCCCAGTCCCTCCCAGCATCAGAGTCTTTTCCAATGAGTCAACTCTTCGCATGAGGTGGCCAAAGTACTGGAGCTTCAGCTTTAGCATCATTCCTTCCAAAGAAATCCCAGGGTTGATCTCCTTCTGAATGGATTGGTTGGATCTCCTTGCAGTCCAAGGGACTCTCAAGAGTCTTCTCCAACACCACAGTTCAAAAGCATCAGTACTTCGGCACTCAGATTTCTTCACAGTCCAACTCTCACATCGATACATGACCACAGGAAAAACCATAGCCTTGACTAGACGGACCTTAGTCGGCAAAGTAATGTCTCTGCTTTTGAATATGCTATCTAGGTTGGTCATAACTTTTCTTCCAAGGAGTAAGTGTCTTTTAATTTCATGGCTGCAGTCACCATCTGCAGTGATTTTGGAGCCCAAGAAAATAAAGTCTGACACTGTTTCCACTGTTTCCCCATTTATTTCACATGAAGTGATGGGACCGGATGCCATGATCTTCGTTTTCTGAATGTTGAGCTTTAAGCCAACTTTTTCACTCTCCACTTTCACTTTCATCAAGAAGCTTTTAGTTCCTCTTCACTTTCTGCCATAAGAGTGGTGTCATCTGCATATCTGAGGTTATTGATATTTATCCCAGCAATCTTGATTCCAGCTTCTGTTTCTTCCAGTCCATGATGTACTCTGCATATAAGTTAAATAAGCAGGGTGACAATATACAGCCTTGATGTACTCCTTTTCCTATTTGGAACCAGTC
>SJYQ01006662.1:230658-273574 GCA_006410935.1 Redunca redunca
GAACTCTCTTGCTTTTTCCATGATCCAGAGGATGTTGGCAATTTGATCTCTGGTTCCTCTGCCTTTTCTAAAACCAGCTTGAACATCTGCAAGTTCATGGTTCACGTATTGCTGAAGCCTGGCTTGGAGAATTTTGAGCATTACTTTACTAGCTTGTGAGATGAGTGCAATTGTGTGGTAGTTTGAGCATTCCTTGGCATTGACTTTCTTTGGGATTGGAATGAAAACTGACCTTTTCCAGTCCTGTGGCCAGTGCTGAGTTTTCCAAATTTGCTGGCATATTGAGTGCAGCAGTTTCACAGCATCATCTTTCAGGATTTGAAAGAGCTCAACCGGAATTCCATCACTTCCACTAGCTTTGTTCATAGTGATGCTTTCTAAGGCCCACTTGACTTCACATTCCAAGATGTCTGGCTCTAGATTTGTGATCATATCATCATGACTGTGGCTCAGATCATGAACTCCTTATTGCCAAATTCAGACTCAAATTGAAGAAAGTAGGGAAAACCGCTAGGCCATTCAGATAGGACCTAAATCAAATCCCTTATGATTATACAGTGGAAGTGAGAAATAGATTTAAGGGCCTAGATCTGATAGAGTGCCTGATGAATTATGGAATGAGGTTCATTACATTGTACAGAAGACAGGGATCAAGATGATCCCCATGGAAAAGAAATGCAGACAAGCAAAATGGCTGTCTGGGGAGGCCTTACAAATAGCTGTGAAAAGAAGAGAGGCGAAAAGCAAAGGAGAAAAGGAAAGATATACGCATCTGAATGCAGAGTTCCAAAGAATAGCAAGAAGAGATAAGAATGCCTTCTTCAGCGATCAATGCAGAGAAATAGAAGAAAACAACAGAATGGGAAAGACTAGAGATCTCTTCAAGAAAATTAGAGATACCAAGGGAACATTTCATGCAAAGATGGGCTCGATAAAGGACAGAAATGATCTGGACCTAACAGAAGTGGCAGTTGATACAAGAAATATAAAGGATGAACAAGTGCAATGAATAAAAACATTGATTACACATGACTGGAGAAGTGGCTAAGTGTGAGATTTTTATTCATTAATTCAGAAATTGTGTGCATGCCAGTGTGTTCCAGGAATAACTGGACACAGTTCTCGTCCCAAGGAACTCACATGGCCCCTCAGCAGTACACAGATAATGTCGCATATAGCCTGGCTAGCTGACCGTCAGCAACAGGGTCGATAGAAGCTGAGATATGGGCTGAGATGATCAGAGAATCCTTTAGAGAAAAGTGAAGTCGCTCAGTCGTGTCCAACTCTTTGCGACCCCATGGACACCAGGCTCCTCCGTCCATGGCATTTTCTAGGCAAGAGTACTGGAGTGGGTTGCCATTTCCTTCTCCAGGGAACTTCCTGACCCAGGGATCGAACCCATGACTCCCACATTGTAGACAGACGCTTTCCGTCTGAGACACCACTTAATCTTAGCCAAAAGATACTCTAAAATGGATAAGACTTAAAAAGGAGTAGGGGGTGGGGAATGGAGGATGAATGGAGAACGAGGAGGGATATTGGGTTCAAAGATATGAAATGAGCATGGGCAAAAGTATGTAGTTTGGGGGGCAATGATGAGGCAAGTTGGCTTGAATGGAAAGCTTGTATAGGGCAGTGGTGAAAGATCCATCAAAGAAAGACTAATTTCTGATGGGCAGGTTGAAGTGTCCACCTAAAGGCAAAGGCATTTCAATTAATGCTTAAGCAGGGAAATAAGTAAGATATGTAGAGTAGCTCTGATGGAGAAAACATTTGGGAAACAGGAAGTAGTGGTGTGTAGTACTAAGATGTGAAGTGATGAAGGCCAGACCAGAGATTCCAGCATGCAAATGGAGATGAGACAGCTACTCAACATATTTAAGAAGAATTTTATAACTCAGAGGAGTTTTTGGACACGAAGGACACTGGATATTCAGAATCCAGCAATTGGTGCGTCTTCAAACACAGCCTTTAAAAACAAACAAGCCAAACCGAATCAGTATTGTTGGTTCTAGCTGTTCCTTTTGTGGTGGACTTAGCTTTACATCAGTAACAATATTGGGGCACAGGGGTGGGGTTGGAGCAGTTATATGACCCACGGGAACCATTAAACAGAGGAAGAAGAGTTACAGATGGACGATACTTCCTGCTCTTCAATCCAGAAATATCTTTTTATTGCAACAGTAGATTATCATATGATGCAACTATTGATTTATAGCTTTATTGTTTATGACCAGGTGTTTCAGAGTATTTTTAAATAATATCGCCTTGTGATGATTTTTTTCCAAAGAGATTTTTCTCCAGATCTTTCAGTATCCCTGGGTTTTGGCCATAACCTTGTCATGTACATGGCATATCATCTCCCAGTCACAGTGTAGAAAGGTCCTTAGGCGTCCCCAGAATCAACTCAGGGAGTATTGAAGGCAGTTGACCCCAAACTCCAGAGTGTTGAAATAGGAAGTGACTCTTGGTCTGGGAATGCATACTGATACCTTTAAAAGCCTCTCAGTAGCAATGAGAGGAGATTTACTTGGGTTGAGGTTCTATTTCACTCTGGATTTATTTCTCTCCTTTAGTGTTCATCTTTTTTGGGGGGTGGGTTAGCATAGTGCAAGGCAAAGGGAGAAATAAGAATCATACTCAGAAAAACTGTGTTGAATTTACCCATCTTCTCAGTCCTTCCTGCCTCTCAGGTTGCCCTGAGAGAGCGTATTAGATAAGATTTTAAAATTCATAAAAGATGAGCTGGATCAGTAAAATCTAGATTAGTCCAGTTCATAGTTCCTTCTATTGCATAGCTTCATTACCTCATCCTTTAGAATTACTGGTATGAGTATGGCTGTCTTGTTTTGAACAAAGAATACAGCTACCTGGCACCAAGCTCATGAGCTGAAAAGTGAAACCCACACTCCATTGGGTTATTTGACCAGAGGTCTCAAACCAGCTTTATCTTCCCAAGAAGTGACATGGTCTCCAGCATTCACTTAGATGGCTTAGATTGTGAACAATCTGCCCACTATGTGGGAGACCCAGGCTTGGTTCATGGGCCAGGAAGATCCCCTGGAGAAGGAAATGGCAACCCACTCCAGTTTTCTTGCCTGGAGAATTCCACGGACAGAGGAGCTTGGTGGGCTACAGTCTGTGGAGTTGCAAAGAGCTGGACATGACTGAGTGATTAACACTTCACTTTACAATTCAGTGACTAGTTGAACTTTTATTTTTGAATGACTTAAAGATGTTCACTAGGAAAATAGTGACAAATTTTGAAAAATTTTACAGGACTATCAAAAAGACATCTGGTTTGAATACTTTAAATTTGAGTGACAATATGTTAAATGTTTGGGAATATTATGGACAGAAGAGCAAGTTTCAGAGAGGAGAGAAATTCTAAAAGATCTGTTGGGGCAACTTGGCAAATGATAGCTGGAATTTCCCCTTTTTCTGTTTTATTAAGCCAACTCACCTCCTCAGTGGGTTATAACTAGATTAATCATTATCTTTTACCATTCAAAGTGAGTCACTGTTGAGAGTGAAAGGGGAGCTATTAATGCTGAGACAATGGGTATAAAACTAAGGTTACCCTGAGCAAACCAGGATGTATGGATTTTAGTGTACCGGTTCCACTTCACTTTAAAGGATGGAGAGTTGCCATTTCTTTTTAGTATTGCTCTTGGTTTTTCAAAATGAGTCAAAAGTGACTCAACTAGTGTCAAAGAAAACAACCAGAAGAAAGGTCCCCAAATTATCCTTCCAGCTACACATACACACTGAGCTCAGGGTCACTTTCAAAAAATAGAAAACAAAAAAAGTACTTAATTTGGACTTTGTGGTGGTACAGTGGATCAGAACCTGCCTGCCAAAACAGGGGACACAGGTTCGATCCCTGGTCTGGGAAGATTCCTCATACCACGGAGCAACTGAGCCCGCAGGCTACAACTACTGAAGCCTGAGTGCCTAAAGCCTGTGCTCGGTAACAGGAGAAGCCACTTCAACGAGAAGCCCACGCGCCGCACCTAGAGAAAACAGCAGCAATGAAGCGCAGCAATGAAGACCCAGAGCAGTCAAACAAAGAATGTCTATATAAAACAGCTTCCCTGGTGGCTTACACAGTAAAGAGTCTGCCTGCAATGCCGGAGACCTGGGTTCAATCCTTGGGTCAGGAAGATCTCCTGGAGAAGGAAATGGCAACCCGCTCCAGTATTCTTGCCTGGAGAATCCCATGGACAGAAGAGCCTGGCAAGCCCCAGTCTATGGGGCTGCAAAGAGTCGGACACAACTGAGCCCTGAATATTCAACGGAAGGACTGATGCTGAAGCTGAAGCTCCAATACTTTGGCTGCTGCTGCTGCTGCTGCTGCTGCTAAGTCACTTCAGTCGTGTCCAACTCTGTGTGACCCAAGAGACGGCAGCCCACCAGGCTCCCCCAATACTTTGGTTACCTGGTGTGAAGAGCCGACTCACTGGAAAAGACTCTGATGCCAGGAAAGATAGAAAGGAGGATGAGAAAGGGACAACAGAGGATGAGATGGTTGGATGGCATCACTGATTCAGTGGACATGAGTTCGAGCTAATTCCAGGAGATAGTGAAGGACAGGGAAGCCGGGAGTGCTTCAGTCCATGGGGTTACAAAGGATCGGACACAACTTAGCAACTGAACAACAACAATATATAAAAAACCATTCTTAATTCTAACTATAAATCTGCCATTATTGTGGTGTGTGTTTGGATCAACAGGGCACTAGTACACCAGCATTTTGCCAGAATCTTATAAATGACTACAATTTCTAGCTTTCCCTTAAACAACTGACTTCTTTTCATTATTTGCTTTCAACTTAAAAAAATTTGCTATCCATACTTGTATCAAACAGTTATTTTTTTAATTTAACTTTTTCATAATAACAAGGTCATACAAAATCAGGGCAAGCCTCTGTCAGACCCTCTCTGATCTCACTGGGCTCCCTGCATCCCCCAAAAGAATCACTAGCTTGAACTTTTGAAATGTTTTTATGTTTTACTACACTGCTGCTGCTAAGTCACTTCAGTCATGTCCGACTCTGCGTGACCACATAGGCGGCAGCCCAACACAGAGACAGGCTCCCCTGTCTCTGGGATTCTCCAGGCAAGAACACTGGAGTGGGTTGCCATTTCTTCTCCAATGCATGAAAGTGAAAAGTGAAAGTGAAGTTGCTCAGTTGTATCTGACTCTTAGCGACCCCATGGACTGCAGCCCACCAGGCTCCTCCATCCATGGGATTTTCCAGGCAAGAGTACTGGAGTGGGGTGCCATTGCCATGTTAATAAATAGAATGTAGTGTTAATTTATGGGTTATTAAACTTTTCACAAAAGGTATAACATTACCACAATTATTCATCAGCTTGCCCTTTTTTGCTACTTAGTATATGCTTTCTAGAAATACCTTCTGCTTTGTTACATTTGGCCTTTTGATGCTGTGTCTTAAAAAATGTGAAGTTTATAACCTGTTGTTGAAAAACTAGGAGCCTTTCCCCTATGACATTTAAAGTTTATGTATTCATTTCCTTCATAATATTAATATCACTGTAATCATTGTCTGTAATGTTCTCTGTGGATTAAGAAGGACCACTTCTGGAAACCAAAACAAAGCACTAGATACAAGGTGCGTGAGTATAAATTCAGTTCTGAAAGTTGTTATTTTCAATGTTTCATCACTTTATAGGCCAATGATGTACTTAACTCCTTCAATATGGGTTTTTTAAATGTCATATTTTTCTCAGCTGAAGTTTCAGTTAGTTTTATTATATATCTGTTTCTTTAAAAATAAGGCAGTTGCCAATAATTCTTCCAATATTAAATACTGATGGGTGAATAAAACCACAAGTGGATTTGATCAAATATCATTCATGTGCATCTTTGCTCTGTTAAACATGTTTCTGAATGTGTCCTATGGTATATATGAGCCCTCTGTTCATGGAACTCTTACTAAAGAAAAAGAGTAATTTTCTATTCACTTTGAATATATTTTATACCTAAGCTGAAGATAAAATTCAATTACAAAATAAAAATAAGGCCAGGAAATAAAAATGAGTTTCAACAGAGAAAATCGCTGGATAATAACATGGCAAAAAGTCCAACTGTAAAGTGAGGGTATCTGGCTTTGAACAAATAAAGCCTAAAGCAGTTGAGGCCAGAGTGAATCACCAGGAGACAGGAATAAGCAAATTTGAAGCAGGTGTGATACTAGCATCTACAAATATGCTGCACAAAGTAATTAACTTATTCTAATGTGCACTGACTAGACACCTGTCCTTTGATCTGCTCTGTGTCAGAGACCTAGAAGGCCCCTTATTCTGCCAGCGAGAAGAAAACTCTGCCAGACAGAGACCTGGTGAAGGCTGCTTGAATCAGAAGCATGCACATCTGCGCCCAATCTAGAAGGATTTGAAGTTATTAAATCAGTACATAGAAAGTCCTTTACAAATCAACAGAAGTAACCCCGCTGAGATGCCATAGCAACATGATTTACTGACTCAGGAAGAATGGGTGGCTGGCACCTTGAAGGGCTTGAGGCTGTCTGCCATAAGCAATAATCTCAGGATTTACTAGTTCAAATTACCAGAATTTTTTTCAGTATTACCCTAAGGAAATATCCAAATATCTAGGGCCAAATGCCACCTGGAATTGTCTCATCAAATAAGAAAATGCTTATCCTTGGGTTGTAGGCTGTTATGCCCTAATCTTATCCGTAAAGACCGATACAGAAGCTGATGGCTTGGGTCTAAAAGGGGAGGCATGGCTTGAGGTTAATGGGAAGAAATTGTTAAGAAAACCCCAGAGAAGTCATTTTTCAATGAAATAAATCCATGGTGGAACTGGGAAAAACCTCACTTGATCATATCCTATCTACTCCATCAAAACTTGTGACAGCCTTCAATAAATTACAATGTATTTGACCTATATGAAAACTACTGTTATATTCAGTCAAAATGCAAAGATAAAGAAAACACGCTACAGGTAATGCTCACCAAATCATATAACACCCACTCCCTCCTTCTGAAACAGAGCAGTAAGAGAGGGGTTTCTTTTTGCTTAGGGAGCCTACATATCTGATTTAATTTCCACCCAGTTGTCTCATTTCATGAGTAAACACAGTTTGGGGTATTCGGAAATAAGTCTAAGTTGAGTCTCTAGTTACTGTAAAGGAGCTAACAGGCAAGCTTGAAAAACTGGGGAAAAGACATTCATTTTAAGTGGTAATATAGGCAATGGCACCCTACTCCAGTACTCTTGCCTGGAAAATCCCAGGGCTGGAGGTGCCTGGTAGGCTGCAGTCCACGGGATCGCAAAGAGTCGGACACGACTGAGCGACTTGACTTTCACTTTTCACTTTCATGCATTGGAGAAGGAAATGGCAACCCACTCCAGTGTTCTTGCCTGGAGAATCCCAGAGACGGGGGAGCCTGGTGGGCTGCTGTCTATGGGGTCGCACAGAGTTGGACACGACTGAAGCGACTTAGCAGCAGCAGCATACATTAAAAATTCTTTTCAGTGATTTTCCAAAAGCAAAATCTTACTCTTCCTCTCCCTTATTTCTAATTCCTCTAACAGAAAAGTTAGGTTCTCTCTCCTCTTTTTTCCAAATCCATGATATCCTATTAATGGTAAGCAGTGGCTCCTAAGGGTCCTACATAATTGCATGCCATTTCATGCAGGAATCTCTTGTGTAAGGACTTTGTATACTTATATATTAAACACCATTTATAGGTGAATTTGAAAATTTGTGAATTATAGTAAAATAAGAGTCATAATCTTCTACAAACATATTCTTATAATAATGAAGTTATTTTATTAATATATGACCTAGATAGAATTTTTCTTAATACTCATCAAAACATCTGTTTGTGTTATTTTTTGATGCTTTATATAAACTTTTGATGCTTTATGTCAATTTCATTCAAAAGCTATTTAGATTCTAAAAGAAAGAGCAAATATCACTTGAGATTCTCTAAGCTGTGTATGAGATTGTGTATGCATGTATGTATATTTTAGGAAACACTGTAAATGCAGTAAAGCACAAAGAATAATAAACACCCAATATCCAGAATTGAGCTGTCAACATGATGCTTGTTTCATTTCTTTTGAATAAGAAGATAAGGCGTCACAAAAAATTTAAATCCTTTTTGCTCTAGATTACTGGTCCATTAGAACCAACCTCTATAAGCTCTGAATTTTTGTTTCTGCTTACTTGACAGTAAATAGTGGGCATTAAAAAAAAAACCTATCTCCTCTCCCTTACCACAGAGGTAACAAGAATTGAGTATGTTTACTTCTATTATCTTTTTAGATATTTTTACAAATACTTAAATGTATTAATGAACAACATGTGTTTCATGTCTAGGAGTAAAATTTACATAAACATTCCATTAAAAAATTCATTCTGTATTAAGCCTTTTCATTCAATGCACTGTTGATCAGAATTAAGCACAGAGAAACCTTAATATACTCTTCCTAACATGGGACCATGTTCAATTAATACAACCACAGAGTTCCATTATAATGTTTCCAAATAACTGATTAGAATATTATGATCAATTTTTATAAGACCCAAGACAGTCCATGCTTGGACACCTTTCAGTAGTTCCAGCTTTTACAATTTTATATAAAACATGGCTCTGAAGAAAGTAAAGTAACCAATAGAATTAAGGAAATTGAAGATGAAACAGGAACTTGTCAATCTAAAGAAGATGGTAGTATTAATGACTATTGCATATGTTCTATGGTGTAAGTACTGACCTTGGGAACTTGGGTTTTGGCATAGGAGGAAAGAGAAATATATTAAGTAAAAACTCTCTAGTCATAAATATGAATCAGAAGTATGAATACTAACTCTGGATACATTCTTTCAAAATAACGAATAATTTTCTTTTTTTCTGCTCTCTTAGAGGCCTAAAAATAAGAATTTAGTGACAACAACCACCCCTGGTACTTAGAGTTATTTCTAAATACTACTTCTCCCAAAGAAAGCTGGGATCTTTTGATAAATGACTGATTTCAGTTCTGGACAAGGATATGCAACATGCTTGGCCTGGGACAGCTTGTCATCCCCACCCCCAATCACACACACCCCCCAAAATACACACACATACACAAAATCAAGCTATGAGCACTACTCAGGATGGGGAAAGGATTCAGGAGCTAATCTGAAGAAACTCCCTCTGGCCAAACTTAGCATCAAAAATAACAGCAGCATTGGACTATAATACATCATATCCAAATTCACCTCACACTCACTGACATGTAAAAAAGTATAATTCTGTAGTTCATAATGATACTTAAAAACACCCATTATTATTCACATGCTAAGTAATCAAATTAATTTTTTTGAAACTGCTAAATATGAGTAAAGAATCAAGTATTTATCCTTGCTTTTGTTTCACTAACTTCTTATAAGAAGTCCTATCAAATCTAAATATAATAAAATTTCTAGCTCTGTTGACTAACAAAGAATACAGGGTTTCAGAAGAATATAATCAGTAATATCCTGTCTGGGGGAAACTCTAAAACAGAAACAATTTGGATTATCCGAAGAATGGATTGGAAGTGGAAGGAAAGACAAAATCTCTAAGTTAAATCAACCAATGGGAAAGTGTGGACCCGTTTGGGTGAGGATTCTTTACTTTTTTTTTAGGTCCTTATCAGTTGACTATTTTATACATAGAGAAACCCAGGGACGGGGGAGCCTGGTGGGCTGCCGTCTACAGGGTCCGTACAGAGTCGGACACGACTGAAGCGACTTAGCAGCAGCAGCAGTGTGTATAAATCTAGTCCTAAGACATAAACTGAGTTATTGCACAAACAGTTTGGACAAGAGAGGAGATGGCCTGAGGGTTCTCAAAATGAAGAGAGCATGGCAAGCGTGGCTGCATGAAGCCTTTCCCTTGGGATGCGGTGCTATTTTACATCCCTAATGATAAAAAATATGAGATGCAGGATTAAACGTGGTTGTCTTTCAGCTAATCTGATGAAATAGATGGATTTTATTTGGAAAATGAAAAACAAACAAAAAAACACAACCTACCTGAAGACTGCAAGGGTCAGAGACCAGAGCACTAGAGGCTTCCTCAGTTCAAACTTTGCCCGCTTGTTCATTAGGTGCCGACCACCGAAGACAAAGGCAGCATACAGAGCGGAAAACAGGAACGATTTCTTCCTGGGAACAAATAGAAAAACAAAATCTTATGAAATAAAGATCTTTAAGCAATTTATCTTTACCCATTCGAAATGTATATTGCCTCACTAACTTTTCTACCACTCTTTTCTTCCTACGCACTGAAAATATACTCTTGGGAATGTGCCCCCTTCCCTTCCCCGAAGAGAGAAACGTGAGTCCATTGGGCAACATGGTGGCTAGTGACTCCTCCCCGATCAAGTAGGCCATCCAGGCTAACTCATGTCAGGATAGATGTGTTTTCTTTCGGGGCTCTGTAACTCTAAACATTTCATCAACATGATACTGAGGTACAAAGAGAAACATTTTTACCAAAAGAACTGATTTTCAGAGTTAGTTGGAAAATTTAGACAGATTAATTTAAAAGGATCATTTTGTTGGAATTAGAAAAACTAGGTGAGAGACCTGTGTCCTAGGACAAGAAAGCCTTAAAAAATGGCATCTTCCTAACAGACTACCACCACTACTAAGTCGCTTCAGTCGTGTCCGACTCTGTGCGACCCCATAGACGGCAGCCCACCAGGCTCCCCCGTCCCTGGGATTCTCCACGCAAGAACACTGGAGTGGGTTGCCATTTCCTTCTCCAACAGACTAATGATACTAAAAAAATGATCTGAGAAACACTTCATGATTTAAAACCCTAAAATCAAGCTACATGAATTACGGCTCCTGAAAGATGGATTCCTGACATCTTCACCAGGGGAGGCAGGCATTAAATGTCAGTATAATCATTAATAATAAGCCTAATTGTCAGACATCATACAATGCAATAGGAAGAATACAGAACTTCTTACAGTACAGTGGCCTAAAATCTTGAGGTTGAATCTCAGCAAATATCTGATTTTTCCACCTGCTTATAGGAAAGATAGGGGGTAAAGCTAAACTGAAACATTCTGTTGTTATTTAGTTGCTAAATTGTGTCCAACTCTTTGCAACCCTGTGGACAGTAGCCTGCCAGGCTCCTTTCTCCATGGGATTCTCCAGGCAAGAATACTGGAGTGAATTGCCATTTCCTTTTCCAGGGGATCTTCCCCACCCAAGGACTGAGCCCGCGTCTCCATCTTGGCAGGCAGACTCTTTATCACTGAGCCAGCTGCGAAGCACAGGACATTCTGTAGGACAGCTGACTTTCTTTCTTCAAAATGTCAGTGGTAAGAAATCAAAATCTAGGGCTGTACTATATTCAAAGCAACTTGAGAGACATAATTAAATATAACATGTTGAACTTTTGGGGATCCTTATTTGAACAGATGTTTAAAAAAACCTTTAATAAAATCAGAAAGTTATCAGTCATAATTTTAAAAGTTCTTATCAGCTAATATTTATGGGTGAAATTATGTGTCTTGGATTTGCTTTAAAATACTCTAGGAAACAAACATAACTCAGGCAGTATTAAGAATGGAGAGATGAAAGGAAATTTAAAAAACAATGATGGAACACAAGGTCTTCAGCACCCATTTATGATTAAAACTCTTCAAAAAAATGGGCAAAGAAGGAAACATACCTCAACATAATAAAGGCCATATATGATAAGCCCACAGCAAACATTCTCAATGGAAAAAACTGAAAGCATTCACCCTAAGATCAGGAACAAGACAAGGGTGCCACTTTCACCACTATTATTCAACATTTTGGAAGTCCTAGCTACAGCAATTAGAGTAGAAAAAGAAATAAAAGGAATCCAGACTGGAAAAGAAAAAGTAAAGCTTTCACTGTTTGCTGACAACAAGATACTATACACAGAAAACCCTAATTATAGTACCAGATAATTACTAGATCTAGTCAGTGAATTTAGCAAAGTCTCAGGATATAAAATCAATACACAGAAATCACTTGCATTCCTATATACTAACAATGAAATATCAGAAAGAAAAATTAAGGAATCAATCCCATTCACCATTCACCATTGTAACAAAAAGAATAAAATATATAGGAATAAACTTATCTAAGGAGACAAAAGAACTGTATGCAGAAAATTGTAAGACACTGATGAAAGAAATCAAAGATGACATAAACAGATGGAGAGATATTCCATGTTCTTGGGTAGGAAAAATCAATATTGTGAAAATGACTACACTCCCAAATGCAATCTGCAGATTCAGTGCAATCCTTATCAAATTACCAATGGCATTTTTCACAGAACTAGAACAAAACATTTCACAATTCATATGTAAATACAGAAGACCCCAAATGGCCAAAGCAGTCTTGAGAAAGAAAAATGGAGCTGGAGGAATCAACCTTCCTAACATCAGATTATACTAAAAAGCTATAGTTATCAAGACAGTATGGTACTGGCACAAAAACAGAAATATAGACCAATGGAACAAGATAGAAAGCCCAGAAATAAACCCATTACTTTGCCAACAAAAGTCCTTCTGGTTAAAGCTATGGTTTTTCCAGTAGTCAAGTATGGATGAGAGAGTTGGACTATAAAGAAAGCTGAGCGAAGAATTGATGCTTTTGAACTGTGGTGTTGGAGAAGACCCTTGAGAGTCCCTTGAACTGCAAGGAGATCCAATCAGTCCATCCTAAAGGAGATCAGTCCTGAATATTCATTGGAAGGACTGATGCTGAAGCTGAAACTCCAATACTTTGGCCACCTGATGTGAAGAACTGACTCATTTGAAAAGATCCTGATGCTGGGAAAGATTGAAGGCAGGAGGAGAAGGGGATGACAGAGGATGAGATGGCTGGATGGCATCATCAACTCAATGGACATGTGTTTGAGTAAACTCCAGGAGTTGGTGATGGATAGGGAGGCCTGGCATGCTACAGTCCATGGGGTCACTAAGAGTCGGACACGACTGAGTGACTGAACTGTACTGAACCTATGCATACCTTATTTTTGACAAAGGAGGCAAGAATATACAATGGGGCAAAGTCAGCCTTTTCAATAAGTGGTGCTGTGAAAACTGGACAGCTACATGTAGAAGAATGAAATTAGAATGCTTCCTAACACTGTACACAAAGATAAACTCAAAATGGATTAAAGACCTAAATGAAAGACCAGAAACTATAAAACTTAGAGAAAACATACGCAGAACACTGGATGACACAAAGCAAGATCCTTTATGACCCACCTCCTGGAGTAATGGAAATAAAAACAAAAGTAAACAAGATTAAACTTAAAAGCTATAAGCAAGGTAAGAGGACAACCCTCAGAATGGGAGAAAATAACAGCAAATGAAACAACTGACAAAGGATTAATTTCCAAAATAGACAAGCAGTCATACATACTACTCAATACCAGAAAAATAAACAACCCAATAAAAATTGGGAAAAGAACTAAACAGACATTTCTCCAAAGAAGATATACAGATGGCTAACAAATACATGAAAAGATGTTAAACATTGCTCATTATTAGAGAAATGTGAATCAAAACTAAAATGAGATATCACCTCTCATTGGTCAGAATGGCCATCATCAAAAAGTCTACAAACAATAAATGCTGGAGACGGGTGGGGGAAAGGGAACATTCGGCACTGTTGGTGGGAATGTAAATTGATATAGCCACTATGGATGACAGTATGGGGATTCCTTAAAAAACTAGGAATAAAACCACCATGTGACCCAGCAATACCACTCCTAGGCATATACCCTGAGGAAATCAATGTTGAAAAAGACACATGTATCCCATTCCAGCACTATTTACAATAGCTAGAACACAGAAGCAACCTAGGTGTCCATCAACAGATGAATGGATAAAGAAGTTTTGGTACATATACACAATGGAATATTACTCAGCCATAAAAAGGAACACATTTGAGTCAGTTCAAATGAGGTGGATGAACCTAGAGCCTATTATACAGAGTGAAGTAAGTCAGAAAGAGAAAGAAATATCATATACTAATTCATATATACAGAATCTAGAAAGATGGTACTGAAAAATGTATTTGCAGAGCAGCAATGGAGAAATAGACGTAGAGAATAGACCTATAGACATGGGGAGAGGGAAGTAGAGGGTAAGATTATGGAAAGAGTAACATGGAAACTTATATCACCATATGTAAAATAGATAGCCAACAGGAATTTGCTGTTTATCTCAGGAAACTCAAACAGGGGCTCTGTATCAACCTTGAAGGGTGGAATGGGGAGGGAGATGGGAGGGAGGTTGCAGAGGGAGGGCTGTATACCTATGGCTGATTCATGTTGAGGTTTAAAAACAACAAAATTCTGTAAAGCAATTATCTTTCAATTAAAAAATAAAGTAAAAAAAAAAAAACCCTCACATTTTAGGTAATACCTATCCACCAACAAACACTTTTAAAGAACTTATTTGTTTTTGAAGAGTGTTTTATCAACATAATGTATGAAATTAGGAAAACAACCAAGAGCTCAGGCATTCTAAACCAAAAGGCAAACTCAAGAGAATCAGTTAAGTTTTAAGAACAGTTGAAATCTAACAGAACTTCACCCATTTTTACTACTACATTATGTAAGAATCCATAGGAAATTTTTAGCTAAAGTCCATCTTCATTTGAGTTATGTCAAATAACATAATAATTTTTAATTGGTTTCTTCATATATTAGTAAGCTGATTATTTTTCAAACTTTAAAGTTTTTATTTTGTATTAACAAATTATTTTTTTTTAGTAACAATCTTGCGGCAGTTTCAGGTGAACAGCGAAGGGACTCAGCCATATATACACAAGTATCCATTTTCCTCCAAACCTCCCTCTCATCCAGGCTGGTATAGAACACTGAGTAGAGTTCCATGTGCTATACAATAGGTCCGAGTTGTTACATTGTTATTTTCAATGAAAATCTAAAAATGGTAATTTTTAACAAGTCTAAAAAATTTTCAGAAAAATAAATGAAATTTCAGAAATAAAAAAGATAAAAAAGAAAAAAAATGGAGAGATGAAAGGAGAGTAATAAAAAAGAATGATGGGACACAGGATCTTATGAGTCCTTTTTTCTTGTTAGGTTTCGGTGGACTTTTAGTCAGGAAGGTCTAGGTAAATAGGATAGAATCTGCACGTCCTGCACATTTATTAGTGTACCAAGGAGAAGTGAACAATAGCATCGATAATGCCATAAAGAATAAAAACACAAAGTTTTCGTAGAGTACAATTCAATAGAAAGTAACAAGAGGTCATGTATTACAAATAACTGAAACAACTGAGTACTTTCTGATATGATAAAGCAATGTTTCCTTTAAAATGGGTACTCCTCACTCAAGGGCTGAAAAATAAGTTCCGAGATGTAATATAAAAAGAAAAATGCATTCACCCAAAGGGCATTACTTGTAAAGGGTTTTGTATTTTTCCCCGAATGACTGCCACGAATTGCTCATTCATGCGAGATCTTATGGTTCACACAGCATCACTCTTCTTCCAGAGATTGCAAGTGACTGACTTGGTGACCACCACCAAATAAAGTGGTGATTTCTGAAATCAGCTGGTAAATAGATTTAAATAAATCCCTTCCACCGAGTGTCACAAACTCTTGGAAACATTAAGACCTGGCACAGACTAGTGCTTAATAAATGTTTATTGAATGATCATGATCTTGTCATATTGAATTCTCTGATAAGAGAAAATATAATTAATGTACTCAGGCAAATGGAAGCTCAGAAAACACTCAGTAAATTAACAGTTGGTGGCTCAGATGGAAAAGAATCTGCCTGCAATGTGGGAGAGCCAGGTTCGATCCCTGGGTTGAGAAGATCCCCTGGAGAAGGGAATCACTCCAGTATTCTTGCCTAGAGAATTCCATGGGCAGAGGAACCTGGCAGACTACAGTCCATGGGGTCACAAAGAGTCGGACACAACTCAGCATCTAACAGCTTCACATTTTCACTTTCCCTTTACCAGTTAATGTCTTAATAACTCAAGAATAAAATATTTAGGAAAAAAAATATGATCCATTTTCTTCCTCCAGAAAGAAAGAGACTATTTCTGTATTTCAAAGAGAAGGGGAAAAGTGAGACAATTTTATGGAACCTGTTAACTATTGAACATTTGAAGAATAAAGCAGTTTTGGCCATAAATACATTGATTGTTTTACTCCTTTGAAGTTTGAAAGTATATGGCATTACTTTAAAAATCAAAATCACTATCTCTACTTATGTGCACATAAGGATTCACTCAAGAAAAACAAAATTTATTAAGTTAATGTAGACAGTAGTTTACACGGAGAAGGCAATGGCAACCCACTCCAGTACTCTTGCCTGGAAAATCCCATGGATGGAGGAGCCTGGTAGGCTACAGTCCATGGGGTTGCTAAGAGTTGACACAACTGAGCGACTTCACTTTCACTTTTCACTTGCATGCACTGCAGAAGGAAATGGCAACTCACTCCAGTGTTCTTGCCTTGAGAATCCCAGGGACGGGGGAGCCTCGTGGGCTGCCATCTATGGGCTCGCACAGGGTCAGACGCAACTGAAGCGACTTAGCAGCAGTAGCAGCAGCAGTCATAAGCGAAAGCATATATTCTTTTTATAAATTAAAGGTAATGATAAGTGACAATAATCATAGTATTATGATTTAAGGAGTGATTCCTGGGGGTAGCGATAGTGCTAAAAAGCTTTGGTATTTAATTCTCTTCAGTTCAGTTGCTCAGTCGTGTCCGACTCTTTGTGACCCTATGAATTGCAGCATGCCAGGCCCCCCTGTCATCCTTAAATGTAGGTAAAACATTTTCTTCATGTTATGGCCAAGGAGCCTGACTTAGAGATTAAGTAGCCTCAGTCCTATGATAAGAAGAGTTTATCTGCTGTGTTATAAGAATTCCTTAAACACCTTTACAGAACTACAAGGCTGTTGTGTAACTTTGTGGCACACTGTTTGTGAAAAGATGAAGAGGAATCTCTACACCTTTGTTTCAACTGCCACATGTTCTGGGAAGTGGAAGTCTTTGATCCAAATCCTCTCCAGAACAAATTCACTATATGTATCACTGAAAACTCTTCCTTTCAACGATTTATTATTCTTTCTCTTGCTCATTCACTCTAATTCCAAGTTCAGTTATAGTTACATTAATTACATTACTCACAATTATGAACCAAGTTAAAGAATGTCTACATGATCCCATCATTCTAATCTAAGGGAAAAATAATGTGCCTTGAAGAATTAACCAAAGAATAAAAGTCTTCCCTTTGTAGTCTTTCCTCAAATTTCTTCAGTTCTAGAATGAGAATTAGTCCTAAGGTACTGCTAGGTTCCTGGCCAGGGCTGTTCCCTTTTTCACATGTTTACTAAAGATCTCTTTAAGAATCTTCATTTCCACAGCTAGAGCAACCAAGCCGATCAATATAAACATGCAGATTTTGAGAACCGTGAGGGACAAATGTTCTACAGAAAAGGAAATGAGGTGGGGTGTGCTGATGACATTGGTTGTTCAGGGTTACATGGCTGCATTCACACATATTGGTCACAACTACCAAAAATTGAATTGGCTGTGATCAAGCATGCAGGTAAACAAAAACCAATTGTCTAGGCTCTATCTGGGTCCCAGGCAGTCAATAATGAGTGCCATTGCTTCAGTCATATCTGACTCTCTGTGACGCTATGGACTGTAGCCCGCCAGGCTCCACTGTCTACGGAGATTTTCCAGGCAAGAATACTGGAGTGAGTTGCCATGCCCTTCTCCACTAGTGGTAATCACTAGTTTTCCAGGGGATCTCCCTGACCCAGGGATTGAACCCACATCTCTTAATGTCTCCTACTTTGACGGGCAGGTTCTTTACCACTAGGGCCACCTGGGAAGCCCACAGTCAATCACAGGAACTGAGTATAAATAGTATAATAAAAAGTTACTTATTGTATCCTACATAAATCTTCCACTGTGGTGAAATTTAAATAATGTTTTGGCAACAATGGATGGAGTTGGAAGGCCATTATGCTAAGTGAAGTGAGACAGATAAGAAAGAATTCTGTATGATATTACTTGTAGGAGTAATCTAAAAAATACAACAAAGTAATGAATATAAGAAATGAAGCAGTCTCACAGATATAGAGCACTACTGGTTAGCAGTGGGGAAAGGAAGGAGAGGGGTAATATAAAGGTGGGAGGGAAGAAGAAATCAACTGTTGGATATAAGACAGGCTACAAGGTTGTATTTTACAAATGGGAAATATAACCAGTGTTTTGCAATAACTGTAAAAGGAGTATAAACATTAAAAATTGTAGTAAAAAGGAGTAAATACACAAAAAATAAAAATGTTAAATAATGTTTTGAGTTAATTTAGAACTAAGTTCACGGTTCTATTAAGAGAAGGAGTCATCTGAGGAAACATTAACTGAGTAAAAATTAATCATTCATAGTTGAATGTAATGATTTTTCCATTTCATAGAAATAAATTTTTCTTTAGCCAAAAGGGTGATTTAAGTGGATTAAAACTGTATTTCCATCCTGGTATCTCTTTGGTAAAGTTTCAATTACAGTCAAGATGAATAATGACTTGCCGCAGGCCCACTTATTATTTAATGTCGATAGATGACTTCCCTAAAACTTCAACAGTAATCCAATAATACTTCATATTTTGACAGGTCTCCATAACTGGGTATAATGGTAACACTGCACTGTTTTCTCACCAGATAACTAGAAATTTCTAGATGGTATAGACTCTTGTTTATTAATGCACTCTTAAATACACAATTATACAGCACAATCTTTAACTGTAGGTACTTAATACTTTTCATATTGTTCATAGGGTTCTCAAGGCAAGAATAGTGAAGTGATTTGCCATTCCCTTCTCCAGTGGACCACATTTTGTCAGAATTCTCCACCATGACCTGTCATCTTGGGTGGCCCTACACAGCATGGCTCATGGTTTCACTGAGTTAGACAAGGCTGTGTTCCATGTGATCAGATTGGTTAGTTTTCTGTGACTGTGGTTTTAACTCTCTCTGCCCTCTGATGGAGAAGGATAAGAGGCTTCTGGAAGTTTCTTGATGGGAGAGACTGACTGAGGGAGAAACTGAGTCTTGTTCTGATGGGCAGGGCCATGCTTCAATTCAGTTCAGTCCCTCAGTCCTCTTGGACTCTTTGCGACCCCACGAATCGCAGCATGCCAGGCTTGTTCATCACCTGTCCATCACCAACTCCCGGAGTTCACTCAAATCCACATCCATCAAGTCGGTGATGCCATCCAGCCATCTCATCCTCTGTCGTCCCCTTCTCCTCCTGACCCAATCCCTCCCAGCATCAGTCTTTACCAATGATTCAACTACACGCATGAGGTGGCCAAAGTACTGGAGTTTCAGCTTCAGCATCATTCCTTCCAAAGAAATCCCAGGATGGATCTCCTTTAGAATGGACTGGTTGGACCTCCTTGCAGTCCAAGGGACTCTCAAGGGTCTTCTCCAACACCACAGTTCAAAAGCATCAATTCTATGGTGCTCAGCTTTCTGCACAGTCCAACTCTCACATCCATACACGACCACTGGAAAAACCATAGCCTTGATTAGACAGACTTTGTCAGCAAAGTAATGTCTCTGCTTTTGAATATGCTATCTAGGTTGGTTTTAACTTTCCTTCCAAGAAGTAAGCGTCTTTTAATTTCATGGCTGGAATCACCATCTGCAGTGATTTTGGAGCCCCCCAAAATAAAGTCTGACACTGTTTCACTGTTTCCCCATCTATTTGCAATGAAGTGATGGGACCAGATGCCATGATCTTCATTTTCTGAATGTTGAGCTTTAAGCCAACTTTTTCACTCTCCTCTTTCACTTTCAACAAGAGGCTCTTTAGTTCCTCTTCGCTTTCTGCCATAAGGGTGGTGTCATCTGCATATCTGAGGTTATTGATATTTCTCCCAGAAGTCTTGATTCCAGCTTGTGCTTCTTCCAGCCCATAATGTACTCTACATATAAGTTAAATAAGCAGGGTGACAATATATAGCCTTGACGTACTACTTTTCTTATTTGGAACCAGTCTGTTGTTCCATGTCCAGTTATAACTGCTGCTTCCTGACCTGCATACAGATTTCTCAAGAATCAGGTCAGGTGGTCTGGTATTCCCATCTCTTTCAGATTTTCCAGTTTATTGTGATCCACACAGTCAAAGGCTTTGGCATAGTCAAAAAGCAGAAATAGATGTTTTTCTGGAACTCTCTTGCTTTTTCCATGATCCAGAGGATGTTGGCAATTTGATCTCTGGTTCCTCTGCCTTTTCTAAAACCAGCTTGAACGTCAGGAAGTTAATGGTTCACATATTGCTCAAGCCTGGCTTGGAGAATTTTGAGCATTACTTTACTAGCGTGTGAGATGAGTGCAATTGTGCGGTAGCTAGAGCATTCTTTGGCATTGCCTTTCTTTGGGATTGGAATGAAAACTGACATTTTCCAGTCCTGTGGCCACTGCTGAGTTTTCCAATTTTGCTGGCATATTGAATGCAGCACTTTCAAAGCTTCATCTTTCAGGATTTGAAATAGTGCTACTGGAATTCCATCACCTCCACTAGCTTTGTTCATAGTGATGCTTTCTAAGGCCCACTTGACTTCACATTCCAGGATGTCTGGCTCTAGGTGAGTGATCACACCATCGTGATTATCTTGGTCATGAAGATCTTTTTTGTACAGTGTTCTGTGTATTCTTGGCACCTTTTCTTAATATCATCTGCTTCTGTTAGGTCCATACCATTTCTGTCCTTTATGGAGCTCACCTTTGCATGAAATGTCCCATTGGTATCTCTGATTTTCTCGAAGAGATCTCTAGTCTTTCCCATTCTGTTGTTTTCCTCTATTTCTTTGCACTGATTACTGAGGAAGGCTTTCTTATCTCTCCTTGCTATTTTTTGGAACTCTGCATTCAGATGAGTATATCTTTCCTTCTCTCCTTTGCTTTTCACTTCTCTTCTTTTCACAGCTATTTGTAAGGCCTCCCCAGACAGCCATTTTGCTTTCTTCCATTTCTTTTTCATGGGGATAGTCTTGATCTCTGTCTCCTGTACAATGTCCATAGTACATGTCACAAACTTCCATCCATAGTTTATGAGGCACTCTATCTATCAGATATAGTCCCATAAATCTATTTCTCACTTCCATTGTATAATCGTAAGGGATTTGATTTAGGTCATACCTGAATGGTCCAGTGGTTTTACCCTACTTTCTTTAATTTAAGTCTGAATTTGGCAATAGGAGTTCATGATCTCAGACACAGTCAGCTCCCAGTCTTGTTTTTGCTGACTGTATAGAGCTTCTCCATCTTTGACTGCAAAGAATATAATCAACCTGATTTCGGTGTTGACCATCTGGTGATGTCCATGCGTAGAGTTTTCTCTTGTGTTGTTGGAACAGGGTGTTTGCTATGACCAGTGCGTTCTCTTGACAAAACTCTATTAGCCTTTGCCCTGCTTTATTCCGTACTCCAAGGCCAAATTTGCCTGTTACTCCAGGTGTTTCTTGACTTCCTACTTTTGCATTCCAGTCCCCTATAATGAAAAGGACATCTTTTTTGGGTGTTAGTTCTAGAAGGTCTTGTAGGTCTTCAAAGAACTGTTCAACTTCAGCTTCTTCAGCGTTACTGGTTGGGGCATAGACTTGGATTACTGTGATATTGACTGGTTTGCCTTGGAAACGAACAGAGATCATTCTGTCCTTTTTGAGACTGCATCCAAGTACTGCACTTCAGACTCTCTTGTTGACCATGATGGCTACCCCATTTCTTCTAAAGGATTCCTGCCAGCAGTAGTAGATATAATGGTCATTAGAGTTAAATTCACCCATTCCAGTCCGTTTCAGTTCGCTGATTCCTAGAATGTCGACGTTCACTCTTGCCATCTCCTGTTTGACCACTTCCAATTTGCCTTGATTCATGGACCTGACATTCCAGGTTCCTATGCAATATTGCTCTTTACAGCATCGGACCAGGATAAAGGAGCAGTGACTCCACAAGAGACTAACCAAGAGTTGCCCGGGAGTGTCCAGTAGTCTCCAGCAGAGACATGGGTGGCCTGGTGGAGGGTTGGGGCACTGAGTGTAGCAGTACATGCATGGGATCTTTTGAGGGAGGTCACCATTACCTTCATTACCTCCACCATCGTTTGTGAAAGTGAAGTTGCTCAGTCATGTCTGACTCTTTTCGGCCCCATGGACTGTAGCCTACCAGGCTCCTCTGTCCATAGTATTTTCCAGGCAGAAATACTGGAGTGGGTTGCCATTTCTTTCTCCAGGAGATCTTCCCCACCCAGGGATTGAACCCAGGTATCCTGCATTGTAGACAGATGCTTTACTGTCTGAGCCAAGGCCCCTGGTAAATAGCAGGGAGGGAACACAGCTCCACCCATCAACAGAAAACTGGATCAAAGTATGTCAATGGGTGGAACTGTGTTCCCTCCCTGCTATTTACCTGGGGCCTTGGCTCAGAGAGTAAAGCATCTGTCTCCAATGTAGGATGGGCTTCCCTGGTGGTGCAGACGTTAAAGCATCTGCCTGCAATGTGGGAGACCTGGGTTCGATCCCTGGGTCAGGAAGATCCCCTGGAGAAGGAAATGGCAACCCACTCCAGTATTCTTCCCTGGAGAATCCCATGGACAGAGGAGCTTGGTGGGCTACAGTCCACAGGTAGCAAAGAGTCGGACACAACTAAGCGACTTCATCTTCACCTTCACAATGCAGGATACCTGGGTTCAGTCCCTGGGTGGGGAAGATCTCCTGGAGAAAGAAATGGCAACCCACTCTACTATTCTTGCCTGGAAAATCCTATGGAAAGAGGAGCCTGGTAGGCTACAGTCCATCGGGTCAAAAGGAGTCAGACTCACTGAAACCATAATCACAGAAAATTAGTCAGTCTAATCACATGGACCTCAGTTCAATTCAGTCACTCAGTCGTGTCCGACTCTTTGCGACCCCATGAATCACAGCACACCAGGCCTCCCTGTCCATCACCAATTCCTGGAGTGCACTCAGACTCATGTCCATCGACTCAGTGATGTGCCATCCAGCCATCTTATCCTCTGTCGTCCCCTTCTCCTCCTGCCCCCAATCCCTCCTAGCATCAGAGTCTTTTCCAATGATTCAACTGTTCGCATGAGGTGACCACAGCCTTGTCTAATTCAGTGAAACTAAGCCATGCCATGTGGGGCCACCCAGAACGGCCAGGTCATGGTGGAGAGATCTGACAGAAAGTGGTCCACTGGAGAAGGGAATGGCAAACCACTTCAGTATTCTTGCCTTGAACAGTATGAAAAGGCAAAATGATAGGATACTGAAAGAGGAACTCTCCAGGTCAGTAGGTGCCCAATATGCTACTGGAGATCAGTGGAGAAATAACTCCAGAAAGAATGAAGGGATGGAGCCAAAGCAAAAACAATACCCAGCTTTGGATGTGACTGGTGATAGAAGCAAGGTCCGATGCTGTAAAGAGCAATATTGCATAGGAACCTGGAATGTCAGGTCCATGAATCAAGGCAAATTGGAAGTGGTCAAACAGGAGATGGCAAGAGTGAACGTCGACATTCTAGGAATCAGCGAACTGAAACGGACTGGAATGGGTGAATTTAACTCTAATNTGGGAATACCAGACCACCTGACCTGCCTCTTGAGAAATCTGGATGCAGGTCAGGAAGCAACAGTTAGAACTGGACATGGAACAACAGACTGGTTCCAAATAGGAAAAGGAGTGTGTCAAGGCTGTATATTGTCACTCTGCTTATTTAACTTCTGTGCAGAGTACATCATGAGAAACCCTAGGCTGGAAGAAGCACAAGCTGGAATCAAGATTGCTGGGAGAAATATCAATAACCTCAGATACGCAGATGACACCACCCTTATGGCAGAAATTGAAGAAGAACTAAAGATCCTCTTGATGAAAGTGAAAGAGAAGAGTGAAAAAGTTGGCTTAAAGCTCAACATTCAGAAAACTAAGATCATGGCATCTGGTCCTATCACTTCATCCAAATAGATGGGGAAACAGTGGAAACAGTGACAGATGTTGTTTTTGGGGGGGGCTCAAAAATCACTGCAGATGGTGATTACAGCCATGAAATTAAAAGACACTTGCTCCTTGGAAGAAAAATTACGACCGATCTAGACAGCATATTAAAAAGCAGAGACACTACTTTGTCAACAAAGGTCCATCTAGTGAAGGCTATGGCTTTTCCAGAGGTTATGTATGGATGAGAGGGTTGGACTATAAAAAACGCTGAGCGAAGAATTGACCCTTTTGAACTGTGGTGTTGGAGAAGACTCTTGAGAAGTCCCTTGGACTGCAAGGAGTTCCAGTCAGTCCATCCTAAAGGAAATCAGTCCTGAATCTCCAATGGAAGGACTGATGCTGAAGCTGAAACTCCAATAGTTTGGCCACCTGATGTGAAGGACTGACTCATTTGAAAAGACCCTGATGCTGGGAAAGATTGAAGGCAAGAGGAGAAGGAGACGATAGAGCATGAGATGGTTGGATGACATCACCGACTCGATGGACATGTGTTTGGGTAAACTCTGGGAGTTTGTGATGGATAGGTAGGCCTGGCATGTTACAGTCCATGGGGTTTGCAATAAGTCGGGCATGACTGAGCAACTGAACTGAATACTTTTGAGATAGTCATTGTACAGCCCAGTTACATTAGTTATAGGACTTCCCAGGTGGCGCTAGTGGAGGAGACCTAAGAGATGTGGGCTTGATCCCTGGGTTGGGAAGATCCCTTGGAGAAGGAAATGGCAATCCACTCCAGTATTCTTGCCTGGAGACCCCATGGACAGAGAAGCTTGGTGGCCTACAGTCCATGGGGTTGCAAAGAGTCAAACACAACAGAAGTGACCTAGGACACACAAGAAGTAACCAACCAAATAAGGACCACCCAAATGCGATATGGATATGTTTGTATATACCCTTTCTTCTCCTTTTATTTCTGTCCCTGTGATTAATAGCCCATAATTAATCAAAACAATAGTTTTACTTATCTTCAGAAATCTGGATTTCTTCATCATGCTCTACTTTTCCAAAACATTCCTACATGTTTTTCCTATTCCGACTTAGTCTGTGTACCTGCTTATGATTCGTATTGATATTTATTGTTCTATCTAACAAAACTTCTTAACGAGTGTGTGTGTGTGTATATATATATATATTCAACTTTTTTTCTTTTCAACTCCTGAGATTACACTGAACCAGCACTTAGTAGCTTGAGTAGCCCATCAAAATCTCTGCCAGATGACCTGCACTCCTTTGGAAGTCAGACAGGTTTGAAAATGGTGAAACTTTCATGTGGGTAGCATTTCACATCAGATAATTGCTAATGATCCTCATGGGGAGATGACCTGAGCCTTTTTATATCAGCAATTTTGTTTTAATGGCTACTGTGTACATGTCAGACAGGAGGAGTTGTGAAAGAGAAAATTATGCTGTGAGGGAGAAAAGGAACAAATAGGAGACCTAAAAGGACGTCGGCTGATCTATCTGGTACATAGAAAGTCTCCACCTTTTAAGCCAAAGAGTGTGAAGCCCAGAAAGTATGCTGCTCAGTAAGGCCATATCTCCTTAAAGATTTCTCCTTTAGTTTGGCTGCTGACTCAAGTCATAAAAATAATTCAAGGTTCTGAAAGTAATTGTAGGACACACATGAACTGGAGACTAAAAATCAGTGAACAGAAACCTCAATTAAATAGAGTCTGGAGGCTTGTCCCGCGGCCATCTTCTCTTTGTTGTTTTAGTCGCTAAGTCGTGTCTGACTCTTCTGCAACCCCATGGTCTGTAGTCTGCCAGGCTCCTCTGTCCATGGGATTTCCAGGTGAGAATACTGGAGTGGGCTGCCATTTCCTTCTCCATGGGATCTTCCCTACCCAGGGATCAAACCTGCGTCTCCTGTATTGACAGGCAGATTCTTTGCCAGTGAGCCTCCAGGGAAGCCCCTGTGACCACAGCAGAGACCAACAGGAAAAAGAACAACTTCTCTCTTTTTCCTGGCAACAACACAGCCAATGGAAAGTCATGGATTCTGTTTATTATAGCCCTCTGCACTTCCTTATAAAAGCATTCTCCTTTCCTTGCATGAGGTTCACCATGGTTATAACACCCTAAACTGAAATTCTCTGCTGATCCCCAACAAATTCATCTTCGCTGGAGAAATATCTGGTCATCTATTTGTTTGATGTCAAACAAGACCCAGAGACTGAAGGAAATATACTGCTTTCTCCCCCAACAAGACACTCAGGGGATGTGTATCGTGGTTACAATTTGATGAGGGTATAAAAGGAGGTTTTCTGGTGAGGGATCCTGAAATTATACACAGTCTAGCCAGGGCTGGACTGTCACTTTCTTTAGAGTTCCACCAAGACTTCAAGCATTTTTCTATATTAAAAAAATGATGGGAAATTTTCAGCAGTTTTTATCCTTAAGTAAATTGTAGCTGGGAATTAACTCTGTGCCCAGAAATTCCGAGAAATAATTTTGTGAATAATGGAGTATGTCCATAATTAATACAAACGGTGAGTTTATGATGGCAAGACAAGCCATTACTAAAGAAAAGGGTGTTATTCTAATCTGTTTGACCCAGCACATATAGTGTGACTTCTGAGCTTTGAGTTGCAAACACCTCTACTTCTCATTCTGCTTTCCCCTCACATGCTAATTTAAAGATCACAGTTCTCTTTATTTAAGGTGAGAAAACCATTTTTTTTTAAATCATTCTATTGTCAAAGTAGGTCATGATCAAAGCAGTTACATTAATACAATGGATTCAATGACATGGTCATATATTCCTTTCCAGGGAAGAGCACTCCTCTTAGGACAGACCTGTTGTAGAATATTGTCTGTACATTTTCTGTCAACATCTTTTTTCCCTTTGCTACAACAAACAAACAAACAAACCCAACTTGATGAACTGTTTTCTTGTTATTTTCTTTTTACAATTGGAAATAAAATCTTTTGGGGAAAAATACTTTCAAAATGTGTAAAATGCATAACACACAGCCCCCTAAAATATACCACCTCTCTAATACTTAAATTGGTAAGATACCAATTAATTACCTTTGTTTCCCTAGATATTTTCACCTGTTGATGAAAAATGCTAACATCTATCCATCCATTCAAAATGTTATCATCTTTTTCATTTGCATTGTGGTTAGTATGCCATTGAATGGTTTAAAAAAAATTGCTATGTAGGCACAAATTCTGCCTTTGACAGGAAAAAATGTGTTGGTGCTTTGAGGTGGACCCTTAAGGCTTTGGATGGATGGACAGAGGCAAGAGAACTTGGGTTGGAAGAAGCAGTGGTGTTTGGCATGAGCTAAGTGGAGTGGAGAAAGCTAGTTTGGAAATAAAGGGGAAAGTAAGTATTTAGAGTTCTGAAAACAGCAGAGCTAACTCTGCCTGTATCTTAGCTCAAAGTTGCAATAGGTTTTAAGGCAGGTGGCCAGTAATTTGTTACCATTAATAGTTAAAGTACAATACCAAAATTTGTGGCTTAATTTTATTTTCTTTCCTCCTTCTTAAAATATATTATGTGGCTTGGATGCAAGAAGAAGGGGGGTGGGGGGGAAGAATGATGGATAGTGATTCCAGAAAGAGAGAGATGGAGAATGCTGGTTTAAGACGTGGAGCGCAATGAAAGACTTAGAGATGGGAGGGGGCAGAATAAAAAAGCCTTTGACTGTGTGGATCACAATAAACTGGAAAATTCTTAAAGATATGGGAATACCAGACCACCTTACCTGACTCCTGAGAAACCTGTATGCTGGTCAAGAAGCAACAGTTAGAACTGGACATGGAACAACAGACTACTTCAAAATTGGGAAAGGAGTACATCAAGGCTGTATATTGTCACCCTGCCTATTCAACTTCTATACAGAGTACATCATGCAAAATGGCAAGCTGGATGAGGATCAAGCTCTAATCAAGATTGCTGGGAGAAATATCAATAACCATATATATGCAGATAATACTACCCTAAATGGCAGAAAGCAAAGAGGAACTAAAGAGCCTCTTGATAAAGGTAAAAGGGGAGAGTGAAAAAAACTGGCTTAAAACTCAACATTCAAAAACAAAGATCATGGCATCCAGTCCCATCGCTTCATGGCAAATAGATGGGGAAACATGGAAACAGTGACAGACTATTTTCTTGGGCTCCAAAATCACTAAGGGTAGTGACTGCAGCCATGAAATTCAAAGACGCTTGCTCCTCGGAAGAAAAGCTATGACAAACATAAACAGCATATTAAAAAGCAGAGACATTACTTTGCCGACAAAGGCCCATCTAGTCAAACCTATGGTTTTTAAAATAGTCATGTACGGATGTGAGAGTTGGACCATAAAGAAGGCTGAGTGCCAAAGAACTGATGCTTTCAAATTTTAGTGATGAAGAAGACTCTTGAGAGTCCCTTGGACTGCAATGGGATCAAACCAGTCAATTCTAAAGGAAATCAACCCTGAATATTCACTGGAAGGACTGATGTTGAAGCTGAGACTCCAATACTCTGGCTATCTGATGCAAAGAGCCGACTCACTGGAAAAGACCCTGATGCTGCAGCTTGAGAAACGCAGCTTGAGGGAAGGCTTGAGGGCAGAAGGAGAAGGGGGGCAATAGAGGATGAGATGGTTAGATGGCATCACTGACTCAATGAACATGAGTTGGAGCAAGCTCCAGGTGATGGTGAAGGACAGGGAAGCCTGGTATGCTGCAGTCCTTGGGGTTGCAAAGAGTCAGACACGACACAGACTGAACAGCTACAACAAAGAGTTAAAGAAAAGATATGCTCACAGAGAAACTTGGCATTAAATACACCTATTCTAGTGGGCAGATGTGGCTGAACTTTAATCCCAGTATGCTAAGTTAGTACATTCTGGCATATTCCCCACAACCTATATTGTCAGCATCTGTAGCTACGGGAGTTACTGAAGCACATGTATGAACTGAAGGATCTTCTTTAATGAATTATTCCTCTTCACAGGCATTATCAGATGGGACCTTCTTTAAATTATCACTGAAGAATGGATATCATCCTGTTCTGAGAAAAGTTTTGAAAATAGCTAGGCTAATCATGGCATTATTTCAGTCAAGCTGTGTCCTGAATTGTCACATAGAGTAAAGGTCAATTTTAATCCTAAAGTACTCATCCTCGAGAGATACAAGAATATTTTTGTTTTGGAAGACATGGTGTAACCTAACAAATCAGAAAGAATTAATGTCAAAGTTAGCATCGAAGATTTTTGAGGACAGTAAATCAAAGAAAAAGATTATTTGACAAAGTTTTATTTCCTTAAAAAGGGTAAACACATGCCAAACCTCTGAATATCATGCTAGCCAAAAATGTATCAGTGTTTTTAATTAGACACATCTCCTCCCACCTTACAATGCTAACTTAAAATGAGCTCTGCATTAACAAAACAATTTCTAGCTTCTGTTTTGTTTGCAAATATTGCTCTCAATCATCCTGATTCTTTGCTAATGATTGTCACTTAAAGTTAGAATTTTCAAATAACTGTCTTATATAATACATAAGCTACTTATACTAGTCATGGTAAAACGTTAAACTCTAGAGGCCATTACCAAAATAACAAACAACAAAACACAGTACATTCCTAATAGGAGAGGCACCAAGCAGAAAGAGAATCCAGAAAGTATTTCATCAACAATTCCGTTTCATTGTGCTAAAGCCCTTAAAGAAATGCCCTTTGTTCTAAGAAACAGAAAGCTTGCATCTTAATTTCCAACGAAGAAATGCTCACTTGTTGGTTAAAGTATAATAATAAAGGTAATACAGAAAGCATACAGAATTCTGAAATGGCTAGTAAATAGAAGCAGTTGAAGGATACTCCCGTGAACAGATTAAACTGTGCCTCTCACAGGCTTAAAACCTACCAAATAATACAAATGAGGTCTTGATGATTTTTTTCCCCCCGAATATGAAATTTTCTTAGACCAGAAGTTGTACAATGTAGAATTATGGGCTTGTTTCAAGGCTGCAAGCTTAAAAAAAGATCTTGTCATCCACTTAAATGGCCAGCTGACTATAGAAATATAAAATATCTAAAAAATAAAAATAAAATGAGTCAAACTAAAAATGTTTCCTGTTTGTCTTTATTCTGAAGAAGCCCTGAATGTTCTGTGGATAACAGGTTTATCTCAGCACTGGAGACTAAAACCAGAAATGAAAAAAACACTATGAAAAGCATATGATTTGTTCACAATGGAATGGAAACTGGATTTCAGGTTTACAAGATTAAATCCAATTCAGATATAAAATGTTCTCAGATTTAAGTCAAAATGACAGCCACACAGATAACTACGTAAATAAGCATAAATGTACCCAAATCTGAGAGCATTTTCTCTACACTCAAGGAGGAACTGTTTGAACTGAAAGGTGATCCATTTCTGTTAACTATCTCCTTATATTTACAAAGAGTTTTAGTTGAAAGGACCTACTGTATAGCACAGGGAACTCTGCTTAATGCTATGTGGCAGCCAGGATGGGAGGGGAGTTTGGGGAGAATGGATACATGTATATGTATGGCTGAGTCCCTTTGCTGTTCACCTGAAACTATCACAACCTTGCTAATCAACTGTATCCCAATACAAAATAACAAGTCAAAAAAATTTTTTTTGTTGACATTCATTGCTTCAGGCTACTTTAAAGTTGGAAAATACTCTCAAGGAAAAAAAAATTATGTTTTTATGTTAACTATTGGGTGATTAAATATATTTCTGGATTAGGGAGAAAATAAGTCAGCAATAATAAAGATTACTTCATTGTCTAACTCATGGCCACCTTTTGTCACCAAATCATATCTACATAAGAAATGAAGACTGAGTAAAAATTAGCAATGACAAGAAGAAGCAATGACATATTAGCAAGGTTGCTGTAGTTGTTTATTTAGTCGCTAAGTTGTGTCTGACTTTTGCGATCACATGGACTGTAGCCCATCAGGCTCCTCTGTCCATGAGATTTCCCAGGCAAGAATACTGGAGTGGGGTGTTACTTCTTTTTCCAGGGGATCTTCCTGACCCAGGGATTGAACCTGCATTTCCTGCATCTCCTGCATTGGCAGGCAAATTCTTTACCACTGAGTCACCAGGGAAGCCCATTAGCGAAGTTAACAGACATTTTTTCACCCATGAGATACCACCCACTTATCCAAGCAAAGACTATCAATTTCATTTTACTCTTGAAAATAATAATAAGGCAAGATTTTAATTAGGCTCTTCACACTGCTGCTTCAAAATCTGAATGCTCATTCAGTGACATAAGGTAAGGCCCAAGGACAGTAGCTTTGAGAAGGCTGGTCATCAAGAAAACCTGCCTTACAAATTGGATTGTATTAGTTTCCTACTATTGGCAATAACAAATTCCCACAAAGTTAGTGGGTTGAAAATGACATGATTTATGACGTTATAGTTCTGAAGGCCAGAAGTCTCCAACGAGTCTCATGGGATTAAGATCAAGGTGTTCCCAGGGCTGCATTCTTTCTGGAGGTTCTGGGGAAAATCTGTTCCTTTGTCTTTTTGTGTCTCCCCAGATATTCCAAACCACTCTCCTCGCCTTAAATTCCTAAACTTACTCACACATGCAAAATCTCTTTTTGATCTGTCAGGTAAACATAGTCAACACTTCCAGGGATTAAGACATGGACCTCTTGGAGGGACTATTTTCATTTTACCACATGGATTAGGCTGATTGACAGCAGAGTCTAAAGGCCCTTTTCTATTGTGACAGAGAGGAATCCCCTACAGAGGGCAAACCTTTCACCTTTATTCTTGGTTAGCTAGGTCCCAAAGCAGTCTCTTCAGCTCAAGAAAGCATTTTGTAATTCAACGGGCTGAGTCACACTGCTAAGAATTGTCCTGAAATGATTCATGAATATATACATTCACAAATTTACTTGAATTTGCATTAGTAACAAATGACTTATCATATACTATTAATACCATAAATGGACATGGCACCAAAGATTAGGATTTCTAGTGAAACGTGAAGTCAGAAATTAGTATGTACTCAGTCTATCCCAAATGTCACCGGTTCTAAAGTGCCATCTTATACTATTATTCAACAAGTTTATTTGGCTTGTGACCACCCTCTGAATTTCAATTTTAAAATACATACTATAGGGACTTCCCTGGCGGTTCAGTGGTGAAGACTCTGTCCTCCCATTGCAGGGGGCATAGGTTCAATCCCTAGTTGGGGAAGTAAGACCCCACATGCCACCTGGTGTGGCCAAAAAAGAAAAAGCAATTGAACTTGTTGCTATGGCATGTTACACAATCTTGTGTTTAACATGCCATAGAAACACACACACTAAAGGCTCCATCAAGTGCATTTTCCTATCGCAGCAATCCATTTGTTCTAAACTTTAAAACCCTTAAATACCTAAGGAAGACTCTTCATCTCCAGTGGCCTGATGAACAGCAGCATTTGACACAAATAGTAATCCCTTCTTTTCTGCGACACTTTTTTCACTTGATTTATAGTACACTATATTCTCTTGTTTCTTCTTCAATTTCACCACTGCTCCTTTTTCCATTCTCATTTGCTAGCTTCCTCTTCAACTTCCTCAATCTTTAAAGTTTGAAGGGCTCCCGGGGTACAGTCTGTGGACCTCTTTTCTCTTCATCCACACCAGTGGTTCTCAAAGGGGATGACACCCTCCTGCAGAAGGTGTTTGACAATGTCTGGAGACGCCCACACAGCTGGTGGAGGGCTGACTGCTGGCATCTGGTATGTAGAGGGCCTGCTGGGTGCTGCACGGGACAGCTGTTCACAACAAGCACTATCCACACCTAAGCCCAACAGTGCCAAGGCTGAGAAGAAAAATATAAAGAGTCCAGGAGCTGGTGAGGGACAGGGAAGCCTGATGTGCTGTAGTCCATGGGTTTGCAAAGAGTTGGACATGCCTGAGTGACCAAATTGAACTGAAGAACAGAGAAATTGAAGCATGTAACAGTGTATGTTGAAATGTGCTAGAAAGACAATCACTTATTGTTCAGATACCATCCAGCTAAATTGCTTCAACCAATTCCAGAGTAAACAAAGTAAGCACCTGGTCTGAAATCAGCAGTTTCATTTAAAATTGAGACTAAAACAGAACAACCAATTTGAAGCAATATTTCCCTGCACTGCTGTAGAATTAGGTTCATTTCTGCCTACAATCAAGTCATGGTCCAGTCACCATGGGAAACCTGGAATGATCCATTCTTATAAACCGTAAACCTGTTGCGATGCTTCCCTTGCCAAGAAGGTCATCCAGACTGCATTTTATAACATCTCTCCAAGCAAGAGAAACAAATAACCTGAAATGAAGAACAGTAATCGCCAAGACAACTTCCTTTTGAAGTAGAATTTCAGTTATTTCCATTCACCCCGAGTATAAAAATTAGATGATGGCCAACACTTTCCTAGCCCTGGCTAGGGTAATGCTGTAAAAATAATGTTAGAATATCAGGCCTTACAATATGCAATCTCAAAAATGACAGAATGATCTCTGTCCGTTTCCAAGGCAAACCATTCAATATCACAGTAATCCAAGTCTATGCCCCAACCAGTAATGCTGAAGAAGCTGAAGTTGAACAGTTCTATGAAGACCTACAAGACCATGTAGAACTAACACCCAAAAAAGATGTCCTTTTCATTATAGGGGACTGGAATGCAAAAGTAGGAAGTCAAGAAACACCTGGAGTAGCAGGCAAATTTGGCCTTGGAATGCGAAATGAAGCAGGGCAAAGACTAATAGAGTTTTGCCAAGAAAATGCACTGGTCATAGCAAACACCCGCTTCCAACAACACAAGAGAAGATTCTGGTATCACCAGATGGTCAACACCGAAATCAGATGGATTATATTCTTTGCAGACAAAGATGGAGAAGCTCTATACAGTCAACAAAAACAAGACCAGGAGCTGACTGTGGCTTAGATCATGAACTCCTTATTACCAAATTCAGACTCAAATTGAAGAAAGTAGGGAAAACTGCTAGACCATTCAGGTATGATCTCAATCAAATACCTTATGATTATACACTGGAAGTGAGAAATAGATTTAAGGGCCTAGATCTGATAGATAAAGTGCCTGATGAACTATGGAATGAGGTTTGTGACATTGTACAGGAGACAGGGATCAAGACCATCCCCATGGAAAAGAAATGCAAAAAAGCAAAATGGCTGTCTGGGGAGGCCTTACAAATAGCTGTGAAAAGAAGAGAGGCAAAAAGCAAAGGAGAAAGGGAAACATATAAGCATCTGAATGCAGAGTTCCAAAGAATAGCAAGAGATAAGAAAGCCTTCTTCAGTGATCAATGCAAAGAAATAGAGGAAAACAACAGAATGGGAAAGACTAGAGATCTCTTCAAGAAAATTAGAGATACCAAGGGAACATTTCATGCAAAGATGGGCTCGATAAAGGACAGAAATGGTATGGACCTAACAGAAGCAGAAGATATTAAGAGGAGGTGGCAAGAATACACAGAAGAACTGTACAAAAAAGATCTTCACAACCAAGATAATCACAATGGTGTGATCCTCATCTAGAGCCAGGCATCCTGGAATGTGAAGTCAAGTGGGCCTTAGAAAGCATCACTACAAACAAAGCTAGTGGAGGTGATGGAATTCCAGTTGAGCTATTTCAAATCCTGAAAGATGATGCTGTGAAAGTGCTGCACTCAATATGCCAGCAAATTTGGAAAACTCAGCACTGGCCACAGGACTGGAAAAGGTCAGTTTTCATTCCAATTCCAAAGAAAGGCAATGCCAAAGAATGCTCAAACTACCACACAATGGCACTTATCTCACATGCTAGTAAAGTAATGCTCAAAATTCTCCAAGCCAGGCTTCAGCAATACGTGAACCGTGAACTTCCTGGTGTTCAAGCTGGTTTTAGAAAAGGCAGAGGAACCAGAGATCAAATTGCCAACATCCTCTGGATCATGGAAAAAGCAAGAGAGTTCCAGAAAAACATCTATTTCTGCTTTATTGACTATGCCAAAGCCTTTGATTGTGTGGATCACAATAAACTGTGGAAAATTCAGAAAGCGATGGGAATACCAGACCATCTGACCTGATTCTTGAGAAATCTGTATGCAGGTCAGGAAGCAACAGTTAGTACCGGACATGGAACAACTGACTGGTTCCAAATAGGAAAAGGAGTACGTCAAGGCTGTATACTGTCACCCTGCTTATTAACTTCTATGCAGAGTACATCATGAGAAACGCTGGACTGGAAGAAACACAAGCTGGAATCAAGATTGCCAGGAGAAATATCAAGAACCTCAGATATGCAGATGACACCACCCTTATGGCAGAAAGTGAAGAGGAGCTAAAAAGCCTCTTGATGAAAGTGACAGTGGAGAGCGAAAAAGTTGGCTTAAAGCTCAACATTCAGAAAACGAAGATCATGGCATCTGGTCCCATCCCTTCATGGGAAATAGATGGGGAAACAGTGGAAACAGTGTCAGACTTTATGTTTGGGGGCTCCAAAATCACCGCAGATGGTGACTGTAGCCATGAAATTAAAAGATGCTTGCTCCTTGGAAGAAAAGTTATGACCAACCTAGATAGCATATTCAAAAGCAGAGACGTTACTTTGCTGACTAAGGCCCGTCTAGTCAAGGCTGTGGTTTTCCCTGTGGTCATGTATGGATGTGAGAGTTGGACTGTGAAGAAGGCTGAGCGCTGAAGAATTGATGCTTTTGAACTGTGGTGTTGGAGAAGACTCTTCAGAGTCCCCTGGACTGCAAGGAGATCCACCCAGTCCATTCTGAAGGAGATGAGCCCTGGGATTTCTTAGGAAGGAATGATGCTAAACCTGAAACTCCAGTACTTTGGCCACCTCATGAGAAGAGTTGAGTCATTGGAAGAGACTCTGATGCTGGGAGGGATTGGGGGCAGGAGGAGAAGGGGACGACCCAGGATGAGATGGCTGGATGGCATCACTGACTCGATGGACGTGAGTCTGAGTGAACTCTGGGAGTTGGTGATGGACAGGGAGGCCTGGCGTGCTGCAATTCATGGGGTCGCAAAGAGTTGGACATGACTGAGCGACTGAACTGATCAGGACTTACACCCCTAAATCTGATCTTAAATGTTCTTAGCCAATATCTTCTAAATCGAAGTATGACAATTTGATAACAATAAAGGCTTCTGTGCTGCAACTTTTAAAAAATTAAGATAACTTTATTTTGTAAATCTCAGAACCATGTAAGTAGGTGCTATCATATTCCAAAGAATGCCAATTGTAATGAATAACATGAACTGCACTGTTTTCTAAATCTTAGAACAAATTATTATTTTCATTAGCCACACTCAGGCACTGGGTCTCCTGCATTTCTGCCATGTCGAGAGATACTGATCCTCCCCTGATGTTTGTGTACCAAGCTGAACGAGTCACACAGGAAGCTGCTCTCTCTTACGTGTGTGTCATCAATTTCTACAGGAGGAACCAGATTAAAACCTCCCACAGAGTGGCCAATAACTGGTTTAGGAGCTTTTTATCTTTATACCTGTGTTCATTGTTTCCCACAGAGACTTTTACTTTGCTTTAAGAAAAAAAAAAACAAAAAACAAACCTTCAATTATAGGGTCAAAGCTAGGAACAATGATAAAATTTCTCTTGGGGAAAATGTTTAATAGAAAAATCTCCAGGTCTATCAAACATAGAAATGAAGAGCACAGCTCCCAACTCTCCAGAAAGTGAAAAGAGAATTTGTCTTATTTCTAAAGTTTCTTTTTACTACTGGGCTGTAAGACAAGAATAATTTCTACTTCACTTGCATGGCAGGTGAATCCTGAGACATGACTAAGGTACAGCTGGGATTTATCAAGTATGAGTTCTGAGAAAAGAGATTCTTTAAATAGCAATATGCCCAGAGCACGCCTTTCTTCAATCAGACAATTTCAGAAGGAGTAAAATTTCTTAAGGAGACACATGTGTATCTGACTCATGGTTTCTTTGAAGGCTGGAAGCTTGATGGGTCTTCCCATATTCCCAAGAGCCTTCCTCTCGGGAACGTGCATTATGAGGGACTGAGTCCTTGGCATTATTCACAGTGGCATGCACATGCTGTGTCAAGAGAGCCATCACTCTAAATAGGAAACCTCAGACTTTGCTTTTCTTATTTGTCAAGGCCAATTTAATAAGCAACAAGATTTGGGAGAAAGAATATTCTTTACTTAGCTATGTTTACACAAAGGGTCCACTTCCCCCACCCCCCACAAAAAAAGTTAAAAAATGATTTGGCAAGTGTTAATTCAAAATACATCCCTCAGTCTAAAGCATTTTTGAAACAATCTGAGAAATTCTAGACGCCTACGTGCTATGAGCGTGCGTGTGCACAGTCATTAAGTCGTGTCCAACTATTTGCGACCCCATGAACTAAGAATACTGGAGCAGGTTACCATTTCCTTCTTCAGGGGATCTTCTAGACCCAGGGATTGAACCTGCATCTCCTGCATTGGCAGGAGGACTGTTTACCACTGAGCCACCTGGGAAGCCTCACCTATGTGCTATAACGACATTTAAACACCAATAACATTAAACACCAACATTACCGTGGGTGTTTACTGAGCACCTAAGTAAACCTCTATTACAAGAATTTACTATTCCACAATAGACACAAAATTGAACACCGGCCTAGAATGTATATTTGTGTACTGCTCCAGACCACTAAGATGGAATAATTGGTATAAGACCACGAAGATTCAATTTGGTAAGTAATAATAAGTTGTTTCACCAAGCACTTACTACATTCCAAATTCTTAGTGTTCCAAGGACTTGTTATACAAAATGTCTTATTTACATTTCAGAGAACATGTCCATTTTGCAGACAAAAAAATGAAAGAACAAGATTAAATAAACTGTACAAGAACCCAGAACTTCTCAGTGATGGTGCTGGGACTTAAACCAAGGCAGCCAAGTGTTAGCCCAGGGCCCTTAACCACTACATTGGCTTCCTAGGCAAAATATTAGACTATTTCCTCATTGGTTCTTTCAAAGGTAGTGTATCATTACTTTTTCTAGTTCTCCATCACACTACCATTCACGGATGTAAATAATCACTTACTCTTGAAAGCCACTTGTTCTTCAAAACAAGTATTCCTTTTAAGTCATATTAACAAGGCTATTAATTTCAATAGAGAGAAATAGCTTGGAGAAGATAAACTAAAGCAGTGCCCTTGCCCAAGAGGTCAAAGTCTCTAGAGAAAGCATCTCAAAAAGCCAATGCAGACTAGAAGCTGACTCTTTCAATCTGATGTTTGCCTACTTTTTGCGTATGCTGACAGGCATATTCCCTGGATCACTTAATGGTTGGACATACTTTTGGATTTTACACAATTCTCCATGTGATTTCTTTGTAATCTGTGGCATAAGTTTCTGCCTTTGTGTCCTCCTACTTAGAATGATGTATTCTGTAGTTCTAGCTGTCCAAAAGGACATGCTGTATTCCTGCGTTCGGGATCTTAAAATCTAGTATTCAAAAATTATCGAGGACACATGTCCAAGACTATATCTAAGGAAACATAAACATTAAATCATATAGATTTTATGGTCCCTTGGTCCCATGGAAGATCCCACGTGCTACAAGTAAGACTTGGTACAAATACATGAGTAAATAAATAAATTTTTATAAAAGAATAAAGTATGTTAGAAGATTATACGGAGAAGGCAATGGCACCCCCACTCCAATACTCTTGCCTGGAAAATCTCATGGACGGAGGAGCCTGGTGGGCTGCAGTCCATGGGGTCGAGAAGAGTCAGACGTGACTGAGCAACTTCACTATCACTTTTCACTTTCATGCATTGCAGAAGGAAGTGGCAACCCACTCCAGTGTTCCTGCCTGGAGAATCCCAGGGTCGAGGGAGCCTGGTGGGCTGCCGTCTGTGGGGTCGCACAGAGTCGGACACGACTGAAGTGACTTAGCAGAAGATTATACATATGGTGGAAAGAAGAGAAAGTAAAAGCAGTGTGCAGGAAAAACAAGGCAGGAAATGAGGGGCAGACCACAGTTTAAATAGGGTGGCCAGGACAGACACACTGAGAAGGTGAATTTGAGCAAAAAAAGTATAGAAAGGAAGTGAACCACTCTGAGAAAAGCTGTGTAAGGCTGAGGAAAAAAACCAGGGCAAGAACTGTCTTCCATGTTTACTTTTACCAGGTTCTGCCAGTTTTGCCTTTGGAAATTTCAGTATACTGGGATATCCTTTGGGCATGAATCTCTAAGTGCGTATCTGAAAAAGTAATTCTGCTTGTTTCAGTACCTTTTCTTGTAAATATAGCTATGTTTGCATAGTCATAAATATCATTCAGAAAAAATGAGCATAAAAGTATTTTGACTATGGTAAAGAAAGTTATTAATTTATATAAGCAAATAATATTTATTTAGGGGATAATTATAATTGAAAATCTGAGTTCCTAAGAAATCCCCAAACTTTTGAGTTTCTGATTTCTTGTAAATTAAGGTAGTCTGCAGACAAAAGATTATGAGGTACCATGGTAGAACCTTAAATTAAGACAGATCTAAAGTAGCTTGTGGAGAAGGCAATAGCACCCCACTCCAGTACTCTTGCCTGGAAAATCCCATGGACGGAGGAGCCTAGTGGGCTGCAGTCCATGGGGTCGCTAGGAGTCAAACACGACTGAGCGACTTCACTTTCACTTTTCACTTTCATGCATTGGAGAAGGAAATGGCAACCCACTCCAGTGTTCTTGCCTGGAGAATCCCAGGGATGGGGTCGCACAGAGTCGGACACGACTGAAGTGACTTAGCAGCAGCAGCAGCTAAGTAGCTTGACACTAGAGATGAATTTATTTAATCTTTCTCATAAAGAAGATGTATATTATTCTTTCAGGATTTCCTCCTGCAAACCCAAACCTGAATATACAAAAGCAAAGGCTGGTTCTTAAAAAAAAAAAAATTGCCAAGATTATTCCCCAACTAGAGACAGAATTTGATTTTCTGTGAGCACATTAATTCTGCTTCACTGGCAAAATGGCTTTAGGTCCAAGTAGCAAAAAAGGGGGTAATAATTCCTGACAAGGACAAGGAAATAAGTTTTCAGTTTTCTTCCTGAATCAACGGGGGGAGGGATGGCACGGGGAGTTGTAGGACAGAAGTGACTTTTTAAAGTATATTTTTCTAAATGTCCTTTAAGAAGCAAACCCCAATGGTACTGTAGAAATCAAAACTTTAGAAAAAGAGGCAAATGAGTAAAATATGACTTTAAAACTAAAAAAAAGGAACTAAGTGAATTTCTTTTAAAATATACTGTAGCAACTTTTTCCATTTTTAAAAAAATTTAGGCTTTTTATTCTAGAGCTTAAATGAGTTGCAGTTAGGTTTTAAATTTCAACCAAGTAATAACACAATATAACTATAACCTAATCCCAATTTTAGGAAGTCATCATAATACTTCAAATATAAGGGCTAGTTGTTTCTCTAAACACCAAAAACTAATAGCTTACTTAAAAAAAAAATTCTGTATTTGTCTAGTTCATCCTTTCTAATGTCACAAAAGATTATCTTCACATCCTTACAGAACTCAGATTGCTGCCTGCGAAACGAAAGGCTAAAACTATATTAATATATATAAAGAAAAGAGTGGATAAAAGTTAATTTTCTTTATTTACTCTTTATTAAAAAGAAACATTGAGATGGTAGGCTTAGGGGTAACTTATTTTCTACTTGTGTTTTGCAAGATGTATTTTAAAACAGGATATATTTTATAAGTTTTAATTTGAGTGAGATAAGAGAGCTAGAGATTGGGAGTGAGAATTGAGGAAAACTGGCAAAAAGTGAAAGTCTTAAACAAATAATGTCAGATCCTAGTCTGAGTTGGAGGAAGGCCTGGCATTTCCAGTAATGGCAAACCAGTGGCTCATTGTTGTCCCTTCGGTAGCTCAGGAGGCCTTTGGAACAAGTGTTTCCATGGAAGGTGATGAGGGATTAGAAGCCAATTTTCTCCCACCTTCTAACTTGATCCCTGATAATCAAGAGTTTAAGCAGAGTTTAAGCAGATCTGGAGGTGGGTGCTGGTCTTCTAACATCTATGTACAAGTGCACATTTTCTAACTATGCACCTTTTCCTAGCAAATCCTAAGTGTTTCTCAACGTGGTCCACTGACTACTTGCATCAGAGTCTCTGGGTGCTTGTTACAGTGGCAGATTCTCCCTTCCCAGACCTAGACCTGAATCTAGAGAGTTCTATGGTCCAAATGTCTGTGTTCTCTTTAAAATCTGTGTCAAAATCCTAATCTCCAGTGTGACAGTGGTAGGAGACAGGGCCTTTGGGAGACAGCAGAGATTGCCTGAATGGAATCGGTGTCTTTATAAAAGAAAGTTCCACACGAGGTTGGAGAGAGAAGATGGCCATCTAAGGAGCAGGACCTTTCCAGATACGGAACTTGCCGCTGTCTTGATCGTGAACTTCTCAGTCTTCAGAATTGTGAGAAACCTTTGTTGCTTTAGCAACTCAGTCTACGGTCCTGTGTTAGAGCAGCCTGAACAGGCTAAGAATAAAAAGTAACCCTAAAAGTCTGCACGTCAGTACACCTCTTAGGATACGTTTAGACTTGAGCTTGATCGACCCATGTCAGGATTAAACAGCTTCCTGTCTTTGGCCAACACCATCCCTCCTGGTTCTTTGATTTCCTACCCCAAATATAACACAACTGGAATGCACAGCAAAATCAACTATACCCTACAATCAAATTAAAAGACTTCTAATACCATATTTACAAAAAAAGAATAAAGAAAAGAAAAAAAATCAGTGCATTACAAAGAGTAAAGACTTTGACATGAGAGAGGAAAACAGAAAGAAAGGAAGTTGTTGAGTCCCTCAGTCATGTCTGACTCTGTGATGCCATGAATGGTAGCCTGCCAGGCTCCCTGGTCCAAGGGATTTCCTAGGCAAGAATACTGGAGTGGGTTGTCATTCCCTTCTCCAGAGGATCTTCCTGACCCAGGGACTGAACCCAGGTCTCCTGGCTTGGCAGGCAGATTCTTTACCACTGAGCCACCAGGGAAGACCCAAAGAAGGAAGACTGGCACACATCTCTTGTACTCTGCCCTGACAGTAGAGACAGGACGTTGCACAGCAGCTGCCCTGGGACTCTGATGACGAGAAGGTAAGTCTACATCTCGCTAAGCTTCCCATTTATGTGAGAATTTAATACACACATTAGTCTCATTCTTTGCCCTTTAGACAGATAACTAAAACACAGGAACTTTTCTTCATAGATAAGCTAGTTCAGTTGAAAAGATATACTTTTTAAAGAATTCCTTGGGAGGGGGAGAAGATGGCGGAGGAATAGGACCAGGAGATTACTTTCTCCCTCACAAATTCCTCAAAAAAAACATTTCAACGCCGAGCAAAATCCACAAAACAACTTCTGAATGCTGGCAGAGGACATCAAGCACCCAGAAAAGCAGATCATTGCCTTCAAAAACAGGTAGGGAAAAAATATAAAAGACGAAAAGAGAGACAAAGGAGGTGGGGAGGGAGCTCCGTCCTGGGTAGGGAAGCCCGACCCGGGAAAGGAACTTTAAGAAGAGAGGTTTCCAAACACCAGGAAACACTCTCCCTGCCGAGTCTGTGGCGAGCCCTGGAAGCACAGAGGGCATCATAACAGGAACGATACATAAATGAATAATTAAAACCGACAGATTACAAGCCCAACAGTGACTTCCCCAGCGGAAGGGCAGCACATAAAACTGCACCCGCGGGGGGCAGGGCAGGGACGCGCGCGAGGTGCAGGCTGCACAGCTTTATAAGAATCAGGTAGGAACGCCCTGCAAGTAACCAGAACGAACTAACTTGGGCTAGTAAACCAGACTGGGGGACAGCTAACCACAC
>SJYQ01006662.1:276452-347276 GCA_006410935.1 Redunca redunca
AAAATAAAGAATTCCTTGGAGGAGGAGAATTTAGTCTAATAGAATAGATCAAAGATACTTACCTCCTAGTTAATATAAATTTATGAAGTCTTTTGGCTTACAGAACCAAATTTTGCTGAATTTGTACTGCTAAGAGTTTATCTGGGCCAAGAATATGGAGAGTTCTGATTCATTCATTCTTTCATATTGTGATTCAACAAATATTTATTAAATACTGACTACATGCAAGGCATTGAGAAGAGTTGATTATGCTCAAGGCATTGAGAAGGGTTGACAAAACAGATACTCTCCCTGATCCCTTGGAGACTTTAAAGCTTTTGGAGGGTAATAGACAAGTGAATGGGAAAGTGGAGGAATAGATAAAAAGGAAACACTCCAGTAACGGGTGAGGAGAAAATGGAACCCTCCTGCCACTGTTGGTGGGAAGGTAAATTGATACAGCCACTATGGAGAACAGTATGGAAATTTCTTAAAAAAAAAAAAAAATAGAACTACCATATGACCCAGCGATCCCACAAATGGCCATATAACCTGAGAAAACCATAACTCAAAAAGACACATGTACCCCAATGTTTACTGAAGCACTATTTACAATAGCCAGAACATGGAAACAATCTGAATGCCCAAGAACAGATGAATAAAGAAGATGTGATACATATGTACAATGGAATATTACTCAGCCATTAATTAAAAGGAATGAAACTGGGTCATCTGTAGAAATGTAGATGAACCTGGAGTCTGTCATACACAGTGAAGTAAGACAGAAAGAGAAAAACAAATATATTAATGCATATATATAGAATCTAGAAAAACAGTACAGATGAACCTATTAGAAGGGTAGGAATAAAGACATGGACATACAGAACAGACATGGGGAAGGGAAGGGTGGGATGAACTGCGAGATTAGGATTAACATATATATGCTGCTGCTGCTAAATCACTTCAGTCGTGTCCAACTCTGTGTGACCCCACAGACGGCAGCCCACCAGGCTCCCCTGTCCCTGGGATTCTCCGAGCTAGTAGGAACCCTCTATACAGCACAGAAGCTCAGCCCCATACTCTGTGATGACCTAGTTGGATGGGTGCCATGGAAAGGAGGCTCAAGAGGAAGAGATACATGTAGCTGATCAGTTTCATGTTAGAAACTAATACAACATTGTAAAGCAATTATACCCCAATTAAAAAAATAATAAGGATGCTCTTTAACCCACATTTAGACCAAATGAGTGAGTGAGTGGGAATAGCATGGGAGAGGGAGAAATCACATTCAAGCAACTATAAGAAATTTAGTGGGCTTGATCTTCAAATTCCAAGAGAAGGTTTTGAGAGTTTTGAGCTGACAGCCCCTGAAATAGGTAGAAGCAAGAGTATGAGGGCTCTTATAGATTATGTTAAAATGTTTCTTTTTAATCCTAAGAGCAACAGGAAGCCACTGAAGACTTTAAATAAATGAAGTCAATATGCTCTTGTGATATGTAAAGATCGCTCATTGATAAGGTGAAGGCAGGACCTTGACTAAGTCTTGAATGAGTGGCACAGGTTTTAGATAAGGGCAGGTCCTGGAGCTGAGGAAAAGGGAGGAGAGTGCAGTATGGTTTCAGGAAATCTCCAGTTTGAACATTCTGAGTTGGGGAGTCATTTCATAGGAAAAGATCATAAACTTTAATAATGCTCAGTGTAAGGAAGGGTGTATGAGGTTAGTCAAGTGACTTCTGCAAATTATTTTCACTCTACCCATCCATGAGTATAGGGAACCCAGCAAAGTATATTATTTCCTCATGGTTTTGGTGCTTATCATGATCTTGGCTATAAAATTATGCTCCTTCCTATAATGTGTCAAACAGTGATGTCAGGACTAAGAAAACATTCGTCCATTTTTCCTAACCAACAAGGCAGAACTTTTAAAGTTCTAAGTTCATATGGAACACACTTACGAAGATCTAATATGTAAGTGACTGATTACCAAGATTTTGTTATGAATTTTATAGTCATGTCTCCAAAGTAAAATAAAGCTTTTTAAAGTACAGGTTTATCTTGCTTTAAACAACAGATTCCCCAGAAAATTGTTTAATTGTACAATTGAATGATTACTTGTAAAGATCAAATCTTGTTATTGTTTTATATATTTTTGCAAGTGAGGTACATCTAGACTGGATTGCTCTAGCTTCTCACCAGCTGAGAGGAGAGTGTCCCCAGTGTCATTTCCTGCAGAGTCCCTAATCTCTCAAGAGATGCCCCACCACCAGGGCAAACATTACAGAGAGTGACGTGCTCTGCAAATGGCCTCTGATTGGAACCCTAGTTTCAGCAGGATGCATCCTTAGGGAGGTTGTCTGAGGATGGTGGTGTGACTGAGCTGCCGATCACAGTGTCCTTCTCCCTGGCTCCCTTCCAGCAAATGGTCTAGGGCTAGTCACGTGATGGAGTTCTGGCAATGATGCCAAAAGGAGAAGTGGCCAGATGGGTTTCTTGCTGAAGCTGACCTGCCCCTTCAGAGTTTTGCTGCTGTGCACTTCATTCCTGCCTTGTCACAGAGCAGATGCCTGGTTGCAGCCACCTTGTAGCCATGGGAGAGAAAGCTGGCAGCACAGAAAGATGAGATAAGCTGGGTTTTCAGATGCCATCACTGGGCTGCTTTACCAACTCTGGATTTCTGTCGAATGAACAAGGAAATCTCTATATTTAATTAAGGTTCTATTTGTTGATTTTTCTGTTACTTTCCAACATACTCTTAATCAGCACCCTGAATTTCTATTCAAACTTCTCTTTGCTACTGATATATATGGAATTCTGTGGCGAGTTGATGACACTGGCTGGGAACAAGCAAGTTGTTACCTCCAAAACATAAATGTTCATACAGTGACATTTGTAGAGCCTCCTTATAGAAAAAATGCTGGACTACCTGATCTACTGTGTTGTTACCAAAAAACAGCAGGGAAACAAAACCCCCAAACTCTCTGCACTCTGCCAAGGCATTTTGGCCACAATTACCTTCACTTAGTTGAACTTGATTGGTCAAGTATTAAAAATGACTGAACCCTGAATGCTAAAGCAGAAGGGACACACTGGTCCAAGGATATAACTTTCTCAAAAATCAAGAACCAAATGTTTTATGGACAATTTGGGGCAAATTAAAGTTATGCAATAGTAAGCCCTGTGCAAACCAGCCAAAAGCATTAGCCACCAGGGACTGGATGGTTCTCTGCACAAACATGTGAGCTAAAGTTCACAACAGCTACCGGCTATTGTGCAACCTGTCTGGCAGACTCTAGGATCTTCAGACTAGTTTATAAGCACATGACGATAACTCTTCATAGGATACCAAACACAGTGAAGTCATCCTTGTGCATGTATGTATTTATATTGGCACTTAAAAGCAATAAATGTTGGTAAGTACATATTTCTGTTCACGGAAATAATATGTGAGTTTAAACATCACAAGAGGCTTCTCACTCCCACTCATATATAGAAGTTCCGGCTGCACTGTCTTTTTAGTTTTCTTTGCATATAATAAAAATTTCAGTTAAGGGAGCTTCCTAAGCATTAAAACTATACTATGTGTAGGGGCTACACCTGGACATTGAACTCAAAATGATGTAATACATAAAGTGTCTGCCACAGTGATTTTCAAATTCCTATAAGCTGTCTGGAGCTATGCCCAGGAATTTGAATTTGCCCAGATAGAAACTGAGTTTCAGGGAGGTGAGACCAAGTGCTTATGTAATTAACAAGAAGAGTCATCTGGCCTGCTTAAATCTAGTTGTTTGGATTATTTCATTTGGACTGTTCAAATTGTTTATTAAACTGATTAGAACTGACCACGGGACTTTCAAATCCTCAGTTCATTTTATGACATAGAGGTCAACTTTTCTTTAAGAAATTAAATGGTTTTTTAGAAACAGGATGAGTATTTATAGAATGATCAGCAACAAATCCAAGTTACTACAGTGTACGTGAACTTGAAGAATCTAAGCTACTCCATTTTGTAAGGTTCCAGGAAAAGAGCTTTTTGGAAATCCCTTAACCTCACCCCACCACCCATGGACCAATCAGAACCCGTGGCCAGCCTGGGAAATGGGAACCAATCAGAACCCAACACCTAGCCCTTCCACAGAAGTCTCACAACCCGGAAACTCCTATTTTTCAAACTTTTCGCTGGAGAATACCCTATATAAGCAATGTAACCCAGAGCTCGGGGCTCCTCCCTATAGCCGCTGCGCCGGTATGGGTGGGAGCCCCAGCTCGAGCTTGGTTATAAAAACTCTCTTGCTTTTGCATCGGATATCGGCTCTCTGGTGGTCATTGGGAGATTTCTCGACTTGGGCATAACAAACTAGTAAAATATAAGCTCAAAGACACTGGCTGATTTATTTTAAAATATTTGTTAAATACATATATTCATAAAACTATCTGGGGAATCTGTTAAAAAACAAAAACAGAAATTCTGACTCTCTGGGTCCTATGGGGGAGAGGAGAGCCCAACAACGTGAATGTTGACAATGGCTAAATGAACCTGACCCAGGAAGGCCTGCAGACCTCCCTTTGAGAAATGCTAATCTATATGCTTCTAGATGCTAGAGATACAAAGCTCAGATTGTCAGACTAGTGAGAGGCACAAAAAAACAATTTTCCAACGCCTTCAAAGTATTCAGAGAGGAGTGAAGGCATAAAACTGAGTGCACAAGTGAGACTAAGCTCCCTTGTGACACGAACTAGTTTTAAAAGAGTGGAACAGCAAAAGAATGGGAGGAAAGCGCTCAGGCAGAAAGAAGCATGGCAAGGACAAGCACTGGGTGAGGGAACTGAATGAGGAGTTTGGGCTCACCGGGACACCCGAGGAGTCGGAAATGAGGTGGGAGAGTTGGGAAGTGGTGTCCCGAAAGACTTTTCTATGTGGGACTTGTTTGAACTTTTGAAGGCACAGGAGGTAGCTGAGGGTTGAGGCATGAGGGGCAGAGTTCAATTCAATTTTTAGAAAGCTTGCAGGCCATAGTCACACAGAGGACACCTGGGAGGAATGCAATTTGATGGAGGCAGAGAGGCCAGGGAACTTCAGTTCTCAAGAGAAGCAGCCAGGACTGGTGAAGGCAGGTGCATGCCATTTGAGAGATGGTAATGACCAACCTAGATAGCATATTGAAAAGCAGAGACATTATTTTGCCAACAAAGGTCCGTCTAGTCAAGGCTATGGTTTTTCCTGTGGTCATGCATGGATGTGAGAGTTGGNGGAGGCCTGGCGTGCTGCGATTCATGGGGTCGCAAAGAGTCGGACAGGACTGAGCGACTGAACTGAACTGAACCCACAGTAATCATTCCCTATGTGGACTGAAGTGACTTCAATAGGTGAGGAACACATAGGTCTTAGCAACTAATCTAATGTGGCTATGCTCACTCGGTCGTGTTCAACTCTTTGCAACCCCATGGACTGCAGCCTGCTGTGGGATTTTCCAGGCAAGAATACTGGAGTGGGTAGCCATTTCCTTTTCCAGGAGATCACTCCAGCCCAGGGAACGAACCTGTGTCTCTAGCGTCTCCTACATTGGCAGGTAAATTTTTTCTTACCACCAGTGCCACCTAGGAAGCCCTTAGCAACTAAGCTAAGGTGGGGAGAAAGGCAAAAAAGAGAGGTTAGGTGGTGGTTCTTAGGTTTCTGGTTTGTGTGACTTGGTAACTGGTGTTAGTTTTGTGGGTGGGGAGTAAAGAAGTGACATTTTAATATTTACTAATAAAGAGAGTTAATAAGATTGTATGACTTGCTGGTAGAGATTAAAAGAGACCCATAGGGCGTGGGACTTAAGAAATGTCTGGGTTGGTCTGGTATCTATTTGGAAGCCATCCACGTCTGCGTGGTGATGGCTGAAGTCACAAACTGGGTGAGATCATCCATGGGGAATGTCCTGAAAATCAAGGTAGAGCCTAACTGGGAGGGAGGGATAGTCTCTCGGTCGTGTCCAACTCTTTGCGACCCTATGGACTGTACCCTGCCAGGCTCCTCTGTCCATGGGATTCTCCAGGCAAGAGTACTGCGTGGGTTGTCATTTCCTTCTCCAACTGGGAGGGAGGTATCACTATTTAAGGGGGAGGTGAAAAGAAACGAGTAGGAAAGAACAAGAGACAATCAAAAGGCAAGAAGAAAACCCAGGAGTATCATGGAAAAAAGGGCACAGCAGAGAGGGTCAAGTGTCCCAGAGCAGTCAAGACAGATAAGTGCTGATAAAGAGTGTTCCAAAGGCTTGCCTCCTCTGTGCAAGGATCATTCATTTCTTCAAATATTTACTGAAGTCCCTGAGTGCCAGGTGCTGGAAAGAAACTTCAAGGACAGCATCATCCTACTTTGAAAGCATAACAAAAGCACTTCCATTTCCTTACAAATGTTGCACTTTGTAGATGTGAATGGAAATTGGATTCGTATGCAAAGCACTGGGGGAAACTGCAGGTGGGCGGACAGCAAAAAGAGGTGAGGTGACATGCCTCAGAAGGCAGGAGTCTGAGATGAAAGGGGGGACAGGAAGAAAAGGCACTGCAGCATCACCTCCTCATCCTGAGCTTTTCTCTGTTTAACCCTGACTTAACTCTATCTTCACGATGTCTGCCTGGGGAGCAAAGTCCTCTGCTGAGAGGTCCTTATTTCCCAAAAGACTCTTTTGGTATTGCAAGAAGAATAAGATAGGAAAGAGTTAAACTCACCAAATTTAATGGAAATGTTTCTGGACTACATTTTTGAAACCTCATCTCATAGTTATTTAGCACAGTGCCTTAGTTTTGTTCTTTTTTTTTTTTTAAATTAAAACAAGTCTTTCAGGTTTTTTAATTACCAAAAAACTTGTTAAAAATTTTTTTCTGACTCTGTGGTTGAAAGAAGAGTGAGCCTGACCCAGCCACAGACCCATTTAGCACACATGGGCCCACCACAGGCCCTGCTGACGTGTGTTTTCATTTTAGATAAGCTCTCAAGAACTCCAGTCTCACAGCATGAACTTCTCAGCACACACCACATACAGATTTTGGTGCTTTCCCCAATCCTCTTGGTATAGAAGCAAGTAATTCTACTACCAGGGGTTCAATACTGCCTAGTTTTATTAGAGGTTATATTTCAGGAGAGCCTGCAATGGTGTGTCAAGCTCAGGACCACTATGCTAAATGCCTCTAAACACCATTCCTGGAAGGGCTTCCACTTTTTAAAATGACTCTGCAAACTTGACTTCTAAGCCTCTAAAACAAGTAGTTAGAAACCCTGTTTTTATACCTTGAGAAAATAAGAATGCATACCATCTGTACTTTAGCAAGAGTAAAGCCTATGATTGTTTCAGTAAAGGAAAATGTAGGAAGGAAGAAGGAAAAGAGGTCTGAAAAAAAAAATACCACCTTATCACAGAAACATCCAATCTTCTGGGATTGTCATTTAAAGAACTGTGGAAATCACATAAACTCAGAATTATGCTCTTTGCTTCTTCTTGGCTGGAAGCCCGAGGACACAGGTCAAAGTTTGGTAGGGAAAATGGCACCTTTGGAAATTTATGGTCTGGCCTTATATAAAGGTCAAGAAATACAGTAAAACTGGTTTCTTTGGTTTCCTTAGAAGACTGGAAATCAAGAGACCTTTGGGGTTAATATAAGTACATTTTAGTTCCTTCCAGCACTAGATTTCAGAGGTTCCTTAACTCTGAGCTTGTATTAAATCTACCTTGGTTGAGTATAAAGCTGGCACTGGCTGGCTGTCTTTAGTGATTTTGCACTTTATGGCTGCCTCCTCTTAAAAAGTGCACCATTGTGACTAATTTCTTGGGCGGTACGTTGGAAAGTGAAAGTGAAGTCGCTAAGTCGTGTTGGACTCTTTGTGACCCCATGGACTGTAGCCTACAACTCTCCTCTGTCCATGGGATTTTCCAGGCAAGAGTACTGGACTGGGTTGCCATTGCCTTCTCCAGAGGATCTTCCCAACCCAGAGATCAAACCTGGGTCTCCCGCATTGTAGGCAGATGCTTTACCATCTGAGCCACCAGGGAAGTCCAGCAGAGGGCAAAGTCAATCTGAAATGGAGCAAACAAACTCACCTTCCACTCCCTGGCGAAAAGGACATTTTTACTGTTGATACTGAACCAAACTTGTGTCTACTTACCCGTGCACAGTACAATGTACCAACACCAGGTTGTTGTGAAGAAAAGGGCAGTTTAGATAAGGTACCAGACAAGGAGTCCAGGGCAGCCAGCGCTCAAAAAGCCTGAGCTCCCTGTGTGTTCCAGCAAAGCACTTCTAAAGGCAAGGTGAGAGAGGGGTGTCCCAGGGCAAGCGATCAGCTCAGGCACAATTCTCTGATTGGTGGATGGTGAAGTAACAGGGCAGCGTCACAGGACTTAATGAGCCTTAGGTGCCAGGAGGTCTTGGGGCTGCATGCTCATGGTCATTAAGTAGTTAATTGCTTTCACTTGGTGGTAGTTTTAGCCTCTGATGTGCATCAGGTGGTATTATCTAAGCACCTCTGAGAGGAGCTGAAGCAGAGGGTATGGGGGAGGAAGTCTGTCCCGAGAAGGCCCTACAGGGTCCTGCTTGATTACATGAAGAAACATTACTGTTGACCAGGTTTTACAAGTTATTTTGACTATATTGGAGTCACTTAAGCTGCTGCTTCTAGTGCTGGGCTTAGCCGCTCAGTCGTGTCCGGCTCTTTGCGACCCCATAGACTAGCCTGCCAGCCTCCTCTGTCCATGGGGATTCTCTAGGCAAGAATACTGGAGTGGGCTGCCATGCCCTCCTCCAGGGGAACTTCCCAACCCAGGGATGGAATCAAGGTCTCTGGCATTGCAGACAGATTCTTTACCAGCTGAGCTACCAGGGAAGCCCATGCTTCTAGTAAGTCTATCTAAATTTAAAAGGTAAAAACTAAGAGTCACTATTAACTGATTTATCTTACTTATTAATAAAATCTATTTTTTTAACCATATAATAATAAAGAGACCATAAATTCATTTGGCACTTTGCAATTCACAAAACACTTCTACTAACATTACATAGATTCCTCGGCAACCCACTCTGAGACAAAAACAAATTTGTGGAACTAACACAATTGGCAGTGGGCTCACACATGTCTGGAATTCCCAGGCAGTCAGCTGCATGTGTTCCCCTTTGCATTCATTTCAAAATAATAAGATTTTCAGCTTCACTTATATATTATGGCAGGTTTCAACTGCATGTGATCACCTACCTTATTCCTATGAGACCAAATCATTTGCCTTTTACAGGTATGAAAATGGAGGCTCTTTAAAAAAAAAAGAAGTTACTAATAAATGACTAAGAAATAGAAGATCTATGATTAGAAAAAGTACAATTCTCCCCTCCATCCCACAGCTTCTGCCAAGTCATTATAAAAATGCACAGGGAGGTTCCTATCCCTTGCTGCGGGGTTTCTCCAGAATGGTAACCCACTTTAGTAACACGGCATGTTCTGTAATTTACTACTGACAAAGCTACTACTAGAAGTTTACTAGTAACTTTTAATTTGGTAAAACATGACTAATAAAAAGCAATCCAACACTAACCTCTTCACTACCTCACAGTTGTAAAGCAAGCTAGTTTTATGTTTGTGGATTTGTGCTAATGATAAAAAACAGATATACAGATCATTAATTCTACAAATATATACTGAACACCTATTCTCTGCCAGACCTTATGTGAAGTGCTGGATACACAGTAGTGAAAAAAGATGGGCACTGCATTCCGTTGAGTAGGGGAGAGACGTTAATCAACAGATAAACAAAAATAACCTGGTATGGTGCATTTTGAAAAAAAATGAGAGTACTAGGAGTTGCCTTTTTTTTTTTTTTTTTTTTGGTGCCACACTTGGAGGCATGCAGGATCTTAGTTCACCGACCAGGGATAGAACTCATGTCCCCTGCAGTGGAAATGCAGTCTTAACCACTGGACTGCCAGAGAGGGCCCACGAAAGATTACTGGGAAAGACAGTGTTTGAGGATGGGAAGCTCTTTTATGGAGAATGAGAATATTTCAGTAGAGGTGGCGCATAAATTGAGATCACAAAAATGAGAAAGAGCTGGCCTTGAGAAGCATGGAAGAATATTCAAGGTAGAAAGAAACACAGGCTGAAAAGTCTAAAAACTAGGGTTTCATTTGCGTAACAGACTCAGAGACAGTCATTGTGTGGGTAAGACCCAGGCAGTGTTGGGGAAGGATTGAGATGAGGCTGGAGTCCTAAATGCTTTGTGTGTGCTTAGTTGCTCAATACTGTCTCACTCTGAATGTAACCTGTCAGGCTTCTCAGTCTTTTAACTGCCTCAAGGCATTGCCTACCCTACTGCTGCTGCTGCTGCTAAGTCGCTTCAGTCGTGTCTGACTCTGTGCGACCCCATAGATGGCAGCCCACCAGACTCCCCCGTCCCTGGGATTCTCTAGGCAAGAATACTGGAGTGGGTTGCCATTTCCTTCTCTGATGCATGAAAATGAAAAGTGAAAGTGAAGTCGCTCAGTCATGTCCGACTCTTCGAGACCCCATGGACTGCAGCCTACCAGGCTCCTCCTACTCTTTTCCACGCAAGAGTACTGGAGTGGGGTGCCACTGCCTTCTCCAGCCTACCCCACTACTTGCCTTCAATTGACTACACTGAACTGTCCTGTGACTTCCCAGGTGGCGCTAGTGGTAAAGAACCCAGCTGCCAAAGCAGGAGATGTAAGAGATGCGGGTTCAGTTCCTGGATGGGAAAGATTCCCTGGAGGAGGGTATGGCAACCCACTCCAGTATTCTTGCCTGGTGAATCCCATGGACATGGGAGCCTGGCGGGCTACATCCATGGGGTTGCAAAGAGTTGGACACGACTGAAGCAACTATCACTTTCACTTTCAACTGCCTTGTAATTCAGAAACTATCCCTGATTAAGCAGATAAAGCTAAAAATATAATATCAAAAGACTACCTAGACCAAGGACACAACTTTCCATCTTTTTAATGAAGGTTTACATCAAGTTAAATCATTATAGATACCCATATAGAAACAAGAATGGACAGATACATATCTCTAGTGTTCTAGAAGAAAAGTAGTATATTTCAAGGTGGGAGGACAGGGAGTCAGATTATAGGGATTTGCTTTTTGTGTATATTTTTTAAATTAAGGAAATAAACAGCAAAATGAAAAAATTCTTTTTGCTTTTAGGAAAGCCTGGTTTTAAGAAGAATTTCAGCTGGCTAAATTTTGGAAGCTTAAAGAAAAAAATCAAATTCAAGAATGTTCCCTGGACCTGAGCCTATGCATTTTTATTTAAATAAGAATTGAATGTGCGTTTATATCCCCTTAGGGCCCTGGAATGTCAATATTTTACTATTCAGAGATGGGCAGACAGCATAGGTAATCATGGTGACCTCAGTAACACTTTTCCTTATTTAGATCAGTCTTTTTTCCAAAGTATTTTTGCCATTAAAGATGACTATTTTTTTTTGGCTCACAGATATGTTTTTAGGGAACAACCATGCACATAAAAATTCTTCCTTTTGCTCTGGTGGATCTGGACTTTTTCTTTTATATGTCTACTCTTTTATCTCTTTTTAGAGGCGAAGTGGAAGCAAAGAAGAGAATGGCTGTATAGTTGACCCAACTCTTTCTCTTTTTCTTTCTATTTTTCTTTTTGTTTTTTTGGCTGTGTCACTCAGCATGCAGGCTCTTAATTCCCCAACTGGGAACAGAATTCAAGTCTCTTGCAATGCAAGTGCAGAGTCTTAACCAAGGGACCGCCACAGTTGGCCCAACTCTTTCTATTAAACAGTGTTTTAACTTGGAATTTTTAAGTGTAAGTGAACTACATCTTAAGTTTGTTTGTTTGTTTCTTTCTTTCTTTTTCAGGTTAACTCTAGACCCCTTCCTCTTTTTCAGCAATAACAATCTCTAACAACTGCAACCATCTTACCGTGGCTGAACTTTCATATAGCAAAGAATCTCAACTTTTCATTGGTTACAAACTGTTTTGTCACATCTAAGTGTCTGACAGGTTTTGTCCTGCCCCTTCCCTTCTGTGGCAGAACACCTTACCTAAACTGCCCTAAATTAGTCACATTTAGCATCATTGGGGAAGGTTCAGGATAGTTCTGTCACCCCCATTCGCTTGGTATCCCTCTACTCCAAGCATATGTTAATTATTTGTGACTCCCCTAGTCCCAGGCTACCATAGATAGGGTTGAACTCACTTGCTCTTTCACTCAGTGAAAGCTTCTCTTTTATTCCCCATGGCACTTTGGAGGTAGGGCTAGCACTTGTCTATACGTCCCAAACTTGACTTTGCATTCCACAGAAAGGTGGAGAAGTTGGGTCTCCTCCCACTTTTTCTTTTTACAAGAAGAAATGGCAACCCACTCCAGTATTCTTGCCTGGAGAATACCAGGGACGGGGGAGGCTGGTGGGCTACCATCTATGGGGTCGCACAGAGTCGGACACGACTGAAGCGACTTAGCTTAAGACCAGAGGAAGCCTGTACCGTCTTTATTTCTGCAATTGCAATGATCAGCTGCTTTATGCTCCTCACTTCTAAGTTTTTGTGCACTCAAGTATCAAATCAGGACTAATTTCAACCACTTCCTCTGCTAAAGAGATTTGTTGGTGCTGAGGGTCTAGTATTTTTTAATGTTTTGGATCACTTTTTGCCTTCAGTTTTGAGCACTGTTTACTTGTAACCAAGAGACAATATTTTTGTGAATTTTTAAGATCATCAATGAATACTCAACATTTTGACAATATCTGAATGATAATAAGCATGTTCTTATTGTCCAAGTGCCTTCAGTGACTGTTAATTGCAACCAAGGATAGTATTTCTTAATGTTGAGGTCTTCAATAAGGGCCTAAGATTTAACAACACACAAACAATACCATGTGTAAAGGTCACCTCTTAGATACCATAAAAACACCACAGTAAACTCTTCCAGGGGAGAAGGCAGTGGCAGCCCACTCCAGTACTCTTGCCTGGAAAATCCCATGGACGGAGGAGCCTGGTGGGCTGCAGTCCATGGAGTCACTAAGAGTCAGACTCGACTGAGCAACTTCACTTTCACTTTTCACTTTCCTACATTGGAGAAGGAAATGGCAACCCACTCCAGTGTTCTTGCCTGGAGAATCCCAGGGGTGGGGAGCCTGGTGGGCTGCCGACTATGGGGTTGCACAGAGTCAGACATGACTGAAGCGACTTAGCAGCAGCAGCAGTAGCAAACTCTTCCAGAATGATTAGTTTTTCTAATGTTTCTTAGATAATCTTTAATTCTGATCTTAACAATCAACAGGTAAAGGGACATTTAACAACTTATTGAGGGCATATTATATCAATACCCTGCTCTTGGCTCCAAGAAAAAGGCAAAGTCTTATGCTGTTTTTCTGCAAGTGGTTTGCTACCAGTTGAATAGCTTACAGTTTAAACTAAACAAAATATTGACTTAAATAAATTGTTACCCCCAATTTACAGACTATTAAAATGTTTGCTTTTTTAATGGTTCACAATGACTATTAAAATTTCTCATTCACTCATTCTCATACCTCTTTGTTCTGAAAACACTCAGTCCAGGGGGAACTGACTCACCTTGAGGTATAAATGAATGAATGATAGTTCTCATGTTTAATTCTTGAAAGTTGCATGGTTCTAAGCCCTGGAGCACATTAGAATCATCTAGAGAGCTTTAAAAAATACAGTATTTGAGAACTGCCTCCTAGAGGATCTGATTTGTCTAGGGGTAAGAGACATTGGTATCTTTTAAAAGCTGCCCATGTAACTAATAATCAGCTCCAGCACATCTGAAGGATACTCACAATGTACCTGAGAAATACAACAGAAACAGCATTTCCTGAGGCCACCTACTCAGAAAAGGGTCTATCAGATGATCACAAGGAGGGCAGTAGAAGAAGTGGGAAGTCTGAAGGTGACTGATAATTAACCACATGGAGGGGAGTGGTCCTTATCTGGAGAGTCATATGATTCTTGCAGAAATATTCAAATTCTACTAGTATGAATTCGTGTTTTATTAATCTAAAAGGACCTTGTGATGCTTTGGAATTTCAGGTAAAATGTTTACAAATATGAGAAAGTCAGCTGGTGTGAGAGACTATACAATAAAGCAGAGTGACTACCATATAGATAGCTTAGCCCCACTGTAGTAGCTTCACTTTGTAACTTTCCTGTAAGCTGGTCCTGAGCTTCTGATCATATTCTTTTCGTCCACTTCTGAACTTGCAGAATACTCCCAAATGGCTCACATGGTGGGAAAGTGCCCTGTAAGCCACAATGGCCACCCGTCCATGTCTGTCCACTTATTACTATGGTCTCTTTCTAGTTTTTATCAAATGCCAATACCCATCGAGTTCCATAGTCCAGTGGAGCTAGCAGACAACCAAAAGGGAAACTCGATATTTTCTGGCCACCACTGCAGGACACTTCTCCCCACTAAAACTAACTGAATGGAAATTTGTTCGTGATCTGAATTTATATAATGGCAGATATCTCATGTCCCCTCTTTGAAGTCTTCTTTAAGCTCCAAAGATTAGAGAATCACTTTGCTTTTTCCTCACTGGTGGGATGCCTCCTTTTTCATACAGATATCACAAAATGACTGATTCTGAAATGAGCAGCTCTTCTCTCTAGCAGAAATAGAATTTTCCATATGCAAAAGGATACCTCCTGATTGAATTCTATAAAGAGGTATTCCCATTCCTCCCATACTAACAGGTTTAAAAATTTTTTCTTAATCACAAAATAAGTTTTCACATTCCCAGAGTTACTATTTCTACTATGGCAAGTGAGGAATATACTTTTTAGTGGGTTGTGACATAGTATTAGAGCTGGCTATGCTCACTTACCCTAGAAGTAGCTTACTTGGTCTGGAGAATTTTATCCCCAGAGTAAGTTGTGGTACACAAACAGTTCAAATTGTCAGTTTAACTATTTTCTGCAAATTGCTTGCATGGTTGTTGTATTTTTAAAAACGGTACTATATGAAAAGTGGTACCACTTAATTCGTCACATGTGAAGTCACTCAGTCGTGTCCAACTCTGTTACCCCATGGACTATAGCCCACCAGGCTCCTCCATCCATGGAATTTTCTAGGAAAGAATACTGGAGTGGGTTGCCATTTCTTTCTCCAGGGGAACTTCCCGACGCAGGGATCGAACCCGGGTTTCCCTCATTGCGAGCAGACACTTTACCATCTCATGCTGCTGCTGCTGCTGCTAAGTTGCTTCAGTCGTGTCCGGCTCTGTTCGACCCCATAGACGGCAGCCCACCAGGCTCCCCATCCCTGGCCTTCTCCAGGCAAGAACACTGGAGTGGGTTGCCATCTCCTTCTCCAATGCACGAAACTGAGAAGTGAAAATGAAGTCATTCAGTCGTGTCCAGCTCTTAGCGACGCCATGGACTGAAGCCTACCAGGCCACTCTGTCCATGGGATTTCCCAGGCAAGAGAGTACTGGAGTGGAGTGCCATTGCCTTCTCTGCCTTACCGTCTCATAAGACCCACTAAATTGTAGGGGATACTGCTGGAAATTGTCACATGCTCTTCTTGCTATTACCTCTTCTTACTATTTCCCAGGCCTGTGTTTAACAGCACTGGGACTAGGCTTCAACAGTCAGAAAGGTTTTGATTCCCATGTGTATGTTTTAAGAGTATTAACTGCATTCCTAATTTTATACCTCTCCAGGTAAAAAAATTAAAAAGTCTGTATATTTTTGTTTTTTCTTTTTAACCAAGTCCTCTGTCATGTATACTGTGAGAATACAGTAGTGCCCCCATCCCTTACCTGTGCTTTTCCTCAGTTTCAGTCAACTGGGATGAAAAAATATAAATATTTGACAAAAATATTAAATAGAAAATTACAGGGACAGACAATTCAGAAGTTTTAAGTTGTATGTGCCATTCGGAGTTAATTCCTTTTCATATCACTTGACCAGAAGCTTTTTACTGTGTTGTCACTTTTTCCAGTTATTACCAGCGCTACAGCATACACATTTTTCAGTATAACTTATGTTCAAATTGTGATTTTTACCTTTTGGAAAAACATCAATGCTAAATCTTCTAAAAAGTACTACTATGATTTGCTGATTCTCCTTCATACCCATTCCCCTCCTCCACCCCTCAGCCTACACAGAATGACTTATACCTTTGTCAAGTTCCTAAGCTAACTAATAACCAGTCTCTGTTCTATATACCTAGCAAGTTAATAGTTACTGTAGACTGAATCATAACACTGTGTGAGAAACATCAAATACCTAACCCCAGGATATGGTGAGGACACATCATTAAAAAAGAAAACAAACAGCCTCATTTGACCTAATTAAACATGGCATATCTCATCAGTGCCAGCTCAAAAAAATAGAAGTGAGATTTTCATGCAAACTAGACTCCAGTGCTGTTTTTCATTTATCTTAAAATAAATTTTTTCTATAAGTATAAAACAATATATTATGCTGAATAATATGTTATATTATATAAAACAAGTTTTTCATTATTATTCTTTAATGGCAGGTCAAAAAATTCCATGCTCTTGGGTTTTTTTGTTTTTGTTTTTTGCTCTGGTTTCATATTTTGCATTTATAGAGTAAATTCAAACCAAGTTCAGAAGAGAAGCACTAGGTTATATAGAAATAACCCATCCCAAGAAATCTCAGCCATTTCTTAGGATGACTAAGAACTTTGCTACTCAAAGGGTAGTGACAACCATTATCACCAGCACCATCTATGATTAAAAATCGGTATTTCTACAGACTGACTTCCTGAAATAGAGTTCTTCAGGCAATTTGGATTCACACTGAAGTTTGCACAATACTGTATTAGAAGGTTTAGTTTTCCATAGAGAAAACAATAATGACAACAGGAACACCAAGGGACTTTCATCATATAAGAAGAGTGGTCTTGAAAAAAAACCCGTCAAGTGACTGACATAGCAATTTTAAAGCAAAATCCTTAATCTGTCATATAAGGGCATGCTCCACGAAGTGCTGAATACTAGTAATACACAGTCTTGTCAGTTGCTATTACAGGTGAAATAACCCACAAAATTAGGTGGTTCCCTGCATTTTGATTCCACCCCAACCCATAATTCTTATGGATTATTTATAAGAAAAGGAGAGCCACGTTGAGTAGTTATTAATATTTTAAATACTGGAAAAGCCATCTTCTACTGCAAATCAATAAACTTGGCACTACGTTTATAGTATATACCTATAATTTTTTATACTATACCTATAATTAATATGTTAAATTTATATATATAAATTATAGGTATAGTATAAAAAATTATAGGTATATACTATAAACGTAGTGCCAAGTTTATACTGGCATCAAAATCACTAGTCCATTTCCAATTTTTGGATGACAAATATGAACATATTATATGAATACCCTTTCCCCACCGCCCAAGGAACCTGCATGACCACCACTGGAGTGACGAGCCTCTGAAAGTACAGATGACTCAGGAAGCCCTTCCTCGGGAGTCAGCTGTGCACTGTTCTCTCCAGCCTTCCACTGTCCCCAATCTGCAGAAACGATCTTAATGACATATAATGAGCCGGAACAGATAGATGCAAGTTAGTGTCATCCTGCTTGTTAGGTGTCACACGGGAGTGACCACTGCCAATAAACACACAACGTGAAGCTAAGTCTTTAAGCAGATTCTCCTTGTGTTGAAGAACAGAATTAATTCCAAACACAGCAACGGTAATCACTACAAAGAGGACATCTGCCAAGAAATACATTGGTAAAGAAGGACATCCCAGCACTTCAAAAGATCTAACTAACTTTAGAAGCCAGAAACCACTGGTTTCTTATCTTGTCATCAGGCAGTCACCTCTCTCTATTTGGTCTGACTTGCTCCTTCACTTTCAACACAGGCTCCCAGGAGTGTGTTAAAGTCCTTTTCCCTAGAAGGCTGCTATCCAGCATGCTACAGTATAAGAGGTCCATGCCAGCTGGAGAGGAAATGAGGGAAGAAGGCGATTGAGGGGGAAGGGAAAGGTGTGCTTGGGTCGCAGACCAGGCAGACAGAAGAACAGGTGAGAGATGGAGAGAAGCTGTGCAGGGTGTTTCCAACCAGAGCCCAGTGCTGTTGTCTTTATCTTTACATTTTTTCCATAAAGTTCTTTTTGGAAATAAAATACAAATAATAAAAAAATAAATATTTTTTTCCATAAATAATGTTATATTGTTTTCACACAAGATATAATACAAGTCTCCCAATTACTTCATTAGTTCAAGTACTCTTTAATGGCACTCCTGAATCTGTGGATAAGGTCAAAATAGGTCAAGCTCTGGTTTCATGTTTTGTATTTCCAGAGTAGTGGCAAAGCAGGTTCAAAGGGAAAGATTTCAGTTTAAAGCTAGGTAGGGAAACAATGCATCCCCCTCAAATGAGGAAGAATAAAGAGAGAAGACAAAACTGATCAAAAAAGGATTGTTTACCAGCTACTCGATCCCAATGCCCACTCCGCAAAGTGAATCCTGGCTGGAAACCCCCTACTCAAGAAACTGAGGATGCTAATGAGAAAACTGTCACCACGGCCATTCCCAAGATGAGCAGTTTACCATAGTAAAGACTGCTTTGTTTGTAGAAAAGAGGTGAATCAATCAATGGACATCTGGGTGATCACAAGTCAGGACAAAGACAAGACAGAAAAAGACAACTCTTAGAGACAGAAACAGATTATGGAATGAAACACATATGGGATTGAATTTTATTGGGACCACTTTCTGTTATCTCCCTGTTAAAGTGTCTTCCTAAGACTAGACATTTACCTGCCTACACAGAATAATTTCCACTTAGAAAAGATGTACATAGAAAAACATGTTATAAGTACATCAAAATTAAGAAATAAATCTGTTCCCTATAGACTGTAGAGAGTTTCAGTTCAGTTCAGTCGCTCAGTTGTGTCTGACTCTTTGCAGCTCCATGAATTGCAGCACGCCAGGCTTCCCTGTCCATCACCATCTCTCGGAGTTCAAACTCATGTCCATCGAGTCGGTGATGCCATCCAGCCATCTCATCCTCTGTCGTCCCCTTCTCCTCCTGCCTCCAATCCCTCCCAGCATCAAAGTCTTTTCAAATGAGTCAACTCTTCTCATGAGGTGGCCAAAGTACTGGAGTTTCAGCTTTAGTGTCAGTCCTTCCAATGAACGCCCAGGACTTATCTCCTTTAGAATGGACTGGTTGGATCTCCTTGCAGAAGGGACTCTCAAGAGTCTTCTCCAACACCACAGTTCAAAAGCATCAATTCTTCGGCATTCAGCTTTCTTCACAGTCCAACGCTCACATCCATACATGACCACTGGAAAAACCATAGCCTTGACTAGACAGACCTTTCTTGGCAAAGTCATGTCTCTGCTTTTGAATATGCTGTCTAGGTTGGTCATAACTTTCCTTCCAAGGAGTAAGCGTCTTTTAATTTCCTGGCTGCAATCACCATCTGCAGTGATTTTGGAGCCCAAAGAAATAAAGTCTGACACTGTTTCCACTGTTTCCCCATCTATTTGCCATGAAGTGATGGGACCAGATGCCATGATCTTCGTTTTCTGAATGTTGAGTTTTAAGCCAACTTTTTCTCTCTCCCCTTTCACTTTCATCAAGAGGCTTTTTAGTTCCTATTAACTTTCTGCCAGAAGGGTGGTGTCATCTGCATATCTCAGGTTCTTGATATTTATCCTGGCAATCTTGATTCCAGCTTGTGCTTCTTCCAGCCCAGCATTTCTCATGATGTACTCTGCATATAAATTAAATAAGCAGGGTGACAATATACAGACTTGATGTACTCCTTTTCTTATTTGGAACCAGTCTGTTGTTCCATGTCTGGTACTAACTGTTGCTTCCTGACCTGCATATAGGTTTCTCAAGAGGCAGGTCAGATGCTCTGGAATTCCGATCTCTTTAAGAATTTTCCACAGTTTATTGTGATCCACACAGTCAAAGGCTTTGGCATAGTCAATAAAGCAGAAATAGATGTTTTTCTGGAGCTCTCACACTTTTTTGATGATCCAGCGGATGCTGGCAATTTGATCTCTGGTTCCTCTGCCTTTTCTAAAACCAGCTTGAACATCTGGAAGTTCATGGTTCACGTATTGCTGAAGCCTGGCTTGGAGAATTTTGAGCATTACTAGCATGTGAGATGAGTGCAATTGTGTGGTAGTTTGAGCATTCTTTGGCATTGGAATGAAAACTGACCTTTTCCAGTCCTGTGGCCACTGCTGAGTTTTCCCAATTTGCTGGCATATTGAGTGCAGCACTTTGACAGCATCATCTTTCAGGATTTGAAATAGCTCAACTGGAATGCCATCACCTCCACTAGCTTTGTTTGTAGTGATGCTTTCTAAGGCCCACTTGACTTCACATTCCAGGATGTCTGGCTCTAGGTGAGTGATTACACCATCATGATTATCTGGGTCGTAAAGATCTTTTTTGTACAGTTCTTCTGTGTATTCTTGGCACCTCTTCTTAATATATTCTGCTTCTGTTAATACCTTCTTAATCACATTCTTGGTTGAATTCTTACTAACTTGTTTAAACTAAAGACATCAATGAAGCCAGGGAGCATTTATGTTGTTAAAAAGTAAAAATCTGAGTGGGAACTGTTTCTTCTTTTCTGCATTATATTCCATATACTTCCAAAATAACCGTGAAAACACATGCACTCAAGTTCATACAACATTCTTATTCCTGAATTGCCAAATTTAAACATAGAGGCTTCCCTAGTATCTCAGATGGTAAAGAATCTGCCTGCAATGCAGGAAACCTGGGTTCCATCCCTGGGTCAGGAAGATCCCCTGGAGAAGGGAATGGCAACCCACTCCAATATTCTTGCCTAGAAAATTCCATGGACAGAGGAGCCTGGCGGGCTATAGTCCATGGGGTTGCAAAGGGTCAGACACGGCTGAGCAACTAACACTTTTTCTTTTAAACACAGAGGCAGCAAAAATTAAACTCATAAGTTCTTGGCTTGTATAGCTTGATCTAGATTTGTTTTTCATGATTCTCCATAAATATCCAAACATACTGGCAATTTCCATATTATCATATGGTACTATATTGTCTGGCAAAAGGAAATCTCGTACTCATCAATAAGGCAATAAGTCAAGCCAGTTTCTAAAACCGATGATTTCTCAACAATAAATAAAATTAAGTAAATATTTTCAAAAGTCCTCCAATTTATATTTTATAAAACTAAAACATGTTTAAAAATCTTAAGGGCTTCACTGGTGGCTCAGTGGTAAAGAAACCACCTGCCAGTTCAGGAGACATGGGTTTGATCCCTGATCCAGGAAGATCCCACATGCTGGAGATCAAGTAAGCCCGTGTGCCACTAACATCGAGCCTATGCTCTAGGGCCTGGAAACAAATACTGAGCCCTCATGCCCCAGCTACTGAAGCCTGTGTGTCCTAGAGGCTGTGGTCTGCAACAAGAGCGCGCGTGTGTGTGTTTGTGTGTGTATGAAGTCCCTTCAATTGTGTCCAACTCTTTAGGACTCTATGGACTGTAGCTCCTTGGTCCATGGGATTCTCCAGGCAAGAACACTGGTGTGGGTTGCCATGCCCTTCTCCAGGGGATCTTCCCCCTCTAAGGATCGAACCCACGTCTCTTACATTTCCGCATTGGCAGGCAGGTTCTTTACCACTAGTGCCACTTGGAACGCCCCAACAACAAAACAAACCACCACAATGAGAAGCCTGCACACCGCAACTAGAGGGTAGCCTGTACAGCAACAAAGACCCAGCACAACTAAAAATAAATAAATACAATTTAACATAATTTTTTTAAAAAGCAGAATACTTAAAGCATCAACTTGACATGATTTAAATGACTTTAGATATTAATTCACCATATGATCCCTTCATTTCTATAATTTAACCTTATTTGGCAATATATTGATAACTCAAAAAATAAAAATGTATCTTTAAAATGAAACTAAAATTCCTAGCTAGATTTCTATACCTCTTATTTGCATAAGTTCCACATGAAAAGAGAGGTTTCAAGGACTTTTAATAGCATTATAATAGTAATGAGTCACCAATGAGACCAGTATTTGGGTGGGAATGATAAGATAGTTGCTTGGTTGTCTCAAAAGATTTACATGTAATTTTTTACAGAAAGGTTTTACCAACTAGAGCAATAATGAGGTTTGAAATATTTTCCATTCCTAAGAGCCAGTGCTCTTGGGCCATAAAGAAGTCTAGAAGGCAATCTAGCATCATAACTGAGAGCCTTTGGAATGAGTGATCTTGGACTTATTACTTGCTTCTGCCACTTCCTAGCTATACAGTTTTTAACAATTTACTTATTTTTGTAGCGTCTCGGTTTCTTCATCCATACTAAAAGGAAATAATTAGTCCTTAGTTGCCTAGGAGTATTGTGAAGATTAACTTAATGAATTCTGATGGCTGCATTTACTAATCAGCTAATAAATATTAATCTTAGAGAAGTTGTAGCAGTCAACAAAAAGAAGTCATTACCTGAAACTATCAACATCTCTAAATTCTAAACTGTAATGAAATTCTAATGGCAAAAAGAAAGTTTATCTAATACATGTGTCAACTAGAAACTGGCGCTTGCCAAAGGTATTTGCCATTTGCCTCTGCAATTGAATCCTAAGCAGACTTTTGACACACTCCAAAGGGAGTTCAGGGTGGAGAGTGAGGCACACACACACCAGGGAAACTGGTGGAACAGGTCTTTCAGTTCAGTTCAGTTGCTCAGTCCTGTCCAACTCTTTGCGACCCATGGACTGCAGCACGCCAGGCCTCCCTGTCCATCACCAACTCCCCGAGCTTACCCAAACTCATGTCTATTGAGTCGGTGATGCCATCCAACCCTCTCATCCTCTGTCATCCCCTTCTCCTGCCTTCAATCTTTCCCAGCATCAGGGTCTTTGCAAGTGAGTCAGCTCTTCACATCAGGTGGCCAAAGTATTGGAGTTTCAGCTTCAATATCAGTCCTTCCAGTGAATATTCAGGACTGATTTCTTTTAGGAAGGACTGGTTGGATCTCCTTGCAGTCCAAGGGACTCTCGAAAGTCTTCTCCAACACCACAGTTCAAAAGCATCAATCCTTCAGCACTCAGCTTTCTTCACAGTCCAACTCTCACATCCATACATGACCACAGGAAAAACCATAGCCTTGACTAGACGGACCAGGTCTTTAGATGGTTAGATATTTTCAGGAACTGATTTCATAATTCAATCTTTGCATCTCCTCATATCTAGAAAAGCAGTAAATTTCTTCATGGTGCCTCATAACTAGCAGAAAACCTTCTGTAAAAGAAGAGCTTCAACTCCCCCTTCATCAAAATCGTATACTGATATATCGGCCTTCCCCTACTCCCTCTTTGGAGCAGTCTCCTCTCTCAGAGCTCTCTGAGGTGCTGTCTTCCGGGCTGCAGTCCTCATTGTGCCACCAATAAAACTTAACTCGCAACTCTCACGTTGTGCATCTCTTTTTAGGTGACACGTGTTAACAATAAAATGAATATTACATGAGAAGCACTCAGTTCTAAACAGTGGACTCCTATTGATTTGGCTTTGGAACGCCCACACCCTCCAAAAAAATATTTTTACAGCTTCATACTGTTTGGATTACTATAAAAAGAAACAGTTTTCCTTAGAGACTACTGCAAGGCCACATTTTACATCATCCCAATCCCCAAAATGGACCTTTCTCTTTGCGGATCTTTAACTGAAGACACCATCTAAGAGGAAACTGCTGAGGGGAAAAAAAGAAATCTGTCACAATGGATTCTTTTCAACCGTTTCCCAGGTTTTAGTTTACAGCTGCTATTGTCACGTTATTATAAAACTTTTACCTGCCTAAGTCTCACCTCTCCACCACCCCATTCAGGATCTCCCTTGCCTAGGGAAAAAAAAAGCAGGATTCTCTCAAGCACAGAAAAATACTTTTTTTTTTTTCAGTGAAAATACAGACAGTGCCTTTCTGCCAGGCAGTGATTGATTCCCTGACACCAGCTCTTCAAATTCTGAGTATGTTTGAGCATATGAAACACCTGGAGATCTTGTTAAAATGCAGATTTTGATTCAGTGGGTCTGGGGTGGGGCCTGATATGCTATGTGTAGTAAGCTCCCCAGTGATGCTGCTGGTCCACACACAGAGCCAGGTCCTAAGTAGTGAGGATTGTGACAATCCTAGTGAGGTCACTATAGGTGTGTGTGTGCGCGTGCACACATGCATGCGCATATGCATGTGTGACATGGCTAAAAATATTTCAGGAATTTTTAGATGAAGAAGGGAGAAGCGCTCGCTGCACTGTCCTAGAAACCTTATTTCAAGATGAACACTTGGTTCTTCCAAAATTTGCTTTTTCAAATTGGTAAAGACAGTTTTTTCCTCTCACAATAAGGCTCTCAAACCTAGGTGACCCCTCCATAACTAAAGACACTGGCCTGTGAGCGAGCAGAGAGGACACAGTAGTTAATGAACTACTTCTCTGATATACCATGGTCACTTTTTAATGTCATGATCAGCCTATGTCTTTTAGGTGGCCAGGGTACTGACAGACATGAAGAAAACTACAAACAGAATATCTGTGAGGGCAATTTCCTGATGTCATAGATAATGTTTTTCAAATTTATTAATAATAATAATAAACTACAACTTTGGTAACTTTGTGAAAATGATACCATTCTGTAAAAAGTAAATGGCAGTGTCACTTTTGAGACCTTATTTAAGGCCATACTTAATCTCTTACCCAAAATTTTTACCTTTTAAACAGAATGATAGCATTAACCACCTACCTATCTTTCTTGAATGCTTTAAACCTTAAGAGACAGTAGGATAAGTTCATAGATAGTTATTAGACAGTGAGGTGAAGTTTAATTGATAGAGGAACAAAATGAGAAATATCCTCTTTAAGGGTGGCAATTCTGAAGAAGCTCATTTGAAAATTTAAAAAAAAAATTATTTGATGATATGAAATCCAGTAGCGTGGTTACATGAATGGTGCCATATAAGGGAAATAAAGTATAAAAAATGCTTAAGATTCATAAGCTGCTGACATATTTTATTCTCCATGTAAATCTTAAAAGAAGACAGCTTTTGTTTTGGATGTTTCAGAAATTAAACCTTTAAATCTTTTGCTCCCATGTAAAAAAGGAAGTGAAAAGTATTATAATCTAGAAAATTTTAAGGATGATTTTACATATTTAAACAAAACTAACAGATCTTTGTTTAAAATGGGATCCACTGAACTTTGCAGTGCCTTTCCTGAAATAACTCTAGAGATGGAATAATGGGCTGTTTCTTATTTTGTAGTTTCTTAATGCAAAGTAAGCAGCTTTAGAGAGCTTAGCTGTCTCCACTGACCTAACAGCATTCTTTACCTCATTTGCAATGAAACAGAAATAGTTTTCTCTCCAAAGGCAATTTTATACCAAGGCATAGACTTTGTCTATTAAAAATTATGTTTCCTCTTTTGTTTAGAAAAGTTCAGAAATGTTCAAAGTCCCAGGCATTGTGTCATCAATACTAATTTCTTAGTGTCTTCCTAATTGCCTCTCTCCAGGAATTTTTTAAGGTATCTCTGTCATCAGACCCAAACTCTGCCGGAATTTCTTATCAGCTGCTACCTTTTGTCTTGTACACCGCTGAGTAGAGGAGGGAGGTGGTGTGCATGGAAATGCAACAAGAAGGGCAATGTAATGGCCAAGACAGAGACTCCTGTGATGCTGCTCTCCAACTGTGAAACTCCGTTTCTTATTTGTAATTACCTTGGAGAAGAAATGCTATTCTGGCTGCTGTAAGGCCAAAAATGTGGCAGAAGCAGAAACAACAAAAGCCTTTCAGAAAGACAGTGCTGAGTCAAAATCCTACCCTTTTGAGTTACTAATTCTGTGATGGAGCCCCAGCTTCTTTATCTGTAAAATGGAGAGAATCTCTTCCCTGTAGCATTATTCTGAGAACTAAATAAGGAATACAATTTAAGCAGGACAGGCAATTAATTTACTTTATTAACTCCAATAAATTGTAGCAAATTGTGGGCACAACTAGTAACACATTTTTTAAATTCCTTGAAAATATAATGTTGACATATATATTGTACACGTTTACATAGACAAAATCTAACTTTTACTTCTTAGAAGTTTTCAGATGATAAATCATTATAATTGCATGTTTGGAACCAAATCCTAAGCCTAATACATACTAATGACCTTGTGGTTTTAGAAATCCTCTTACAATTAAGTCACACATATTTATTAGTGTGTTAACATATTTATTAGTATTTATATATCATTTAAAACATTATTTTAAAATATAGGCACCAAAAATGATTAGCCCCAGGACCTGAGGGAATAGAAAACTTTCCTATCTTTAGCAAAAAATTTTGTTTATAATAATGGAAAAAAGAAAACAAGAAAGATAACTATAAAATCTACTGAAAGTATTTAAATGCATTTTATTTCATATCAGATAATATATAACAAAATCAAAATATAAAAACTTGTTTAAGTATCAAGATTTAACTACTTTATGGCATTTGTTGGAGTATTTATTTTTACTCTAACACAATTTCAATTTTTTCAGAGAGTAAGAAAGACCCATGTTGTCCTGGTTCATATACTCATATCTAGAGGCATGGCAGAATGGCTACGTTTTCTAGGTAGATTTTAAATAATCAGAATTACTTGGGCAGATAAACAGACCTCATGTCTCTAACATCTTTCCACAGACAGGTTCTCCTCATCTAGTAAGGCGTTAAACCTGATCTCTACCTCCAGAGATGCTAAGGTGACTTTGCATGGTGACTGCAAAATCTTTCCAGGTGATTACAATGTGGGAAGTGCAAGTCATGTGAAGAACCAACTGTTTTAAATAAGAATGGCTACAAGGCAGTGCAGGAATAGTAAAGCACAGGAGTGTTAAAAAAGACATGAACAAATGTTCTCTTAAGAATAGTGCCTTAGTGGGCATACCTCCAAATATGCCTGCTGTCTTCTCTTTAAATATCTGTTCAAAAAGATTAAAAAAAATAATAATAAGGATAGAACAAGAAGAGGTAGACAAAAGAAAACCAGAACCTACTGAAAAAGGAGGATTCCATCAGAGCCACCTTGAAAATGCAAGAGATGGGTAGTTGTTACTGACTCTGCCACATTTGGTGAAATCTGAATATTTGGGAAGTTCAGATGCTTTCAAAAGTGGGAGACGTGTCAGGAAAGAGGATTAGGTAACAAGTGACCTGAAATTAGGATGGGATTCTCCCCGAAGGAGAGAACTATACAGAGGGTGTAATGAAAGGAAGGGCTTTTCTAAGACACTTCCTTGCCTGTGCTGTCTAAAATCTTACTACTGTTCATGAACAGAAATGAAAGGGCTCCATGTATGCTGAATTACATACTTCATTTTCAGGAAAGGAAGGACAGGAGAACTGAATTAGTTTCTCTAAGCAGTTAGTTTTGTACTTCCTTGGTTAGTTAAATAAAAATTTGATTAATAAATGTCTGCCTTTACAAAATGTATTAAGACACAGCATCTACACACAAGCACAAAATGATTCCTCAAAAAACTCTTTCAGATGGTAGCCTGTGGCTGGATATTTGTGGCTACAGGAAGCCACAGCCAAACTGGCAAAAGATGCTGTTTCCTCACTCACTCGACTGATCTGTATCAACCTATGCAACTGGCTAAGCATCATCATTTGGACCCATTTTTGGAATGGGTCCTGGACAGGGGGACAGTCCAAGAGCATAAGGCCAGGCCCCTCCCCCAGGTTTCCCTGCAGCAAGGCCAGAGCCCAGGATTAGTGAGAGGTTTGTGAGAGAAATCTCAGACATTTCATCTATCCTAATACCAACCTCACTTGTTCCCTCCATAATTTACTGCTAACTGAAGCATAACAGGAACATCTGTACACAGTGACTGACAGTTGTACAGATGGTCCCTAAGTTAAGTAACAATTTGGAATATGCAATGTGAAGCAAAGAAAGCCAGATGCCAAATAATACTACACAGTATTGGGGAGGGGGGTGGTGACTGAATAATCTGTAATATAGTTCTTAAAGATATTTTATCTTTAGAAAGAAAACCAACAGCAATTCAATAAACACCGAGTACCAACTCCCTCAAAGAATTATGTATCTGCCATGGAAGATATAAAAACAGCTTCATGGAGTTACACATGTTGAATTAGCCATGAGGCTAAATGACACTTTTTGTCATTGCATGCTAGGTTGCTTCAGTCCCATCTGACTCTTTGCAGCCTTATTGTTTCTTATACAAAGTAAATTTTTTAAAGAAAAAGAAGTAAGAAATATGTTCATGATGCTAAGAAGTGAACCAGAGATCAGTGCTTAGTATTTTGACATCTAATCGCAAATTCTTTTCTAGGAAAAGGAAGGATTAAACCAATACATATAAATAGTAAACAAATACTCAGCTACTTTATATTTAAATACAAAGGTAATCCAAAATTCATGGGTATAATACACTGAAAAATAAGTTTGCCAAATCAATTATGCTTTCATACACAGCTTAAGTAAGTAAGTAAAGTCACTCAGTCGTGTCCAACTCTTTGTGACCCCGTGAACTGTAGCCCACCAGGCTCGTCAGTCCATGGGGTTCTCCAGGCAAGAACACTGGAGAGGGGTTGCCATTTCCTTCTCCAGGGGATCTTCCTGACCCAGGGATTGAACCCAGGTCTCCCGCATTGGAGGCAGATGCTTTAACCTCTGAGCCACCAGGGAAGCAGCTTAAGAAACTTATTACATTTTTTCTTGTACTTATTTACAGTTTATTGAATTTATTAACGTGAATGTTATTTTTAAAAAATCCGATCATAGTATACATCTCTATATTACTTTATATTATATAAGGGTGCATTTTCCCATGGCACTACATATTCATCCATCACCACAGAAATAGAGAAAGGACTCCATAGTGACCACTGTATAGAGGGTCCATAATTTAATCTCATTTTGAATATCACAACATATTTTAAGCCAAACATGCTGCAATTTATTTTGTGCCACCTGTAGAATCAATCTGCACATTTTCTTCAATTGTGATCTGTTTACCGAGACAGAAACACAGCTTTGATGAAGGGAAACTCCACTCTCATTAACATCTTTCTGGACCCCTGGCACACCATTTATCAAGAAGCAGGACAAAACAGAACAGCCATTCTCCAGTTGGTAACCAAGAAAGCTGGATAGTACACTAAGTTAAACAACTAGTCACGACTCACAAAATCTTAGCCTCAGCTCTAATGCCAAATTTACTTTGCACAGTTGCTTTATTTTCTCTATTCTATTCACAACAGACTTACTTTGTAAGTTTTTCCATAGTTTGTCTGTAAAACAGAGGTAATAGTGTACCTGCCGAGGATGATGGTAGTGTTGGAATACTGAACACTATTTCAAAATCATTTTCCTTTATTCATTTAGCCAGCAAACTTGCATGGAGTGTCTACCACATGCCAAGGAATCAGAGCATACCCAAGGGAGCAAGACAGGCAAATCTTCTACTGTCATGGGATTTATAATACAGGGACTATCAGTCAATAATATATAAGAAGGCAATTTTAAAAATTGATGATTACTTTGCTTAATCATGAAAAAAGATAAATGTTTTTCAATTTAAGTAGGTGAGATTAAAATTTTTACCATACAAATAAGAAATGCCCAGGGTTAGGTAAAAAAGAGAAAGTCAAGTAATACAGGAATGATGCAAAATGAAAGCCAAGTCTCCTTCCCTTTTCCACTGACTCTCAATTCCACTCCTTGGATTTTTATGTATATTTGTGTATTAATATATGCATACATGTATTTTAAAAGGTGTATCTTAATACTATTGCATATTTTCATGTTTTTCACTTATGGCAATGTATCTGAAATCTTTTCACATCAGCAGGAGTCACTACCTCCATCTTTTTAACAGTTCATAGAGAATACAAAATTACCCTCAAAAATGACTCCCAAAAGTACAAGAATTTCTATCCTTCGACCAAAATATTTTCCCATACTCCCCAGCATTGAGAGTATGGAAAAATTTTAATCTCATAGTCTAGAAGATGAAAATAGTATCTCATTGCTGTTTTCTACTCTTAAACTGGCACCTAAAGCAAACACTAAAACAAAAATTAAATATTTGTTTAAACAATACAATGGGAATTTGTTTACCACTTTGCTCCACATTAAATACAAACACATAAAAGACACACACAGGCATGTACTATTAAATGCCATGATTTCTTATCATTTTAACAATGTGTATGGCAGATCTTCCCATCACAGCACTTGAAGCTTGACCTCATTTTTTCTGCAGTTCTGTAGTATTTCATGGCTTCAATGTGCCCTCCCTCGGAAAGCATATAGAATGCCTTCAATTGTTTTCTATTAAAAACAATACTGCAAAGAACATTCTTGCACCTGCATCATTTTGTACACGTGTATAAGGGCGGCGAGGGGTCGGGGGGGTGGGAGGCGGCGGGATCCTAGTCATGGGCAAAACGCTTTTACATTGAAAAGTCTTGACAGTGTCTAAAGCTCTCCAAGACTGTAGCCATTGACTGTCCCACCAACAGTACAAATGACCATCTATTCTCCCATACCCTCAACACACTGATAGTGATCAAATTTTAAAATCTAGTTCCTTTGACTCTTTGCCTGGAGTTTTTTCCTCTTACCTGTCCCCTCACTAACCTGCTCCTGCCATCCTGGCCTTGACAGACATGTGACTTTCCTGCCAGACAGCCTATTCTTGGGCCCTTCCCTCATTCCGGAGTCTCAGAATATGCATAGCTTACCCTCATTACCTTACAATCTTTACTCAGATACTATCTTTCCTAACGTTCCTGCCAAACCAGACCTTCCACCTATTCCCAATTCCTGTCTAAGCCATCCTGCTTTGCTTTTCTCCATAGCACGAATCACTATCAGGCACATTAGATATAAACCAGAAATATACATGGTTAACTTATTTTATCTGTCTCTTACTACTAATATATAAACTTCATAAAAAGAAAGTGAAAGTCACTCAGTCACGTCTGACTCTTTGTGACCTTCATAGAGGCAGGGATTAAAAATGCTCGTTCACTAAACAATCTGCACAGCTATGCCATTTTACTAGGTTTAATGCACATCAACTTCATGGTAATGAAGCTTCAGATATTTTAAATGTATTCAAATTATCCACTCTAGTCTGTTGTTATAATACTAAAAGCATGCATGTTGCCCATATGTTGCTACAACAGGTACTGATTTTGGAAACATGATATTTTCTATAGAAAGAGTAACTAGAATGGGAAATAACAAATGGATTCGTGTGAAATACCAAGAAGGGTGATGTACCAAATGAAAAGTTTAGGAAATAGGTAGACAAAGGGGGAAAGGAACCTCATTATCTCACACACGGACTCCTTTGAGGTTTTTTTCTTTTTTTAAATTATTTTCTATTCAGTATGTTCTTATGCCTTACTGGGAAACTTAGTAAGATGCTTTCTCTGATATAGGAGATTGATATTAAGATATAATTCATATCATTACAACCAGCAAAAGATGATGCTATGAGGAAGAATACCATTCCCTCTTAAAATAGTGGTAGCAGTGTATAATGTACATCATCAGAGATGGCAATTTGACAATATCCATCAACATTTTCATTGCAGTTTGTTGCTTGTATATCTTACAGGTATACTGTATCTCAAATAATAAAGGGCTGGAAACAACACAAATGTCCACGTAATGAAACAATATACAGCTTCAAAAATATACAATGCAGAGGCTCCTTTTTCACTGAAATAAAAACAATACATGTATGTGTATATAAAATAAGTTTAAATAGTAGTGCTCAATGAAGAAATGTAGATGTAGAACATTATGTACAGTATCCTGCCACTTGTGTATCTAAAATTAGAAGATAGAATATATTTACAGATTTTGTATTTGCAAATCCTCCTACTCACTAAACTTTATTTCTACTCTCTCCTGAAATCAACACCTGAAGCACTTTCAGCATCAACTGTGGACATGTACCGAGTGGCAAATAAATTTGAGTCACATGACGTATGTGCCCAACTGAGGTAGAACAAGACAAAGGACTCTCTGCTTCCAATTTCAGCTCTTGCACTGTAAGCATGTGTCCTTTCCAGGTGTTCTTAGCACCCTGTCTCTCGCATTCTGTGCTTTTTTGTTGATGTTTTGTTGTTTGCAACGGCCCCCAGTGCTAACATGCTGCCTAGTGTTCCCAAGCAAAGCTGTGATATGTCTCATGAAGAAATTTCATGCATGAATCAGATAGCCACTGGCTGGGTTCACTGTTAATGAATGAACAAATACATACTAAATAGTATGTATTTAAACAGAAATGCATACAAAACAAAAATACATATTGATCAAAGTGATGAGAAGCCCTCAAGAACCAAAGCCGAGTGCATTGGTTCTATATTAGCTAATTCAGTGTTTGTGGTGATTTTATAGAACATAGCTACCACCAATAATACATCCCAGGTGGTGCTAGTGGTAAAGAACCCACCTGCCAGTGCAAAAGATATAAGAGATGTGGGTTTGATCCTGGGTTGTGAAGATTTCCCTGGAGAGCAACCCACTCCAGTATTCTTGCCTGGAGAATTCCATGGATAGAGGAGCCTGGCAGGCTACAGTCCATAGGGTCACACAGTGTCAGATATGACTGAAGCGACTTAGCATGCACGTACCACCAATAATGAGAACTGACTGTATTCACAGTTGCTTTTACAAACAAGACCTTAAAGGTATGCTGGTTATCCACAGGAAGGGGCACTGTGAATTAAAAATGGATTTATATCCTTTTATGGACTTCCCAAGTAGCTCAGAGGTATAGGAGACACAGTTTTGATTTCTGGGTTGGGAAGAGCCCCTGGAAAAGGAAATGGTAGCCCATTCCAGTATTTTCCTGGAGAATTCCATGGACACAGGAGTCTGGCGGGCTACAGTCCCTGAGGTCACAAGAGTCAGACACGACTTAGCGACTAAACAACAACAAATCCCTTTACATTGAATACACTTTCCAATAAGGACCCTTGTGTACATTTTTTATTTTATACCATGCCTGTTTTAACAACTGGCTTTAAAGGCTACCCAGAGTAGAATTATAAAGATAATAGACAACCGAATACCAAAATTCTATCAACTTTTGACTCAATACAGCTTTAATGTGGCTATATCAAGGTGGTATAATAAAGCATTTTGCTGAATATAGTTAGCTATTTTGAACAATTTTTCCCCAGAAATTTTTTTTTTCTTTTCGGCCATTTTCCCTCTGTCTCTCACTGCTGTAAATATAAAATAAGGGATCCTGAAACACGCCTATTTGGACTCTAAAGACAAAATGAATCATATTTTGGTTAAGGAAATATCTACTGGCAGTTTCTCCAGCTCACTTAACATGTTATAGTCTATTCTTAAATCACCATAATTCCCTCATCAAAACAACGCCTTGGGGGGTTTGGGGGAGAGGAGTGTGTGTGCAGGCACCTTCCTTGAGGACTTGCTATGCCTCTGATTTTAGCAGGCATAAATTTGCTTTCTTAAGATGAAAACTCCACAGCAATGAATGTTTAACCACTGAAATGAGTGGTGATGATATAGAAACACAAGCTCAGAATCTAGATTTACATACCATACTGATAATTTATTTTAATAGGATGATATATTTTAAGGTACTTGAAATATCAGGCTTCCCAGGTGACACTAGTGGTAAAGAACCTGCCTGCCAATGCAGGAAATGTGGGTTTGACCCGTGGATCAGGAGGATCCCCTGGAGGAGGAACGGCAACCCACTCCACTCCAAGGAAATGGCTCCACTCCAGAGGAGCCTGGGGGGCTATAGTCCACCGGGTTGCAAGAGTCGGACCCGACTTCCTGACTAAATAACAACAACAAATAGCTTTGTGGCAGGCTTGATGGAAAGGCAAATCTTATCAAAATTAGTATAAAATGCTATAAAGATGATAATACAAGTCACAACTAACTATTAAGAGAGTATGCCAGAGCTAAATTGGAGTTTAGGGGATTTAAATGCAAATGGAAGAGTTAGGGGGGTTAAAGGCAAAGATTAAAATCATTTCAAAACACTTAAGTATTTATGAAGGTGGTAGGGAATGTGGAGCTTTCTGGGTACGTTTTCAAAGCAGGGGAAAAAGAGATGGATATTCCTGGTGACAGAAATAAAAGGAAAAGATGGGATGGAAACTCAAGGGAAGTAAGAAGTGCTTCAGTCTGCCATGAACATAAGCTATCCCTAGGAAAAAGAGGGAACTAACACCTACTCGATGGACGTGAGTCTGAGTGAACTCCAGGAGTTGGTGATGGACAGGGAGGCCGGGCGTGCAGGGATTCATGGGGTCGCAAAGAGTCAGACACAACTGAGCGAATGAACTGAACTGAATACAGAAATGGTGAGTTGAGATCATATTGCAAAGAATCTTGTGTATCAGGTTGTGAAATTTGAGTCCATGGATAGGCAATCTCCAGCAGTGAAAAGGTTTTCGACAGAATTGTGATACAATGTTTCTGAATGCCTACTGAGAAGTTAAAAAGAAGTGTTGGATTAGGAACCCTGTTGTTATATGGAGAGCCAGGTAAAAATAAAATGGCAGTTCACAGACAAACCAGTAAAAAGCTACCTTTTACAAAGGGTTTATAAAACTCTGGACATTTCTAAGAGGTTTACACACTTTATTTAATTCTGGCCAGAACCCCATTTGATTACCCAAATTTCACACCGAGAAATGAAGACCCAGGGAGGTTAATGAATGTGCCCAAGTTCAGCAAGTGAAGAGCCTCTTGATGAAAGTGAAAGAGGACAGTGACAAATTTGGCTTAAAGCGCAACATTCAGAAAACGAAGATCATGGCATCTGGTCCCATCACTTCATGGCAAATAGATGGGGAAACAGTGGAAACAGTGTCAGACTTTATTTTGGGGGGCTCCAAAATCACTGCAGATGGTGACTGCAGCCATGAAATTAAAAGACACTTGACATTACTTTGCCAACAAAGGTCCATCTAGTCAAGGGTATGCTTTTTCCAGTGGTCATGGATGGATGTGAGAGTTGGACTATAAAGAAAGCTGAGTGCCGAAGAATTGATGCTTTTGAATTGTGGTGTTGGAGAAGACTCTTGAGAGTCCCTTGGACTGCAAGGAGATCCAAACAGTCCATTCTGAAGGAGATCAGCCCTGGGATTTCTTTGGAAGGAATGATGCTGAAGCTGAAATGCCAATACTTTGGCCACCTGATGCGAAGACCTGACTCATTTGAAAAGACCCTGATGCTGGGAAAGACCAAGGGTGGGAGGAGAAGGGGATGACAGAGGATGAGATGGCCGAATGGCATCACCGATTCAATGGACATGAGTTTGGGTAAACTCCGGGAGTTGGTGATAGACAGAGAGGCCTGGCATGCTGCAGTCCATGGAGTCGAAAAGAGTCGGACACGACTGAGCGACTGAAATGAACTGAACTGAACTGAACTTCAGCAAACCATGAAGTAGCAGATGACAAAGTGGATCTGGAACTCAGTGTGCCTGCATCCACAAGATAGACTATATACTAGGCCATAAAACAACCTTCAAAATAGTTTAGTTTGAGATCATGCAGGGTATATTCTCTACCACAAAGGAATGAAATTAGAATGAAATACCAGAAAGAGGTGCCAGACAGTCACACACTGCTTCTTTAATGACACATTCAGGGAAAGGAAAGTTGAGGCCGTGGTTTTAAAAAGAGAAATGGAAAACTGCATTTATGGCATGGGTATTATAACCCAGGCTCTAGGTAAACACTTAAATAATTCCACTATCACAAGTCTGCCATAGACATGCCCTGAGGATTTGTTGAAAGACAGAAAACAGGACGGAAGGCAGGCAGGTAGGCTGTTTGTTTCTGATGAAAGCAAAGATTTCCAAAAAGTAATACTGTGTGTGACCTTTCTCTGAATTTAATTTTTATAATGTTTATCATAATCGTGGCAAATACATAAACTTGTGCACCAGGCTTGGCCTTTTTTCTGCACAAAGGGAACTGACTTCCAACTAGTTGGACAAGCAATACAGATTGTTTGCTTGGTGTCTGCAAACAATGCTAAATTAAAGGCAACCCTCTCCAACAGTCTCTCAGTGAAAGTGGATGTGAAGTAAAAGTGTGATTAAAACAACAGGGAACCTGTTTTAGCTGAAACATATGATGCTGTCATTTCAAAGGTCAAAATATTTAAGTATGGGCACTTGCATATAGCTCATCCTAAATATGATTTGGGCTTATGAAAGAAGAGGGTGCTTTTACCATTATGTTCCTATCTGATTTACATGTGTTTTTCTTCCCCTTCCCACCCCACCCCACCCCCCACCCCCAATACCATGCCTCTGAAGTTACTCCAATTCCTAAGGCTGGTTTCCAAGTTGCCAATTTACCCGCACGTATCCAACTTCATTCCTCACAACAACCTCAAGTAAACCTCAGTCAGGCAGGGCTGAGTCTCCTTGCAGCTAGCGATGCTTATCAAATTCTTCATTTTAATGTCACTGCAAGAAAGAGCAGGTGGGAATATGTTTGGCTTGTCCAACTCACAGAGACAAGGAAGGGCCATGCTTTACCTGTTCTCCTCAACATGTGGGGCTATAGTAGGTCGGGAGGAGCATGGATTCCAGTCTTGGGAGATGGGCATGCTCAAGACTGAATCCCAAGTCAGTCAGTCACTCGCTCTGGGGCAGAAGCGAGCCAATCATTTCTTTAAGACTCACTTTCCTTAACTATAAAGGAACAGTTACAATGCATTCCTGCCCAGACTATCAGGGGAATTTATGAAATAAGGTATGTGGAAGTTACCGGTAACTTCTGCTTCAAAAAACCAAACATTTACCCATGCACTGGAAAGAAGCCAAGATGGACTTCCGAGGACAATCGACCCTACACTGTCCACCTGCACCCTTCGGCCCACCAGGGCAGGCGGAAAGGAGGGGTGGTCCTCTCTAAGCAAGGCGACCAACTAGGCTTTTTTACCTTCCTAACTAATTATCAACAAGTGATCCGCTTTTCAATATACCTGGCCACTTCCCCTGTCAGTGACACAGTCCCAGTACTCCTGGGACAGCTTATCAACACAGCCTGGCTCAGAGCCCAGCTTCAAGGATGATTCAGCATTATCCATTCTCCTGGGGAGTGAATTCTAGCCTGCTAGTGAGATTAGGAAATGCCTTGGGCCACATGAATCTGGGCCCTTTGCTGGTGTGTTCTTTGGTATCCTATTACTGACTTTCTTCAAACATTGCTCTAGTCTTCCGTCTAGGACATTGCCTTGTCCTTACCTTATTGCCAAAATCATCTAAGTCTTTTGAGCAATAATTAGATACTTGGATGCCCTCCTCTTTTCAGATATTAACTCTCTTAAGTTCTGTGTTTGTACCTTTGGCCTGGCTAACAGAACAGCTGAACACTGCCTCTTAATCTCAGCCCTCTGTACGCAGTCATGGCTGACATATCGGAGAACATGGGGTTGGTTTTCTCTTCTACCACCTTAAAAGTAAACGCCCAGCTCTCCTTTTTGTCAATCTACCTACAATAAAAGCTCTCAAGGTTCCTGCCTCTTAATGGAGTCTTTCTAAAGTCCCACTATAGTGATTTTCTTTTCTATTTTCTATAATTCCTATATTCCAGCACTTGAATATTTGCTCTGCTATATGACACCTACCTATATTTTGCATGGACATTTGCCTTCCTGAATGGATTGTAATTCAAATAGAGATATTTACAGAGGATCTAACTCCTAGGACATTGCCTTCCTCTCTCTCTTCTTGCCCGTCTCCTGCATGTCACGCACACTCTGATCTTTTAGTAATTATCAGCTGGTTTGACCCAAGAACAGATGGATCAGCCTGGATGCACACAGCTGCTGAAAAGCAAGACCTCTAGAAGTCTCTCCACTAGTAAAATATTAGGTGCATTGAGACAACTATTGGTTCCCTGGAGTAAAAACTTAACCCTGTCTTCAAAAGACAATCATAATTAGAATTTTGGTACATACACATTTAAAACTGTAAAAAACTAACTGTACTATGTATATGTATGTGTGCAATGTGTGTGTTTTACAAATTGGCCAGACTGTTTTGTAGGCAGGTAATTTTCCCCTGTACCATTATATGATGTATATTTTCTACCAAGATATATTTCTCAGTAATGTAATTTTAATGGGTATATAAGTATCTATAAAGGTTTTCCTGGGGGTTATTTTTTGGGGGGGCAGGTAGAGGACCCTTCTATCAGACTATTCTTGACTACAACTGATCTTAGTCAAGAATATACAAGAAGATCACAGATCAATTTTTAATAATTACATATATATACATATACTTATTTTGTAGAGTTATTTTCTTAGCCATAGAAGAACAGAATGCCTACTTCAATGTTTAAGGCTAATTTAATAGTCTGCACAAAACTTTCTGAGGCCTATAGGTGCTGACAAATATCAGTCCAATTAAGGAAGTTCTTTCTTGTATTTTTGGTATAAAATTCAAGATTTAGTGCTTGATTTCAATTGGAAAGTCCAGTAAGGGAATTTTTTTTTATTAAGATTAATGTTCAGTAGAAATTCTGCCTTTGTATCACCGTAAGACTACAACCCAGAATATGTGAACACAGAAGAGATTACCAAAAATAAATAAATAAATGAAACTCTTCAAGAGTGAATAAGCATATTCTATAAGTATTTTTAGCTTCTTAAATGAGCATTATATTGCTGTAAATTATTGGAACAAGAGTCCCATCCAAAAGATACAACCATAATTATTACCAAAACTCCTATTTCATACAGTATACTTCCAGTGATCTGGACTTTCCTAAAGAAAATGAATGAAGCCCACTCTGTCACCCATCCCTACACTTTTAAAACACTGTCTTGGAAATGGTCTCTGTAATTTTCCCAGTAAGTGCTGGGTTGCAGGCCAAAGTGGGAGAAGGAGTATAGCCCAGTGGGTGGGCTCAGCCTACCAGCCTATGAACCCGTCTCTGTGGATGCCCAGCATCTGAACCCATTTCTGTAGGAGTCTTTGTGAGTTACTCATGCTCTTTGTACCTGGGGTTCCTCAGCTACAAAACAGGCCCCATCACAAAGTGCATTTTGTAAACCGGAGGCTTAGTTGAGTCAGTGTTCATCAAGTCCATGCTAGACCTGGGATAGGCTCTCAATAACTGTTAGTTAACAGCCTTGCTGGGCTTCCCAGGTGGAACAGTGGTAAAGAATCTGCCTGCCAATGCAAGAGATGAGTTTGATCCCTGGGTCAGGAAGATCTCCTGGAGAAGGAAATGGCAACCCACTCCAGTGTTCTTGCCTGGAAAATTCCATGGACAGAGGAGCCTGGTGGGCTACAATCCACGGAGCTGCAAAGAATTGGACATGACTAAGCACACACACACACATAATACCCTTATTAAATGCCCAGAAGTCTTCAAATAAGCATCACTCACAAATTCTAGCAAACACAATTTAATCACTTTCCACAATCACAAATCCAATTGATAAGGATTAATTGTATATGTTTGAGTGCATGTATAGGTGTGTTTTCAATTATCCATCCTTCTCTCTCCAGTTCTCTCTGGATTCTTCCTTAGAAAACCCCAAGTGTTCTTTTGTCCCTTAATAAAATTTCAAATCTCGAGCTTTTAAAGGCATGCTTTGTGATACAAATCTGAAAAGACAAGTTCTCTGTATGTATGAAGAGATGCCTTCTCAGCATTCTGTGAAAAAGTATTTTCACTGCTAAGCATAGCTGAGTGCTGCCATTATAAATCAGGGTTATCCAGGACAGTACAAACACTTGAACTCTGGATGTTACCTCCTATAGCAGAATACAGTTGATCCTCATTACTGCAAGTTCACCTGCTCATTAGAATTTTTCTCACCCCCACACAGTGCTTCTACGGTCATTCATGGTCATTCACAGAGTGGTGAATAATCTGAGTTGCCCAATGCCTAAGCTTTAGGCTTAGGTCAAACAAGGTAATGCTCTGCCTTCTGATTTCAACTCTCATATTGTAAATAAGTGTCCATGTTTCAGTCTACTTAGTGTCACATGTTGGAGAAGGCGATGGTACCCCACTCCAGTACTCTTGCCTGGAAAATCCCATGGACGGAGGAGCCTGGTGGGCTGCCGTCTCTGGGGTCGCACAGAGTCAGACACGACTGAAGCGACTTAGCAGCAGCAGCAGCAGCAGCAGTGTCACACGTTCTGCATTTTTGTGCTTTTTTTGTTGGTGATTTCCCTGTTAAAAATGGCCCCCAGGGCTGAAATGCCATCTAACTAGTGTTCCTAAATACAAGGCTGTGCTGTTTCACAGAGAAATTCATGTGTTAGATAACATTCTTTCAGACATGAGTTATGGTGCTGTTGGCTGTGAGTTCAGTGTTCATGAATTAACTCTATATAAAGTGTAAAATAAAGAGTAGGAAGTGGCAACCCACTCCAATGTTCTTGCTTGGGAAATTCCATGGACAGAGAGGAGCCTGGTGGGCTACAGTCCATGGGGTCACAAAGAGTCAGATATGACTGAACAAGTAAGCATGCAAACAGAAACACATAAAACAAGTTATGTGTTGACTCGGAGAAGGCAATGGCACCCCACTCCAGTACTCTTGCCTGGAAAATCCCATGGACAGAGGAGCCTGGAAGGCTGCAGTCCATTGGGTCGCTGAGGGTTGGACACGACTGAGCGACTTCACTTTCACTTTTCACTTTCATGCATCGGAGAAGGAAATGGCAACCCATTCCAGTGTTCTTGCCTGGAGAATCCCAGGGATGGGGGAGCCTGGTGGGCTGCCGTCTGTGGGGTCACACAGAGTCGGACACGACTGAAGTGACTTACCAGCATGTGTTGACTGGTTGACAAAAATATGGCCAGAAGCTTGCAGGAACCTAACTCTGCATTTCTTCTAGGAACAGAATTTGCCAAGTTAGTGTTTCCAGTGACTTTATAGAACATATCTAGTCAAGTAATGAGAATCAGTTGTACCACCTATAAGGAAAGTGGACAGAGACAATACTAATCCATACAAGAACTTTGTGGAGTATAATCTGGACTTCGTATCGGTTGCTTAGTGGGTGATTACCTTCCCTTTTGTAACCAAGGACTCTATAAGGCTTTTAAGTCTTGTTACAGTGAGACAGGGGTTTCGTTGGTGGCTCAGAAGGTGAAGAATCTGCCCACAGTGCAGGAGGACCAGGGTTCGATCCCTGGATTGGGATCCCCTGGAGAAGGGAATGGCAACTCACTCTAGCATTCTTGCCTGGAAAATTCCATGGACAGACAACCTGGTAGGCTACAGTCCACGGGGTGGCAAAGAGTTGGACACAACTGAGAGACTAACACAGTGAGACAATGAACCTATGTTGCCTGGAATATGGGGAGTTTTCATCTGAACTTTATGTTACCTAGTGCAGAGGAAGTACACTAACTAACATTTACGGATCTCCCAAACCTGCTTTTCTTGAGATCCTAAGTACAAGAGGAAAAACAGCATTCAGAGCCATGCTGACTTTTCATATGTTCATGTGATACCTTCCTGTATCAGCCCTGTGCTGAGTCATCTGCAGATCTGTGTAAGAAAGCAGAAAAAGCCCAACCTGCATAACCATAGTAGTGTGCTATTTCATCCACTGACCTCATCCGCTTATCACTGTATTCAAATAGCACCTCTGACCTGCTTCCCCGCCTCAACCACACAAATTGCTGGGTGTGGCTTAGCCAAGCATGAGAATGAACGCCAGCAGAGAAAGGTGAACTTGGGCCTGACAAGGCTCAGGAGCAGGCCATCACAGAAGCAGGTAGACACAGTAAGGACAGTAAAAACCCAGATAGAACCTGAAACACTGATGCCATTAAGCCACTGAACGACTACAGAGCTTTCCAATCGGAGCTACTCTTATGTGAAATAACTAAAAGTTTTTATGTTTTAAGCCACAGTTAATTATAATGTTACTTGCAGTTAAAAGCATCTTAACACTGTTCCTTGATTGGTGGTTTGTTCTGCACAGCAAACTGATGTTATTACCCAAAGAAGACATAATCCATGAAGAAAATAATCTGATATATACTGCATATTTATTCTCCTGGTCAAACTTAAAACCATTTTAATGCTATTAACCAGTGTAGTCTTTGCTCTTTTGAAAACAGTGACACATGTCTCCTCAAGCTTTTCTAATGTCAGCTAGAACACTACATTAAAGAAATACAATTATCCCACTTAACAATTTGGTGAAGAAGTATTTAAGAATAGGGAAAAATGTTCCATCCTTTATCAAGAAAAAAAAACTCAGGTTACAGAAAAATAGGGTATTGCTAAAAATATAAAGATGGGTAAATGGAAAGAAAGATGTTTAAAAAGATTTACACCAAAATGTTTATCTAAAGGTAACTTTTACTCTATTTTTTTCCTATGTTTCCTAAATTTCTGACAATGTATAATTTCAAGTTACTTGCACCAGGCCTACCCAATGAATGAAGAAACTATAACTACAAAGAAACTGGGAAAAAAAAAAAAAGAAGCTACAACTTAATAAGAGTTTATTCCCTTACAAAGTGTTTGTGACAATACATATCTCTATCAAGATGCATCCTAATACTTTTCTACATAAAATTGTAAGAAAAAAGTAAAGATTTTATGTATATCTCCTAATTCTAGGCCTCCATAAGCATATAATTTGATGAAAAACAATGCATATACAAACTTCAGGAACTAGCGTGGAAATATTAAATCTTTAAACTCAGCTGAACTCACGAGAAAACAAGAGTATTATTTTCAGGTGAAAAAAAAGCAATTTAAGCCAACTACTGAAAACAACTGGCATGCTATTGATGGTCTAACTCAAGATCAATGAAAACACAGCTTATACCAATACTTGGGTAAACTACTATATTCCAAATATTCTAGACTTTGCATATAGACACGGCATCTGGAGCTGTTATATTGTAACCACCTAAGGAAAATAGTTTAAATCTATTCGAGCAAATCTAGACAAGATAGACTATAAACATAAAAGAGACTATGTATTCTACTCACTAAGAAAAGTTTTATCCTGAAAGGAGTATACAACTGTACCACTTTTCGTTAAAATCTATGTTCCAGTGAGTCCCTTGGACAGCAAGGAGATCAAACCATCAATCATAAAGGAAATCGACCCTGAATATTCACTGGAAGAACGGAGGCTGAAGCTGAAGCTCCAATACTTTGGCTACTTGATGAAAACAGCCGACTCACTGGAGAAGACTCTGATGCTGGGTAAGATTGAGGGCAGGAGGAGAAGGGGATGACAGAGGATGAGATGGCTGGATAACATCACTGACTCAATGGACATGAGTGTGAACAAACTCCAGGAGACAGTGAAGGACAGGGAAGCCTGGTGTGCTGCAGTCCATGGGGTTGCAAAGACTAAGACACAACTGAACAAGAACAATATTTCCATGTGCGAAGGTAGGATGAGCATATTCACCAGCTTGAGTCCCTATATTCTGTCCCTTCAGCATTGCTGGGGAAAAAAGAGGCTCTGGATACCAAATGTTTTGTGGGGAAGAAACAATCTCCCCCAAACTGAGCTTTTGTTCCTTAGCTAAGAGATAATTCATGAAAACACAGTAGAGTCTTTCTTCTTTTTTTCGCCCAGTTTATTCTGTGCAGATTTCCATTGTGAGTGTGTTGGTCTCTCTATGTAATAATGCAAATTTTAAAAAGCAGCTCTCTGGTTTGCCTGAACTATCCACATAAATACCACCAATCCAAGCCTACATAGCAGCTGCAGGATGTTGACCACTTCTTATCCGCCTCAGCAGAACTAAACGAGGGATAAGCACCAACACTGGCTCAATTAAAAAAGAATCCAATAATTAATAAAGATTTCTTTGTAAAAGTACCACAATATTCATATCATATGGCATTGAAATGAAAGCTTATTTTCAAGATAAAGCATAAATAGATATCAAGTGTTTAAACTGTGAAAATTGTAAAGTAAACTAAAGTTAAAATAAAAATTAAAAAAAAAAGAAAAAAAATAAACTGTGAAAATTTGTTTGAACATTAAAAAATTTATCCAAGTTTATAATGTGAAAATTTCTGTTTAAATGTTTTACAAAGTCAAGGACAATCATATAGCCCTCACCCTCTACCAGTTGGAACTGTAACTACATACTCAGAGACGGTGCCAATCAGAACACCGTATACCCGATAGGCTGTAATTTTGGTATTAGACTCATAAGCATGTTGCTCTAGAATATGAAATGATGAACAATTTCTTATGTTTTATTTTAGAGCAGTTGTCAAATTAAAAGAAGTTTTTTTCTACGATAGGAAAAAACTTGCCTTAAAAAATTACCTGAAAAGGAATGAAGGTACTTTTGCTTCTAATGTTACAGAAGTCTTAGCAAATTAAATTTTAAAATTTGCTTCAAGAAATATTATTTTTTTGAGGAAAGTTAACACTCTTTTAGAAAAATCAAGTCTAATATACCTAACACATATTAAGTATGCAGTATTTTCCTTATAGTGAGTATTTTCTTTTTTGGTCCTTTAGAATATTTCTAACCATATTTCTTGTTTTCTTGTTTCTAAAAAGAACACTTAAGTTGTCTGGAGTTAAGTATGGAACTTTTTCTAAATTTATAAAAGGTAAAACCAAAACCTCATCATTAATTCAATTACAGAAACTTTGTTACAAACTATATCTCATAGGATTTGGAGCCATTCTCCTTCACCCTCTTTTCCCTGCTCCAGTAACCTTTTGTACTGGAGAAGGAAATGGCAACCTACTCCAGTGTTCTTGCCTGGAGAATCCCAGGGACGGGGGAGCCTGGTGGGCTGCCGTCTATGGGGTCGCACAGAGTCGGACACGACTGAAGCGACTTAGCAGCAGCAGCAGCAGCAGCAGCAGCAGCAGCAGTAACCTTTTGTATGCTGACTGAGACAATGCAAAGACTCTTATGGAAAAAGGAACACCAAGTCTTCCTAGACACAGCGAACTAAAAACAAAACATTACTTCTCATGTGCTCACATGGAAATCCCTGTCTCTCTCTTCTAAGAGGAAATACAGAAGCAGTGAGTGTTCAAAGCAATGCCCCAAAGTGATTAGATCTCTGCAAGGCAATCCTGTGAAAAATCTCTCGTCACTTAGTTCCCAATCAGATCTCTGGTTCTTCCTACCGGACCAGACACACCAGATTCTCTGGCTCCACACAGGCTGGCCTCTGGACTAGATTGGTCCTTTATACCCCTTATAACCTTCACTGCAGACAGTAACTAAATCCTTCCAGTGCCTCTAAATCAGACTCTGTCTCCCAGGCAATGGGCAGTGCTGGAGTATTTGTTAATGATATATCCAATGTATGTGTGCGCAGTCTATTTCCAGATGCCACAAGGTCCCTGAGCCAATTATCCTATTGTTTTTTGCTCTCCCAGAGGCAGGTTTATGTTTAATCTTTCATTGCTGTTAGATTAGATGACTCTTGTCCCTGGGGAACCTTTGCCCTATTAGATACATTCCTGAAACCCAGACGTAAAAGTTGTCGTGTTCACATCAAACAAGTGTCTGTTATAACCTTCCCTTAAAGAAGCAGGACACTTTCCTACTAAAATTTAAAAAAAAAAAAATCAAACTGTTTAATTTGGAACTGGAGAGAGAGAGAAATTGATTGTGACCTCAATCAACAGTATGGCTTACCTCTACCTTAATCTGATAAAGTACATTTATCTGAAGTAAGAATGTGCATTTCTGTCCTCACAAAATGCTTTTATGTTTGAAGGAAAGTTATGACCAACCTAGACAGCATATTCAAAAGCAGAGTCATGACTTTGCCAACAAAGGTCCGAATAGTCAAGGCTATGGTTTTTCCAGTGGTCATGTATGGGTGTGAGAGTTGGACTGTGAAGAAAGCTGAGCACCGAAGAATTGATGCTTTTGAACTGTGGTGCTGGAGAAGACTTTTGAGAGTCCCTTGGACTGCAAGGAGATCCAACCAGTCCATTCTAAAGGAGATCAGTCCTGGGTGTTCATTGGAAGGACTGATGCTAAAGCTGAAACTCCAATACTTTGACCACCTCATGCGAAGAGTTGACTCACTGGAAAAGACTCTGATGCTGGGAGGGATTGGGGGTAGGAGGAGAAGGGGACGACAGAGGATGAGATGGCTGGATGGCATCACCAACTCAATGGACATGAGTTTGGGTGGACTCCTGGAGTTGGTGATGGACAGCGAGGCCTGGCGTGCTGCGATTCATGGGGTGGCAAAGAGCTGGATACGACTGAGTGACTGAACTGAACTGATGCTGCTTAATGTTTATTAAAACATGTATTGGTTTCTTCTTTAAGTAATTTTTACCTTATATCAGATAATACACCATTGTAAAATAAAGCCTGTCTTTTACTATAAAGTAAATATATTATAGTTCATGCAAAAAATGAAAAAAAAAAAAAAGACCAATATGCANCCCAGAACGTAATATAAAAAAATTATGGAAAACTGGAACAGCAAAAAGAAAAATAAATAACCATCATTTTATACAACTACTTTTTTACTATTTTGGTACTATTTTCTTTCTGATTGTTTTTTTCCCTTGTGTATACAATCCCACCTTCCCTACCACTTTAAGCAAACTTTTGACTTCTTTCTGATTGGAGTATTATTATTTCAAGAAGGTACTAATCAATCCATAATTCACTTAAGGGCAACATAAAGAGATATTGAATAACAAATACATCTGAGAGTGAGTAAACAGCCTTGTGCATTCATGCATGACTTCCCTGGTGGCTCAGTGGTAAAGAATCTGGTTGGCAATGCAGGAGACTGCCTGCCAATACAGGGTTTGGTCTTTGCTTCAGGAAGATCCTCTGGAGAAGGAAATGGCAACCTACTCCAGAACTGCCATGCACAGAGGAGCCTGGTGGGCTACAGTCCAGGGGGTTGCAGAGTCAGACAGGATTTAGCCACTAAACAACAATAACATCCATGCATACCTGCATTCATCTAGTCCACACACAGTAAGGGCAGCTACATGCCAAATTCTGTGATAGGCACTTATTTGAAAGACAGAAGAGAGAAAAGTGAAAGTCACTCAGTCGAGTCTAACTCTTTGTGACCCCATGGACTGTAGCCCACCAGGCTTCTCTGTCCATGGGATTCTCCAGGCAAGAATACTGGAGTGGGTTGCAATTTTCTACTTCAGGGGATCTTCCTGACACAGAGATTGAACCCAGATCTCCTGCACTGCAGACAGATTCTCTACCATCTGAACCACCAGGGAAGCCCAATATAGGAGAAAGAATACTAACCTATTTATAAGCCAAGTGCAAGCAAACCACACAAAAAAATAGCAACAGATTTTGACAGGTGGGGAAGAGAGGGAATTTTTATTTGAATAGGCCTGGGAGAAAGTGAAGTGAAGTTGCTCAGTCGTGTCTGACTCTTTGCAACCCCATAGACTGTAGCCCACCAGGCTCCTCCATCCACGGGATTATCCAGGCAAGAATACGGGAGTGGGTTGCCGTTTCCTTCTCCAAGGGATCTTCCTGACCCAGGGATCGAACCCGGGTCTCCTGTGTGTAGGCAGACACTTTACCGTCTGAGCCACCAGGGAAGTCCTTTCAATAGTTAACATTAGGAAGATAATCCTGGAGTTGGATTTTGAATGACCTTTCAAATCAATCAGAAAATTTTGGATTTATCCTACAGACAGTGGGAAACCATTGAGAGTTTTTTACCATAGGAGTGACAGGAGAAGGCAGAGAGCTGGGGTAGAAAAGTGAGCAAGGAAGATGGAGGTAGGAAACAAAAGTAGTGATGGGGGCCTGAAGGAGGTAACTGGCAATGGAAACCACTGAGAGAAAGCAAATTGAGGGCCAGATCACAAAGGTCTTTGTTGTGTGTTAGAGATAAGGAGGGATAGCAGGGTGTTGGGCAGCTTGATATCCTGGTCCCAGGGAGCTGACAAATGAGGCAAAGAAGGCTGGAAGAGGAAGAGGCGTCTGATGTGTGAAACCAACGACCTGAGAAGACAGACCCAGAGATGGAGATGAAATCAGCAGTTGTCAGGGCAGTGCTCGTCGCTGACACAAGCTTCAGCTTGGAAGATCGTTCCCAGTACCTGGGCCCCACCATGGACCCATCATTTCTGAATCTCAGAGATGAAGTCACTACACGTGTATTCCGAGGAAAAACAAACTATCCATGTGACCCTGGCCCAAACACTTCATTAGACAGTGAGCCCAGTAATTATAAAGAACTGAAGAAGAGCTGAGCACCAACCAAAGCAGTATAATCACAAACAATATCAGCCATCATGAAATAGTTTCCAAAAAATGTTTCTGCAAACATGAAAGCAGGAACAGTCACTGAAAAGCAACTACAACTCAAGAGAAGCTCGGTGGCTCAGGGTTAACAGAGTCCTTAAAATTTCCAGAATGTTATATACAATAGGAGCTTTGTAATGTTCTGAAGCACCATGTGGCAGACTTTTCAGCAGAATACTAAATTAGAAGTCCCCCCTCGACTTCTGCACCTCTAATATAGGCTTAATCATTTTAATGTATAAGTCCCAAATTTGAGTAGGTTTTAATATATTTCTCAGGAGTTTCCTAGTAGGTAACATTTAATTATTCAAAAGTATAGGAGTTCTAATTTTTTATTTTTTACAAGTATCCATGCAGATTACCAGAGGACTGCTGATGATATTCTAAAAAAGAAAGCCTACAGAGAAGAGAGGAGACATTTTCAAATACATCCAAGACAGTTACAGAGATGTGAGAATAAACTACAGCTAGTCAGGACTCGGAGGATCATAACTTTCAGGCAGTACTTAGAACAGTCTTCTTTAATCAGAGCCACCCCAAGTAGAATGGACTGAAAGGAGTTTCCTGACAAAATTCTCAGGTTCTTTCAGTGGTTGACCAAGTCAAGAATAAGGAAGTGTTTTGCCCAATTAGAGGCTTCCCTGGTGGCTCGGTGGTAGAGAATCCACCTGCAACGCAGGAGACCTGGGTTTGATCCCTGGGTTGGGAAAATCCCCTGGTGAAGGGAATGGCAACCCACTCCAGTTAATCCCATGGAGAGAGGAGGCTGGTGGGCTACAGTCCATGGAATTGCAAAGAGTCAGACACGACTGAGTGACTGACACTTGCCCGATTAGGAGACTAGCCCTCATGGCAACACACACAGAAATGCTATCGGCTATTACCTTCTCTATAGTCAAGAAAGGATCATTTAAGACATTACCTGTGTCTCTCCTTCTTGCCCCAAAAGCAAAGTAAAAATGAACAATGATGTGAGGCATAATGATAATCTTCATTTTTTCCCCTACTGATTAGAACACACATTTTGAATGTTAAGCTGCTCTGAATTCATAACCACGAGAAACAGCACAGGATGAGTACAACTGAAGTCTTTTAAATGTTATCAGTGTGGAATATAGACCGTTTTTTTGAGCTAACAATGAATGAAACCATGGACTGGAATCTTATGCATTTCAGATTTGTTGCCCATTACCCAATAAAAAGATAAACCTATCTTATCAAGTCATGAAATATTTATTAAAACTAGCCCATCCTCATCTTATTTCTTCTATTAAAAATTTAATTTACTTCAAACTTACAAAGGAAAAAATATTAAATGTGTGAGGCAGTACATAATTTTACAAACATCTTTTAGGTGGATGTCAGCAAAAACAGTTGAAGAGTCCTCCTTTAATATAGAAATTTTAATTAAACCACCTATTTTTTTCCTGATTCAGGATCACAATGTTCCTTGATCTCAATCTTCTCTTACTTTTAGAGTCCGTACCCAGTGTTGCACTCCTTTGTGGGGCCATTTTTCACAAGGACATAAGCTTTTACCTCCAAGATTTCCTACCTACCAGACAATAAAAGAAAGCAAACATAACTGCGCTGATAACTTAAGCCAAAAAACAAACAAGCAAACAAAAAAAACCCCAAACTGTTTCATTTCCTGGATTGCTGGAGCATTCTCCAAGCCAAAACTGCTGGTGTTAAAAGCACAAATTCCATCTACAACACTAGGTCTTAAAGGGGAATCACTCTACACAGTGGATAGGGGCCCAGTGGTCAGGCCATGTATGAGTTGAGTATTAGTAATAACAGGTTAATTATAAAAATCTCTAATAGCATGGCACATTTTACCTGTGCTCTCATCACAAAGAGGGGCTCACGCTGCCCACTGTAATGTCAACTCCAGGCCTAGAAGGAGAGCTGTTAGTTTGTATCCCTAGGAGTTCCAAAGTGAAATTTGAAAGTGGACCGACCCCTTACACTGGAAGGCAAGAAGAGGCCAAAAAAGAAGGCAGCCTCTCGAGACAGGTAGGGTGGCAGGCAGTGAGCAAGGGAGTTGCCTACCAGGCTGGTCTTGGGCTGCTGCCCACCAGAGCTAAGAGTCCTATACTGTCCTTGATGAGGCTCAGTGTGCATATCATCCAGATGATCTCAGCAACACATCACCCTCTCAAGGCTGCATCCCTGAAACAGCTCCTGCTGTGGGAACAGCGGGCAAAACACATTCCAAGGGCAGATGAAGCGTGAGAAGCCTTGATTGCCCAGGGCTGGCTTTCTGGTCAGCTGGGGGCCATATACTCTTGATGACCTCCTATGATGTCAAGAGGTCTATTTCTACAGCAAAATATTAGAAATTTAACACGTTCAACCTAACATGTAAGGGAATGGTTACCTAAAGTTCAAACAAAATGTTAAATAGTCACTGAAAATTATACCTATGGAGAGGAGAGGTTTTAGTGACATGAAAAACATTTATAATGTAAAGAGGAAACGAAGCAACATACAAAGTTGTAATGAGGCAGTAGGTGAATGAAAACTATCCAGTGCGGTCCCTGGCATATAACAGACAACTCAGTTCACCGCTGACATGCACTGAATGATCTAAAGTATATAAAAATCTTAAAAACAAGGCTGAAAGAAATGTGGCAAAGAACACTGGTTACCTCTGGATAAGAATTAAAGGTGTTTTCTTTCCGGAATCTTTATGCTTTTTAACGTTTTTATTTCTTTTTTCTATAATAAATATTTACTTTAAAATCAGGAAAAGGATTTAAAACTAATTTTTAAGGCTCTATTTCTTCACACTGGAGGAACTGACCTTTAAGAACAGGGACATCTCCAAGTCATATGTATGGGTGTGTGTGAGTCTGCGTGCATGTGTGCTAAGTCGGTTCAGTTGTGTCAGACTCTTTGTGACCCTATGGACTGTAGCCCGCCAGGTTCCTGTCCATAGGATTCTCCAGGCAAGAGTACCCAGGGATCGAATCCATGTCTCATGGCTCCTGCATGGGCAGGTGGGTTCTTTACCACTACTGCCACCTGGGAGCCCATATATACACATACAGACCTACACATATATAAATATATTCTTTCCCCCCGCTGACAGGCAGTGTAACAGGTAGAAATACAAGCATGGAGTCTAGAACCAAGCTGAGTGGACAGAGCGTAGAGCATAGAAAAGCAGACAGAAAGTATGCTTTGTAAGAAATGTTCCAAGTCTGTGTGTCATGGTTTGAGATGAAACAGAAATATTTTATGACAGAAGCATTATTAAAGGTAATATGGCTTTCCACAAATTTAAAAGTACTGATAGATTTTGATTAAGTAATATTCCGAAAATAATAGTTCTCCGTGATTACAGTATCCATATCTACATAGGGCAATTATAACATTAACAGTGCTTCTTGTAGTTATTCTTGCCTTCAGTGTTCAGGATCCACTTATTGAACAATAGGAAACAGACACTGTAAGATCCTAAACTAAAAACTGCAGATCTCTTCCATGTTTACAGTGCTGCCAAGTCTCCAAGCCCATTTTTTTATTGATTGAATATTTATTCTAACACAAACAGAGGGATGATTAAGGCCTGGGTGGCTAAGCTTTGGTCAATGCTGGAGTCCATTTCTCTTTTTTCGTCCCTATATACAAATTCCAACTTGTGAAACCTCACTGGGCCTCATTTCCTGTTGTTTAAAATCAGAAAGATAATACATCAAAGGGTGGCTGGGAGGATTTAGTTATTAACATATATAAAACATTTTAAAAGAATGCCTGCAATCAGTAAATGACCATGTTTTCAACTGTTAGTATCATTACTTCAGAATGAAGACAACTTACCCTCCTTTCTAAGATCTTTAAATCTATGTCAAAAAGTCAGAAAATTGAAAGGAAACACAGACCTTGATATTTAGAGTAACTTTTTATAGAGCTTCCTACCCTCTTATTGTAATGATAACCACTGCTATACCAGCTTTTAAATGCTTAAGGCATCCATAGACTTCAAGAGAAATCTCACACCATTAAAAAAAAAAAAAAGAAAGATTCAGGTGTAAACCTTTTCATCAGGCTTTCCCCCACCAGCTGCCACCCCCGCACCACCACTACCTCACTGAGGCTCCTAAAACAAGATCATGAAATTCTCAACTTCAAAGCGTTCTATTCAACTGAACCCACATCACCTGAAAAAGTCAATTATCCCAGCTGGAGTGGACCAAGTATCTTAAAAACATTTGTACCATACTTCTATTATAAATAGAAGGAGCCAGGCAGCTGGGACTTGAGGGTTTCCCCTATTACCCATATTGAAGATTTTTTAAAATTATTAATAACTGGGGTTAAATCCAAGTACTAAATGTTCAAATTTTGTAGTTTTAAGAAATTTACTAAAATAGTATTATTTAGTTTAGAAAAATTGACAAACTATTCAAATTAGGACCTATTTGCCGCAAATTTTAGGAAAGTACATTGGGTTCAGGAAGATGCTTCTGTTGCTGTTTGTTGCACCAGGTAGCTTGTGGGATCTCAGTTCCCCAACCAGGAATTGAACCTTGGCCCATGGCAGTGAAAGCTTCAAGTCCTAACCACTGGACCTCCAGGGAATTCCCAAGGAAGATGCTCTTCTATTAGCAGGAAATACACAAAAAGTGGTCTTTAATGGGGTATCGGTTTTCAGTTTTTTAAAAAGTCACTTTAACATAGTTATGTGTACTTACAGGTTTGTGTGTATATATATAAACATATACTTTTCTAAGTAAATGTATGGACATTTATGCATAAACATGCATTTCATTAATCTTGCCAGTCTTCAAAGAATGATCTTGTGTGCTGCCCATAAGTGTTAACAGTCAATTCAAAAATTCAGCTTCACAGAGGCTGTACTTTCATCAGGTGGGACTGTTTGAGGTCAGGCCCTGAACATTATCCTGCTTAAAAATCGGCCAAGGGAAAACAAGTCAAGGGGAGCAAAAGAGCCACTGGGGCCACAGGCAGGACAAGGGATGGAACCCCGGGGCCCGGGGCAAAGGAGGGGCTCCAGGGATGAGAGGCGCTTCCTGGGGTGGGAGGACGCAGCCACAGTCTCCCCCTTCCCTACCCCACACCAGCTCCAGCCTGGCCTTCTCTTTTCACCCCTCTCCCCCACTAAGAACCTGTGACACTGCCACATTCCTGTGTCCCCTGAATGTTCCCCACTCTTCACCCCTTCCTTTTGTGCAGACCCCATTACAATTAACTTTAAATAAAATCCAGGAAAAAAAAAAGTCTCAGAATTTAAACGATTGTTTAAATAAAAATTAAGGGTTGAGCGAAAGACATTTGAAATTTATCTTTAAGAAAATGAATCTTTCATTTGTACATTATTTTGGACACACAGGTTTAAAGTTAAATTTTAGAAAGTTCACAGCGGGTGACTGACTCAACAAAAGGGTTCCTAAAAATACCTGTCATTCTAATATACTAAGATAAATAACCTTGAAACTTAAAATCATGAGTACTCAGTACAGAAAGAAATCACAATAAAATTGTAAGCTTGATGACTTACAAAGCTTAGATGTAAGCTTAGATGAGTTACAAAGATCTGTGATTCGGGATGCTTTTTGCTCAATGAACTTAAAATTACAAATCCATTTTTGACTAGGGCAGTCTTCTTTCAAAAAAGGATTAATCTTATAATATTATCGTAAGTTAAATACAGTTAAGGATGCTGTTAAAGTTTTGAACTTTACATGTTCATATCTGCCTGTATATACTCACAGAAGAAGTAAAGTTGCTCAGTTGTGTTCGATTCTTTGCGATCCAACAGACTGCAGCCTACCAGGCTCCTCTGTCCATGGAATTTTCCAGGCAAGAGTACTGGCTGGGTTGCCATTTCCTTCTCCAGGGGATCTTCCCCACCCAGTGACTGAACTCAGGTCTCCTGCATTGCAGGCAGACGCTTTACCCTCTGAGCCACCAGGGAAGCCATATACTCATAATCAGAATACAAACAAAGAAATGAAGTTATGAGCCTTTACCTTTCAATAAAGCCATGTTATACTTTCATTCAGATTTCCTTAGACTATCTACAGGAATATCTGTGATATGGGTAATTTTCCTAAGGTAAACTTTTCTAAGTGTCTGTGCTCTTCTAACAAAGATAAATGGAAAGCAGGTGGAACAGATGGATTTGAAGCTAAGAATAAAAATAGAAAGCTAAGGCAAATTTGTGGACTGTTGTCTGATACTTATTAATAAAAGCCAGCTCAGCTCACCTGTATCCAGACATAACAAATTAAGTGAATTGTAGCAACAATTTTTGGATAACTCATCTTAGAAAGTGTTGGACATGAAATATCCAGATCATTGAACCAAATATGAATTATTGATTTGCTGTACTCCATTTTACTTTGTTGTCTTAAGACAGGTCAGATGGTTGTTTATGCTCTCCAAAGTATTTCTAAGCCTCTTTCCCCTCTCAAAACTTTCCCACAAAATAGTTTCTCCCTAAAGATAAACAGGCAAAGCAAACCTTGGATCTACAGTGGATTGACTTTGTAATTAAATTCCAATGTGATCCTGACACTTAGAATTTACTATCGTCTAACATTAAAAGCTAAGATTAAAAACTAAGATCATGGCATCTGGTCCCATAGATGGGGAAACAGTGGAAACAGTTTAAATATAAAGAAAAATATAAAGCCAAACTTTATATTTTTGGGCTCCAAAATCACTGCAGATGGTGATTGCAGTCACGAAATTAAAAGACGCTTACTCCTTGGAAGGAAAGTTATGATCAACCTAGATAGCATATTCAAAAGCAGAGACATGACTTTGCCAACAAAGGTCTGTCTAGTCAAGGCTATGGCTTTTCCAGTGGTCGTGTATGGATGTGAGAGTTGGACTGTGAAGAAAGCTGAGCACCAAAGAATTGATGGTTTTGAACTGTGGTGTTGGAGAAGACTCTTGAGAGTCCCTTCTGCAAGGAGATCCAACCAGTCCATCTTAAAGGAGATCAGTCCTGGGTGTTCTTTGGAAGGACTGATGTTGAAGCTAAAACTCCCAATACTTTGGCCACCTGATGTGAAGAGCTGACTCATTTTAAAAGACCCTGATGCTAGGAAAGATTGAGGGCAGGAGAAGGGGACAACAGAGAATGAGATGGTTGGATGGCATCACCGACTCGATGTACATGAGTTTGAGTGAACTCCGGGAGTTGGTGATGGACAGGGAGGCCTGGTGTGCTGCAATTCATGGAGTCGAAGAGTCGGACATGACTGAGCGACTGGACTGAACTGAACTGAACATTAAAAGCACCAAGGAGTCATGTCTAGACAACAAAATTTAACTTCCAATTTAACAAAAGGCTATGTAAACATTTTATCACTATATTCATATTTAGTTACTAATGCGAATATAGAGACAGATAATCATAAAATAATTTGCATTATTCCTGGAAACCCTAGTGAAACCAGACTGCATGAATATACATCACATAAAAGTTCAGATTAAAGTTCTTACACAATATTATTTGCTAGGATCACATCAGAGATCACAATTTTCCTCTGTATACATTTTCTCAGCGTTCTCACTCTTAACCTAGTACATAAGAGGCCAACATCTCAAGTGCTTTCTAAACTTTATTGAATGAATGTTAAGTTCCTCACACTTAGTATTTTCAATTTTAAGGCTAATATGAACTGTGATTCTCGAAACTAAATGGCAAAAACACACTGGGTACAGTGTGGACACAGTAGTTTCCTAGACAGCTGACCAAATTTGTATTGATTAAATGAGACATTGTGGCCTTTTCTGTCTTATGACCATAGACAGTACTGTTTTCCAGCCACTTTTCTTACAAAAACATACCAGTCACAAGGAGGATTTTAGAGATCAATTCAAAGCAATTGTCACTACAGGAAAAACAGCCTGCATTCCAAAGTGTGATAGACATTAAATGCTATATTTTGAGTAAAAATCTAACACAGGCTTATAATACTTTTATGTTTTTTCATATTGAAATTATATGTTACCTTCCAAATCTCACATCTAACAAAAAACAAAAAGATGTGCAATTTCTTTTTAACAGCGTTTAATTTTTTCTTTTAGTAAAAACTAATCTCTAGTTTCCTTAGCCAGAAAGTATTTACTTCTAAAAATCCCTACACTATCTTATAGACCTCAAACACAGCATACAAAATATAAAAACAATAAAATCTTTATAACCATTACCACGGGTGGAAAGGTCAGAAAAATATACAAAGCAGTGAAAGGCTGGATTTGAAGGATGCCAGAGGGGAGCGGGGGAGGGTTTCGTGAGGTTCTAGGCAAACCCTGTGATGACGTCACCTCACATACATAATATTACAGCAGTCAGCACAGGCCTCCTGCTTTCTTATTGGTGAACACCGTGTCAGCCGACATCAGAAGATAATCACCATTGGTCAGACAATTACAACTGAAGCAACTAGCATCCACCGCTGCTAGCACAGACCTGGCAGGCTGCTGAAAGAGAAGGCAGAGCAGAGCCGAGCTGCCCTTCTCAGTCAGTGAATTTTATGTCACTTTACCAATCCCTAGGCGATTTTGCCCCCTTCCCAGCAGAGCTAATAAATGAAGTCAGCTCTTTGTGAAAATAACAGGTAAAGGCCAGACATCTCATAAAAGAACAAAACGCCTCTATTTTCAGTGCTGTAAAACCACAAGGGCTTTTCAGTGTCAAATCAGAACTTAAAAATGTTGTTAAGCTAAAAGCAGGTATTTTCCTCTATCTCATGCAATATACCCTCATTTACCAGATAATATTACCCAGGATATTTTTTAATTGACATATAAAGATGTGGCTCAGGGTGATTCTCCAAGGCATATTTATTACTCTGCATTTTTCCATAATGTATTATATGTGAAACTATTTGCTAGAAAAGTAAAATGGTCTATAGTATTTATCCCATGTCTAAAACAATGAATACAGGGTTAATCATTGTTTGAGCAGCAATAAACTTGATAAATTTGCCTCAGTTGAACTCTAGTTTATAAAAACATCACTCCAAAATAAGGGTCCCATTACATTAATACGTAATAAAGTAATGAGTACAGATTATAGGATAAGTTTAATAAAGGCCTTCTTAAATCATATTCGAAAGGTAGTGCAGACAGCATCCTGACAAATCAACACTCCTGACCTTCCTTACAATTCTTCAAAACACAGTGAGTGCAGCTTAATCTTTGAGAGATAAGTTATAACTTAATTCTGTAAACTGAGTTTTATTTGAGGCTATGTCTAGGGAATTTTTAAGGACAACTGAAAATAATTTGTCAAAAGAATACAGTAGAAACTTCACAACAGTGTTTTTCCTCCAGAAACTATTTCAAGTTATCTGTAGTTAATGAGTCTAGCAAATGCAAGACCTTGTGCTTCCTAAACGTTCCCTCTCCTCAAGAGGGTGTAAGCTTTGGTTAACAAGGGAAATGAAAAGGAAAAAACCTTCATTTTCTGATACACCTAGTTCAAGACTTCTTGGCTGTTGAGGTTTATAAAATGGGCACCCAAGGATACTGGGAGAAATGCATACACTCTGGGATATAAAAAGGAAACAAGACAATTAGAGTCAAAGAGAGAAAAAGTCAGGAAGGGGAACTCCTAATATGTAACTATGGCATAGTATTCAAAACTCAAGGGAAGGCCAAGTCTGCTAAGGTTCAGGTAGCTGTGCTGGCAATAAAATAGACATCCATCATCACTTTAACTCACTAGTTATGACTTTTCCCAGGCATCTGCCTGTACAATGCATTCTTCAAGGTGCATTCACGAGCGGAATGAGAAGCATGCCCTGAAGAGATGATGGTCTAGCAGGAGGCACAGTGTGTGTTAGTCACTCAGCCGTGTCCGACTCTCTGTGACCCCCATAGACTGTAGCCCACCGGGCTCCTCCATCCATGGGATTCTCCAGGCAAGAATACTGGAGTGGGTTGCCATTTCCTTCTCCAGGGAATCTTCCCAACCCAAGGATCGAACCCAAGTCTCTCACATTGTAGACAGACGCTTTATGGTCTGAGTCACCAGGGCAGTCCAATAGAGAAAGAGGCGGGAAATAGTACCAGGAGGTGGTGGAAGCACAGAAAGTGGCCCCAGAGAAAAGTGAGTAGGAGGAGTATCCACCAAGGAGGTGCAAGGAGAGGGGCTAGCCCACAGTGAGCTCGAGCAGCCGGCCCGAGGGGAGGCCAGTACCGGAGGGGCAGGTTCAACAAGGGTGCAACAAATTGAAGACTGGTCAGATATTAGGAAACACAGAGAGCGCAGGGCCGATGGGGCGGTAAGATGGACTGAGCAGTGTGACAAGACACCGCGACAAACAGTTGCAGAGAAGACCTTTGCCTGGTGCTGGTCCGCCGCGCGGGTCCCGGCGCCACCCCCCCCCAGGCACCGCCCCCGCCCGGCTTTCAGCGCCACCCCCTACACGGGAGGAGGAAGTGCCGGTAAAGAAGGTCCCTTTGGTGGGGCCCGAGGGAGGCTTGGCTTTCCCTAGCGCAGAGGCCTTAATTGTCTAAACTCCTACGGAATTGAGCCTCCCGGGGCACAACCGTCTTCCGGGCCCACCCTCGGCGCCTTCGCCCTCGCAGGCCCAAGACCGGCCTCGGCCCAGAGCGCTGCCGCACTTCCCAGCCTTCCGAGCGAATCGCGTGGCCCTCCTGGCTTCCGGCTGTGGCCCTCCGCCCCTGCGCCCGAGGAAGCCCCCAGCCACGCCGCAGCAAGTGTGAGCGCGCTAGGCCTCGCGTCGCGCCCGCCCCACCTGGCCCGGNAGGGTTTGGATATGGGAAAGGGTAGAGATAGTGCAGCAGCAGAGAGATAGTGACCTGAAACAAAGCGGGTAAGGAAGTTAGCAGATAGGAGAACTGGACCAACTGGTCCAATGCAAAAACTATTTGCGTGCATAAGAAATTCGCTTTATTTACTTTACGGGTGTAGGTGGAACAGAATCACCTTTGAGGAGAGGGCTAAATGTACCATTGACCCCTACTGACCTCCCAGTCTTAAACCAGTGTTGTAATCTCAGTTTCCATATACACTCTCTTTCTTTACTCAGAGGAAAAGTATTTTTTACTCTGTCCCTCCCTCCATTCATTTCCCACAAATTAAGAAAAGTGAAATGGGACATCGAGGTATCTAATAATATACACATGTCATTGTAAGCTTAAAATATAAGAATAACGAACCTATGCTTTAAAAATTAGGTGGACATTAGGACCAGGAAGAAAATTCTCTTTCTCTGCACCTCCCCACCTCCAAGGCAGTCCAAAGAGGATATTTTCATTTAAAGTCCAGTGCCTCAAACCATTGAAAACTGGAAACTGTGAATAACAACCCTTAAATGGAGAGATGAGAAAAGTTTGTATATGGAATATTTGGGAGCTTCAACTTATAAATTAATTTGCCATATATGTGTGTGTGTATGTGCGTGCCTGCAAAGTTGGTTCAGTCGTGTCCAACTCTTTGCGACACGATGGACTGTATCCCACCAGGCTCCTCTGTCCATGGGATTCTCCAGGCAAGAATACTGGAGTGGATTGCCATGCCCTCCTCCAGCGGATTTTCCCGACCCAGGGGTTGAACCCAGTCTCCTGCATTGCAGGTGGACTCTTTACCATCTGAGCCACAAGGGAAGGCTCCTAAAGAAGCAAGGAAAGTGACAAAGGAAACAAGGGTGAGAAAATCCAGCAAATATTTTGCTATATTTTGCAAAGATAAGTCCTAACTTTGCCTTAAAAAGACCCCATTTTTAAACTAAGTGTTATTCTCACTTGGCATCATGTCAATTTTAAACTAGTATGAGAAATTTTTATTGACTTACTTTGTTGTCTGTTATTACCTGTTTATTTTCTGGAGATGGAGTTGGGGTTTTGTTAAAAGGAAATATCTGATTTGATCTTAACAGTGTCGGAAGAAAAATTACAATGGGAGGTAAGTCCCTATTTCTTGACCTTTAAAGTGGACAAGTACCAAAAAAATGGTAAATTCTTGATAGTATTATGTGTTTTTAAGAGTATTCAAAACAGACAGTCAGTGGTAGTGAAAACTGGTGACTTTACCTTGAAAGCAATTTAATCATTTTAAATACACTATCATTTGACCATTTATTTACTAGATATTCCTTGAGCCTGTGCTCTGCTGAGCTCTTGGGAGTCAGAGGAAGAAGAAAGACAGGTCTCCCGCCCTTTTGGAGCTCATATTCCAGAGAAGACAAAATAATTTCACATAAGGTGACATTCTAAGATTAAAACTAAGTAGCATCATCTGAAGAGATGGGAGTGCTCATTTAAATGCTGAAGGTTTCACTGAGAAGGTGACTACAAGTCTTATAAAAAATTAATACAGAAATCTCAATTAAATAAAGCTGCGAGACCAGAAGGGGGAGCCCTCCTGCACTGCGACCACAGCAGAGCCCAACAGGAAGAAGAAAGAATCCTCTTTTTTTCTGGCAACAACTGAATCAATGAAAAACCGTGGTCTCTTTGTTTATTACACCCTCCCCACTTCCTTTTCCCCTCTATAAGTGTTCTCCTTCCCTTCCTCTGCGGTGACTTGCACATGGTTTACCACAGTTACACACTCTCAATTGTAATTCTCTATTAATTCTGAATAAACTCATCCTTGCTGGAGTAATAATCACCAGTCTATTTGTTATAGGTCAGTAGTTGAAATCACAGTGACAAAGAGTCTAACTTTTCCAGAAGCAAGAGCAAGTACAAATACTCTAAGGTAAGGGATAAGTTTGTAGGTAGGTGTGTTTCCAGGTCATAAGGAAGGAATGATTGATAGGTTGGAGAGGCGGGGCATGGACCAGATCTTGGCAGACTGGCAAATCAAGATGAGGTAATTGGATTAGACCACTCCAGTATTCTTGCCTGAAAATTCTATGGACAGAGGAGCCTGGCAGGCTACAGTCTATGGGGTCACAAAGAGTCAGACACAACTGAGCACACACACATTAACTGTTATGGGGTGAGGAGAAATTAAAAGGATTTTAGATAGAGAATAGCATGATAATTCCTAGTAATTCCATTACTAGGAACTTACTCTGTGGATACACTCATAAACACATTTTAGATATATGTGTAAGATATTGTTCAGCAATGTTTGTAATAAGAAAACATTGGAAATAATGGGGGGCTAACTAAATGATGGTTAATATTAATTAGATGACGGCAAACCCTTGCAATAGAATATTTTAAAGCCTTTTGAAAAGAAATGGTTCTGTTGGTTGCAATATTCAGAGAGCTTCCAGAAATATTTTTAAGGAAAATTAAAAAGCAAGGCACAGGGCATTTTGTATTGTGATATATTTAAGAAAAACATTTACAAATGTACACTTTTGTGGGGTTTGGAGGGAAGAGTTTGTTGGTGATGTATATGTTTGGGGAAAGACCTGGGAGCAAACTAAAGAGAGTTCCTAGTGTTTATTTTTTCACAGTATTTGAATTTTATGATGTATTTGTATTTCATTTAAAAAAAAAGTCAACAGGAGTTAGATGAGTAGTGAAATAATGGATTATTTTTCTATTAGAAATAAAATATTTTAAATGATGATTTTTCTACATTTATTTTGCACTGCAAAACACATACTAAGACCTGGCTATTTGTGTTGATTATTTTTTTTCCTGCAAGGGAGCTGTAGAAGCTTAGGAGAAATGGAGAAGAATGTTAGGAAGGTGCCCAGCAACACCACTAGGAATTTTGATGAAAAAATTTATTGTGTGTGTTTCTAACCCATAACCAGATAGGTAGTTAATATTGAATATAAATAATTGGGGCTTAAAAACTAACAACTAATCGACATTTAGTAGTAAAACTCTCAAAATTAGTTCAGAGAGTAAGGCATACTTTGAAAGACATATTTATTTACAAAGATGAATGACAGCTAAGCAAAAGATCTGGAGTTTGGTCTTGACTCTATTCCAGACCTGGCTATTAGAAAGTACATTGATCCTTAATTTCATTTTCTCTATGTAAAATAACCACTGGGCTGAATGCTACCAGCTCAAAATTTCACTGGTTCAGAAATATGTTAAAATATACTCATTGTTTCTGGGCCCTTCTAACACTAACCAACTTTTCTAGACCTCTGGTCCCTAGATGAGTCTAGCCATGCTGACCCATTTCACATCCTCTGAACATCTTGAGTTTAGAGTTCGTTTGTCCCATCATTCTGTCTGCTTGGATACCCTTCTTTCCAAAACCCCTTTGGATATTCACGAGCTACTCCCAGCTTAAGGCTTTACCTGTTCAAATGTAAGGTCTCTTGCCCTCTCACCTCCTAAACTCTTGTGCTTGTTACCACAGCTGTGAAGCCCTGAGCTACGTGAGAGGTGGCAGTGACTGATGGTTTTAGTCACTAAGTTGTGTCCTACTTTTGCGACCCCATGGACTGTGGCCTGCCAGGCTCCTCTGTCCATGGGATTCTCCAGGCAAGAATACTGCAGTGGGTTGCGATTTCCTTCTCCAGGGTATCTTCTTGACCCAGGGATCCAACCGTGTCTCCTGCCTTGCAGGTAGATTCTTTAACACTGAGACACCGGGGAATCCATTGTACCTTGTATTTTAAGGGCAGAGACAATGAGTTCTTAGTTTCATATGGCTGCTGTAGCAAATGACTACAAACAGCCACATCACATCAGAGTTGTTTCAACCACATCTCTGTTTCAACAGATCTAAAGACTTCTGAACTGAAAAACACACCTCAAGTAGGTGATTCCATTTTTCCTTGTCCTCAGATTTAGTTGACTCCTTGAGAGGGATTCAGATCATAATTTCTTCATGTACCTTCTTTGATGCCACCAAGCTGGCATTGGATCTGGCACAGGTGGAAAGGGACTACATCTCTCTGACAACAGTGGTAAGTTGCAATTTTATTCTGGCCCTGCTTACAGAGGTTGGCAATACAGGGACCACATTTCATTTCTTTTTTTTCCCCAGTGAACTTTGCTAACCTAACTGGAGATAGTTTCCAAAGTTGGAAACTATATTGATTTATAAGCAAGAAATTCTAACATTGGGAAAAAAAAAAACAGCAAAAAACAAAACTCCCGGAGAGAAAACTCAATATTCAGTTCCTGGTCATTTTCACTTTCTTTCTTTTTTTTTTAATTTTCACTTTAGATCTCTGAAAATTAAAAAGTTTAGGAAGATCTGTTTTTTTTTTCCTCAAAGACACAATTTATTTACAAACAAAAGAAGTCAAGAAGCCTTAACTTTCCCCATTCCTTTTCTGACAAAACTGACAGAACTGAGGTGGCTTGCAAGATTTTCGATTGTAACAGGGAAGTTGGGGCCTGAAGCCTTCTTAAAGACTGTGGTAGGGAAGAGGCCTCCCCCAAACACTGGGAGGAACAGGATGACCTAGGGACCCACCTTCTGCTCCTGCTTCCCACTGCCCCCTCCAGAGGTGCTCTATATATGCCTCAGGTGGCAACCTGCATCTCCCTATCATGGTGCTTGGCCAGAGTTCCAAAGTATCATCTTCCTTTGGCCCAAAGTTTGAGGTGGGCCTGAGCCACTTCAAAGCCCATCCCATGTAGACCTGTCCTAAAAAGATCTTATCATAGTGATCGATTAAGGGAAATATAAAAGATCAAAATTTCATGTAAATAGGAGATATACAAATAGTTACGTAAAAATAAACTCACACTCCAAAATAGACACTTTCAATTCAGTGAATTGAAAAAGTTCAGTTAAGTGAGTGGTGAGCACAGCATTTCAGAGGAAGACATCTGATTTAAGAAAATGTAATAAGGGACTGTGATAGGTGTTCAAAAATCCAGTTTAACTCTGGGGTTTTCACAACACTCTGAGCATGTGCCTTCCATGCTGCAGACAGTCGCTTGCTGCCTGAAAGCCTCTGAGTTTGTGAGCCAAGACTTTTTGCTCTGGGAGTAGCCAAGAGCAATTAAGGCCCAAAGGAATGAGTTTTCCTTGGCCTCTGAGGGACGGCTGGGAAAGACGATCAAATAGGAGGTAATGGGATCCTACCTCTTGTGCTTTCGTTATTCAGATATATTCTGATAAACTTCCCCTGTATGTGTTCAACGCACAGAATTATGTGGTAGCACAAAAAATGTATTTGAGATATAAAGGAAAACCTCAAGAACATTATTTGATAATGAAAACAATTTCTTATTATTGCTCTTAAGATCAAAGCACCCCTGGAGAACAATTAGGCAACCTGCATGTTAATGGAAATCTAGAGTTACCTTTCATGGCAGATGGTGACTGCAGCCATGAAATTAAAGGACGCTTACTCCTTGGAAGGAAAGTTATGACCAACCTAAACAGCATATTAAAAAGCAGAGACATGACTTTGCCAACAATGGTCCATCTAGTCAAAGCTATGGTTTTTCCAGTGGTCATGTATAGATGTGAGAGTTGGACTGTGAAGAAAGCTGAGCACCGAAGAATTGATGCTTTTGAACTGTGGTGTTGGAGAAGACTCTTGAGAGTCCCTTGGACTACAGGGAGATCCAACCAGTCCATCCTAAAGGATATCAGTCCTGGGTGTTCATTGGAAGGACTGATGCTAAAGCTGAAACTCCAATACTTTGGCCACCTGATGGGAAGAACTGACTCATTTGAAAAGACCCTGATGCTGGGAAAGATTGAGGACAGGAGGAGAAGGGGACAGCAGAGGATGAGATGGCTGGATGGCATCATTGACTCGATGGACGTGAGTCTGAGTGAACTCTGGGAGTCAGTGATAGACAGGGAGGCCCGGAGCGCTACGATTCATGGGGTCACAAAGAGTCGGACACAACTGAGCGACTGAACTGAACTGAACTGAAGAGTTACTTTTACATTATATTAAGTTTCCCACACTCTCTCCATATATATGTGTGTGTGTGTGTGTATGTGTCTGTATATATATGCATATATATGTTTGTATGTATTAATGAGGGCTTCCCTAGATGGCTCAGTGATAAACAGTCCATCTGCCAATGCAGGACACACGGGTTTGATCCCTGGGTTGGGAAGATCCCCTGGAGAAGGAAATGGCAACCTACTCCAATATTCTTGCCTGGGAAATCCCATGGACAGAAGACTGGCAGGCTACAGTCCATGGGGTCACAAAAGAGTCAGACATAACTTAGCGACTAAACAAATGTATTAATGAACTGGCTGCTAGGAAACTGCATTTATTCTTTATTTTTGTGTTAGCAGAAAATCGGAGATGCGTGGAAATTTATAATGAATAAACTTCTTTTAATTACAAAGAAATACCTAGACCCTCTCAGACTCTCCCTCTGATAAATATTGGTCCAAACTATAAAGGAGACCTTGAGAAAGGCATAAATCTCAGTGAGTCACTTTCCCACCACGATCCAACTTTAACCTGTCAGAGGCATGTGGCAGGACAGTGGACCATAGCTGAGCCTTCAGACCTGCAGAGCAGTTACTCTCATGTCAGACTGAGGAGGGCTTTACCACCTAATGGCTTGGCCTAAGACAGTTAATACTAATTAAACTCCTAAAGACTCTCTTTTAAAAGAACAACAAATCTTCAAATATTTTGATTATAAGGAAACTCTGAAAAGTATTTCTACCTGGTCTCAGTATTAATAGTTGTGCCATCTTAGGTACCTGATTTATTATCAAGAATAACATAAATTATGTTTCCACTGTTAGAAAAATTTGGAAGCAAATCTGGGACTTAGCTTTGTAGACGTTTTTACCTTAATATAATACACATTTTTAACCTTATTCCCATCTCCATCTTGTAATCTCTACCCTTATTTTTTCTTCTGTTACTTGTTTTTATGATTGTATTGTATTTTATACATCATTTTGCTGTATTTTATATACAACAAGAAAGGAAAAGAATGCAAGGGAGGAGGAGAGAGGGAGGGAGAGCTGGGGGGAAGAAGACCACCCAGCCCCAAATGTAGGCAAAGGGAGCCTTGGCAGGAGAAGTCATTTCAGCTCCTGTTAGAGGAAGGATAAGAAAGGGAAAGCTGTAGCACAAGGGGAGAGCATTAGACCTATTTTTAGAAGGCCTGAGTTGTTTCCGGATGGTGGTGGTGGTTTAGTTGCTAAGTCATGTCAGACTCTTGCAACCCCATGGACTGTAGCCGGCCAGGCTCCTTTGTCCATGGGATTTTCCTCTGGAGTGGTTTGCCATTTCCTTCTCCAGAGGCCCTTCTTAACCCAGGGATCGAACTCCAGTGTCCTGCACTGCAGGCAGATTCTTTACTAACTGAGCTGTCAGGGAAGCCTGAGTTCTTTCCTAGCCCTGCATTAATTAATTTACCAGGTATCTTAGGCAAATCCCTTTCCCTTTGGTGGCCTCAGTTTTCTCCTGTAGAATGAGAATTATTGGACAGTTAGGTGTCCACCACTTGTCATGTTTTATGGTTCTCAGTAGGAGAAGGAGGAAGAGGTAAGGCCGAGTTTGGCCATCCACACTGCAGATGCCCAGACTCACACCCACACCCCTACCCTGGCCTGACCATCTATGGTTCAGGTTCTCTCAGTGCTGCAGGCATTCACAGCAGCGGATTCCTCTCCAACAGTTCTACTTTGACCCTGGAGTCTGTCTCAATTAGACCATGTAGAGAACTCTTGTAATGGTTCAAGTATCTTAGGAGAAAAATTAATGCTTCTGAACTGTAGTGTTGGAGAAGACTCTTAGATCCAACCAGTCAATCCTAAAGGAAATCAGTCCTGAATATTCATTGGAAGGACTGATGCTGAAGCTGAAACTCCAATACTTTGGCCACCTGATGTGAAGAGCCGACTCATTGGAAAAGACCCTCATGCTGGGAAAGACTGAAGACAGGAGGAGAAGGGGATGACAGAGGATGAGATGGTTAGATGGCATCACTGATATGATGGACATGAGTTTGAGCAAGCTCTGGGAGTGGGTGAAGGACAGGGAAGCCTGGTGTGCTGCAGTCCGTGGGGTCGCTAAGAGTCAGACAAGACTGAGTGACTGAACTGACTGAACTAGGAGAAAAAACTGTGGAAGAGATTGGAGGATGTTTAAAGTTGGAAAATAAGGTGACCTTGAGAAAAAAATATCATCCACAAAATAAGAGTTTCCAAGAAGCCAAATGAATAAAACAGTTCCCAAAATGTGGGCTTTCCAAAATCATGGTGATTTATTTATGTATTTGGCTGCACGGGTCTTAGCTGTGGCACTTGGGATCTTTTGTTGCAGCACATGGACTCTCTTGCAGGCTTCCCTTGTGGCTCAGCGGGTAAAGAATCCACCTGCAAAGCTGGAGACCCGGGCTCGATCCCTGGGTTGGGAAGATCTTCTGGAGAAGGGAAATGCTACCCACTCCAGTATTCTGGCCCAGAGAATTGCACAGAACTGCACATTCCATGGGGTCACAAAGAATTGGATGTGACTAAGCGACTTTCACTAACCGATTCTCTAGCTGTGGCATGATCTCTTCAACAGTTGCAGCACCAGTATTCTTGCCTCGGGCCTAGCTGCATATGGGATCCTAGTTTCCTGGACCAAGGTTCAAACCTATGTCTCCTGCATTGCAAAATGAACTCCCAGCCATCAGACTGCTAGGGAAATCCCCATACTGATTTATTAATGTCTGATTCTTTGTTTGAAGTTCTGTACTTTAGACTTCCCTGGTGGCTCAGAGGTTAAAGTAGGAGACCCAGGTTCGATCCCTGGGTCCGGAAGATCCCCGTAGAATGAAATGGCAACTCACTCCAGTACTCTTGCCTGGAAAATCCCATGGACAGAGGGGCCTGGTGGGCTATAGTCCATGGGATTGCAAAGAATCCGACAGGACTGAGCGACTTCACTTTCTTTTCTTTAGACATAAACAGGGCTTCCCTGATGGCTCAGTTGGTAAAGAATCTGCCTGCAATGTAGGAGACCCCGGTTCACTTCCTGAGTCAGGAAGATCTGCTGGAAAGGGATAGGCTACCCACTGCATTTATTCTTGGGCTTCCCTTATGGCTCAGCTGATAAAGAATCCACCTGCAATGCGGAAGACCTGGGTTTAATCCCTTTGGATCCCTGGGTTAGGAAGATTCCCTGGAGAAGGGAAAGGCTAAACACTCCAGTATTCTGACCTGGAGAATTCCATGGACTGTATAGTTAGTACCTTGGGGTCACAGAGAGTCTGACACAACTGAGCGACTTTCACTTTCTTTAGACATAAACAAGAGTTGCAAATTGGCTTGAAAGATGTTTGAAAGTAAACACACTGAAAACTTTCCAAAGCCATAGAAAGATATGAGATCAGTGACAAGGGATCGTGTTTGTAGCATCAGAAGGAAAATTCAGAAAAACAGAGCCTGTACTCATTTCTTTCTATACTGATTTGGATGTTTGCTGTCTTGGTCTTTCCTCTTTTGGTAACTGCATCCCACTGCAGCTTTGGGGAGCTTTTGTTACTGAGTCCAAGCTCCTACTGCTCTCTGCATGACAGGTGAATAAATCAAGAAAGGATTTGTTGAAGCAAGGAATAGAGACTTTATTTGGAAAGCCAACACACCAAGAAAATGGTGAACTAGTGTCCCAAAGAACTGTCTTCCCTGAGTTATAACTCAGGCTTTTTTTTTTTTTTTAATACTCAAAGGAGAAGGCGTAAAGTCCTGGTTCTAGCGAGACTCTAGAGGGGTCATACTAATATATTACTTTCTGCAGCCAGTCACAGGTGGGCCTGGTCAGGATGTTTCCTGTGAGCCAAACAAAAGTATTTGAGCTTAATGTTCATATACATGAGCCATTACGTATGATTTAAACTTATAGGAAACATCCCTTTCATGATTAATTTGTAATAGAATACAAAGATTCTTCCCTATCACACTTTAGGAAGCCCCTTAATTCCATGTGGATCCTGTTAATCAAGGGGCAACACATTGCTCTCTCTTACCTCTATTTCCTTCTCTGAAAATGAGGATTAAATACAGTAAAGGCTTAAATGGATAATCTATATAATGTGACTAGCATAAGTGCCTGGGACAATAACAGCATGATATTCATGTTATGACCTTTCCTCAAGTCCCTATAGAACAACAGAGGTGCAGAAGGCAAACCAGGCCAGCCACTTCCATGCTACAAATGGGGAAATAGGCCTAGAGAGGTTGAGTGGCTTTTGCAAAGGCATTTGTTCTCAGAGCCTGTTCATTTAGAAACAGTGAAAGCCTCAGACTAGAAATCACTGGTGCTCATGACTTAGCAAACTTTCCACCAAGAGAACACTAAACTGAGCTTCAGCTATGACCTGGGAGCAGCTGCCACCCTGTCAATTTTCATGACCTCTGGGGCCCCTGGGTGTATTTAGATCCATGAACTCCACAAACATTACATTCTTTAGAAAATGAAAAAGAGGGGCGTCCCTGGTGGCTCAGTGGTAAAGTATCTTCCTGCCAAAGCAGGAGACCTGGGTTTGATTCCTGGGTCAGAAAGATCCCCTGGTGAAGGAAATGGCAACCCACTCCAGTATTCTTGCCTGGGAAATCCCATGGACAGAGGAGCCTGGTGGGCTACAGTCCATGGAGTCGCAAAGAGTCGGACATGACTTAGCGGCTTAACAACACAACAACAAACTAGAGGGTTAGCCACAAGTCAGATCATAAAGGATCTTGTGGATCTTTCTGATCTTAAAGAATGGGGACCTTATTATTTACAGAGTGAGGCACTTCTGAGGAATTTGTCCATGATGGAGAAAGATAAGTTTTGCAATTTTGAAAAATTATAGAGTCAAGAAAGCACTGTGAAGAATGGATTTTTAAAATAATAGACTTGTTTGATAGAGCAATTGTACTGGTCACCTTAGCTGCTCTCTCCACTGACTCACAATGCCCTGCAAATTTGCCAGATTTCCTGCCCTACAGCCTCTATTCCATCTGGGGAGAGGCTGGGAAGAGGCAATCCTATGAGAAACTCATAGGTTAACACTTAATTAAACAAATCTTCTAGTTGCTCTGATCTCACTAAGGACTTACCGGCCTAAGGTAGTTTTTCTCTCTAAGCCCTCTCTCTCTAATGTTGTGAAGTTCTGTCGGACCTGCTTGTGCTCGTAGGTCGCAGAAGATGATGACCCTCTACTTCGGGAGCCTTTCAGTCCCTCAGTGACCATAAGAAGAGGCTCATCTGCTTCCTGCCAATAAGTCATTTAGGAGCCATGCCTCCCTTCAACTCGGATGAGCTCAGACAGACACAAAGGTCTAAGCCCAAAGAAAGGTGATTTCACTGTGTTTCTATTTGAAGTGTTTTGAAATGATTCTGCCAAAATCCAGTAAACCTCTCTTGTGGTGTGGCAGAATGAGGAAATCCACGAATGACCCTGAATTTATAAGATTCTCCGGTTAAGTTCAGTCGCTCAGTCATGTCCGACTCTGCGACCCCATGAATCGCAGCATGCCAGGCCTCCCTGTCCATCACCAACTCCCGGAGTTCACTCAGACTCACGTCCATCCAGTCAGTGATGCCATCCAGCCATCTCATCCTCAGTCGTCCCCTTCTCCTCCTGCCCCCAATTCCTCCCAGCATCAGAGTCTTTTCCAATGAGTCAACTCTTCACAT
>SJYQ01006662.1:347795-400661 GCA_006410935.1 Redunca redunca
GTATGTTCCTTCTATTCCTGCTTTCTGGAGAGTTTTTATCATAAATGGATGTTGAATTTTGTCAAAGGCTTTCTCTGCATCTATTGAGATAATCATATGGGTTTTATTTTTCAATTTGTTAATGTGGTGAATTACATTGATTGATTTGCAGATATTGAAGAATCCTTGCATCCCTGGGATAAAGCGCACTTGGTCATGGTGTATGATCTTTTTAATGTGTTGTTGGATTCTGATTGCTAGAATTTTGTTAAGAATTTTTGCATCTATGTTCATCAGTGATATTGGCCTGTAGTTTTCTTTTTTTGTGGCATCTTTGTCAGGTTTTGGTATTAGAGTGATCATGGCCTCATAGAATGAGTTTGGAAGTTTACCTTCCTCTGCAATTTTCTGGAAGAGTTTGAGTAGGATCGGTGTTAGCTCTTCTCGAGATTTTTGGTAGAATTCAGCTGTGAAGCAGTCTGGCATGTCCAGTTCTAACTGTTGCTTCCTGACCTGAATACAGGTCTCAAGAGGCAGGTCAGGTGGTCTGGTATTCCCATCTCTTTCAGAATTTCCACATTTTATTGTGATCCACACAGTCAAAGGCTTTGGCATAGTCAATAAAGCAGAAATAGATGTTTTTCTGGAACTCTGTCACTTTTTCCATGATCCAGCGGATGTTGGCAATTTGATCTCTGGTTCCTCTGCCTTTTCTAAAACCAGCTTGAATATCTGGAAGTTCATGGTTCACGTATTGCTGAAGCTTGGCTTGGAGAATTTTGAGCATTATTTTACTAGCATGTGAGATGAGTGCAATAGTATGGTAGTTTGAGCATTCTTTGGCATTGCCTTTCTTTGGGATTGGAATGAAAACGGACCTTTTCCAGTCCTGTGGCCACTGCTGAGTTTTCCCAATTTGCTGGCATATTGAGTGCAGCACTTTCACAGCATCATCTTTCAGGATTTGAAATAGTTCAACTGGAATTCCATCACCTCCACAAGCGTTGTTCATAGTGATGCTTTCTAAGGCCCACTTGACTTCACATTCCAGGATGTCTGGCTCGAGATGAGTGATCACACCATCGTGATTATCTGGGTCGTGAAGATCTTTTTTGTACAGTTCTTCTGTGTATTCTTGCCACCTCTTCTTAATATCTTCTGCTGCTGTTAGGTCCATACAATTTCTGTCCTTTATTGAGCCCATCTTTGCATGAAATGTTCCCTTGGTATCTCTATTTTTCTTGAAGAGATCTCTAGTCTTTCCCATTCTGTTGTTTTCTTCTATTTCTTTGCATTGGTCGCTGAAGAAGGCTTTCTTATCTCTTCTTGCTATTCTTTGGAACTCTGCATTCAGATGCTTATATCTTTCCTTTTCTCCTTTGCTTTTTGCCTCTCTCCTTTTCACAGCTATTTACAAGGCCTCCCCAGACAGCCTTTTTGCTTTTTTGCATTTCTTTTCCATAGGGATGGTCTTGATCCCTGTCTCCTGTACAATGTCACAAACCTCATTCCATAGTTCATCAGGCACTCTATCTATCAGATCTAGGCCCTTAAATCTATTTCTCACTTCCACTGTGTAATCATAAGGTATTTGATTTAGGTCATACCTGAATGGTGTAGCAGTTTTCCCTACTTTCTTCAATTTGAGTCTGAATTTGGTAATAAGGAGTTCATGATCTGAGCCACAGTCAGCTCCTGGTCTTGTTTTTGTTGACTGTATACAGCTTCTCCATCTTTGGCTGTGTAGCCACAGATCATGAATAAATGGCAACTGTATGCTTAATCATTTCAGTGATATTCAAAGTTGCCAGGTAACACTACTTGCATTTCCTCTGCTTTCAACAGAATAGATTTACTTAAAATAGTTTATTTCCCAAAGCGGGCAACTTCCATCATGTTTTTCTGGCACTGTATAATTTTAGAATGCACAAATACAATATATTAGGACAGTGATACAATGTCTGTGATAGATATTGAAGAATGGCCTGCTAAGGTTCATTCCACTCTCCTATTAAAATGTTTTTATGTAAACTTGGGGGCTCTTCCTTGTGGCTCAGCCAGCAAAGAATCTGCCTGTAATGCAGGAGACATGGGTTTGATCCCTGGTTATCCAGTCCCATCACTTCATGGCAAATAGATGGGGAAACAATGGAAACAGAGACAGACTTTATTTTGGGGGGCTCTAAAGTCACTGCAGATGGTAACTGCAGTCTTGAAATTAAAAGACGTTTGCTCCTTGGAAGAAAAGCTATGACCAATCTAGACAGCATATTAAAAAGCAAAGACATTACTTTACCAACAGAGGTCCGTCTAGTCAAAGCTATAGTTTTTCCAGTAGTCATGTATGGATGTGAGAGTTGGACTTTAAAGAAAGCTGAGCACCGAAGAATTGATGCTTTGGAACTGTGGTGTTGGAGAAGACTTTTGAAAGTCCCTTGGACTGCGAGGAGATCCAACCAGTCCATCCTAAAGGAAATCAATCCTGAATATTCATTGGAAGGACTGATGCTGAAGCTGAAACTCCAATACTTCGGCAACCTGATGCAAAGAACTGACTCATTGGAAAAGACCCTGATGCTGGGCAAGATTGAAGGTGGGAGGAAAAGGGGACGACGAAAGATGAGATGGTTGGATGGCATCACCGACTCAATGGACATGAGTTTGAGTAGGCTCTGGGGGTTGGTGATGGACAGGGAAGCCTGGTGTGCTGCAGTCCATGGGGTCACAAAGAGTCGGACACGACTGAGCGACTGAATTGAATTGATGTAAACTTGAGACTGGAAAACTGAAAACTATGTTGACCAATTGCCTTTGCATCTGTAATCTGGATGCAAGTTAAAGTGAAAAGTGAAAGTGAAGTCGCTCAGTCGTGTCCAACTCTTTGCAACTCCATGGACGGTAACCCACCAGGCTCCTCCATGGAATTTTCTAGGCAAGACGCTTTACCATCTGAGCCATAGGTTCTGTCTATTAGATGCAGTGATGACACATTTGGAAGGAAGAAGGCTGTGGGAAAAAACCTGTTTTTCTGTGCCATATATGTCATTCTCAGTACTTCACTTCTGATGCCAGATGTGTAGGCTTTTTCACTCTGAGCAATTTTCCAATTTGCTATCGATACCAAATGGGTGTCAGAGTGGAACTCGGTTCTTACATTACCTGGAGATAGTATCAGATTGCACAGGTTAAAGGGCTTAGTCCTGCAAGACTGCACCCCATGTCCCCAGTTCAGATGCCAATCATAAGTCCAGGTTATCACCTGTGCTTTTGACATAGCCTGCCACAAATAGGAGGTTCTCCAACTCCTCCATAGGTTTAATAATATGCTATAATGACTCAGAGAACTGAAGAAAATATTTTACTTACTAGATTACTAGTTTATCATAAAGGTTTCAACTCAGGAACAGCCAGATGGAAGAGATGCATAGGGCAAGGTATAGAGCTTTCCATAGTCAGGGGATGTCTGATCCTTCCCTTGGCCACCAGCCTTTATCTTGAAGCTAACTAAAAGTCATGTCATTGATAAAAACTCAGGTGTGATTGAAAGGACCTTGTTATGAATAATAACAGTACTCCAAGTCCATCCATGTTGCTGTAAATGGCAAACTTTCTCTCTTATGACTGAGTAGTATTCCATGTTAATATACATACCACTTCTTCTTTGTCCATGCATCTGTTGATGGACACTAAATTTGCTTCCATATCTAAGCAATCATAAACAATGCTGCTATGAACATTGGGGTACATGTATCTTTTACTATTAACATTTTTATGTTTTTCATATGTATACCCAGAAGTGAAATTTCTGGGTCATATGGTAGTTCAAGTTTTAGTTTTTTGAGAAACCTCCACACAGTTTTCCACAAGGGCTGCACCAATTTATATTCCCACCAACAGTGTAGGAGGACTTTTCCTTTCACCATATAATTGCCGAAATTTCTTCTTTGTTGTCTTTTAGATGACAGCCGTTTTGACAGGTGGTTTTGGTTTGCATTTCCCCTATGGTCAGTGATGTTAAGCACCTTCTCAGCAGCTGGTAGCTATCTGTATGTGTTCTTTGGAGAAATGTCTATTTAAATTCTCTGCCAAATTTTTAAGCAAATCATTTGTTTTTTAAATATTGAGTTGTATGAGTTCTTTGTATATTTTGGCTATCAACATCTTGTTGGATGTGTCATTTGCAGATATCTCCCATTCAGTAAGTGGCCTTTTTGGTTTTCTTTTTTTTGATAGTTTCTTTTGCTATGCAAAAGCTTTTTCATTTGATTAGCCCATTTTTTATTTTTGTTTTGTTTCCCTTGCCTGAGACATATTAAAAAAAAAAAGTTCTGTGAGTGATGTCAGAAAATTTAACTGTTAATGTTATCTTCCAGAAGTTTCATGTTATCAGATCTTAAAATTATATCTTTAACCCATTTTGAGTTTATCTTTGTTCATGGTTTGAAAGAACATGTTCAGTTGCTCAGTCATGTCCAACTTTGCAACTCTGTGGGCTGTAGACTGTCAGGGATTTTCCTGGTAAGAATTCGGAAGTGAGTTGCCATTTCCTCCTTCAGGGGATCTTCCTGACCCAGGGGTCAAACCTGGGTCTCTTGCACTGGCAGATGATTTCTTGACCACTGAGCCACCTGCCAGGGAAGCCCAATAGAATAGTCCAGTTTTATTCTTCTACATGTAGCTGTCCAATTCTCTTAAGACCCTTTATCAGAAAAGCTGTTTTCTCCCCTTTTTTCTCAATTTTATATCCCCATAAAAGAGGGGTTCGTTTCTGGGCCCTCTGTTCTGTCCCATTGAGCCTTGTGTCTATTTTTATGCCTGTACCAGACTGTTCTGGCATCCCAGTACTGGTGCCACAGGCTGGTGGGCAGGCCTGGGCCCTGGGCCCCAGGCACTAGTAAAGCTAAAGGGAACAGTCCAAATTGCCTAAACCAGTGTCCTCAGAGTAGATCAAGCTCCCCAGAATGACTGGCACCAGTGTTTATGTCTCCAGGATGAACTCCAATGGCCTCTGCCTCTTTGGGAGACTCTCCAAGATCAGCAAGTGGGTCTGGCCCAGGCTCCTTTCAAATTACTGCTTCTGCCCTGGGTCCTGGAGTGTGTGAGATTTTGTGGGTGCCCTTTATGAGTGGGGTCTCTATTTCCCACAGCTCTCTGCCCCTCTGGAAAGTAAGCCCTGCTGGCTTTCAAAGCCAAATATTCTGGGGGCTTATCTTTCCTGTACTGGACCCTTGGGCTGAAGACCTCAGTGTAGGACTCAGACCCCTTGCTCCTTGGGGAGAAGCTCTGCAATTCTAATTTGCAACTCCCATTTGTGAGTTGCCCATTTGGGGTTATGGGTCTTGACTATGTCTCTGTACCTTCTACCATTGCATTGTGGTTTCTCCTTTATATGTTTGGTTGTATAAGTTTGAATTTTCTTAATTACAATTTTTTTTAATACCATGATTGTTTATTGGGATAGATTTAATTTGCATGGAGTTTTAGATAAATTTTCTGAGATGGGTTAGTCTTAACTATTCAGGCAGGTTTGGAGTTGATGTGGCTCAGGTATAAGAGTTAGACCATCTGAGTTCTATTTCTAATTACCATGGCTTGGGGGTTGGAGTAGGTAGAGAGAAAAGTCAGCTGAAAGCTAACCACTCCTTTCGCTAAGCAGTATACATTTTACAGGTATTTTTCCTAAGCTGCACAGAAATCCCTGTGGGCTAGCAGTGGTCATGGCTGCATATTGTAGAGAAGGCAGGAGGTCAGTGTTGTCCTTGATGTTGTCTGGCATCCATTGGAACAGTCATCCTATCTGGTCTTTAAATGAAGGTCTATGTAATTGCCTAAGTGAAAGTGAAAGTGAAGTCGCTCAGTCAGGTCCGACTCTTTGTGACCCCGTGGACTGTAGCCCTCTAGGCTCCTCCATCCATGGGATTCTCCAGGCATGAATACTGGAGTGGGTTGCCATTTCCTTCTCCAGGGGATCTTCCCGACCCAGGGATCGAACCCAGGTTTCCTGCATTGCAGGCAGACGCTTTAACCTCTGAGCCATCAGGGCTTCCCTGTAATTGCCTAGTTGTACCTAATTCCCATCCATGGGTCCTCCACTTTTATCACTCTCTCTGTGCTTCTCTGAGGAGCCATGTAAATCATCCAGTCTGTGTTGGGGCATCGGGAAGCCTAAGGCATTGCCTCCAATGCCATCTGGGTAGGCGTGCCATGTAACAACTTTTCCTCCAAGGCTATGTCATTTCCACAGGCTCTGCCTAAACAATGGGAGCTGGTCTCCTTTCCTCCCAGAGACAACCAGCCCATATAGGGGTTTTGAATCCTTCCTAGAACTCAACCCAAGAACTCGAGGGCAAGCTTCCTCTTTCTGGGACCCTTTAGATGCTCTGTTACCACTTCTGTGTTTCCATTGCAATAAGATGGAGTCTTCTTTTAGCCTGAGGACTCCTTTGTACTTTAAAGGTTGGAGATTGACAGGGAGTAGAGTGAGGATGGGATATTTTTTTCTTATGTATCAGGTAGTTTCCCATTTATATTATATCTGTTGTTGGTCTCCAAACTGCCTAAGTTTTAAAATTCCAAATTTTAAATTAAAAATTAAATCTTTTAAGAATAAAATCTTTTAATTTGTTGACACATCCCCTCCTCTAGTCCAGGAGGTGGAACAATCTGGTTGTCTGATGGTGGTGGTAGTTTGTGTGTGGGGAGGCAAATGGGGAATTAGAGAAGAAAATATTGAGGAATGGGGGTATAAGAATATTTTAAAGTATCAAATAAAGTTTTTTTCTTGTGTTCTTTTTGTTGATCCTAACTAAAGCCCTCAGAAGCATTATTTCCCCAATTTGAATAATGCAGCAGCCCTTTTAAAGAGAAAGTCATTTGTGACTTCCCTGGTGGTCCAGCAGTTATGACTCCATGCTTCCACTGCCAGGGACATCAATTCACTCCCTGGTCAGGGAACTAAGATCTCACATGCCACTTTGTGGCCAAAAAGTAAAAGCAAAAATTACTGAAAATGAAAATCACTTGGCACATCCCTAAGAATATATCTGTACATTAGTTGCACTGAACTATAGTTGTGAAACTGCCTCCAGAGAAGGTTACTCAAGGGTTGGGCAGCAGTTTGGACTCATCATCTCTATATGGCCAGGTTTCTCTGGGATGGAGCCCTCATTGTTTTCAAGAAAGGGCTTTAAAGTCACAGTGTACATACAGGTGATAACTTTGGGGATGCACTCTCTTTCATGAGAACTAAATCGTGATGGGGTGAGGACATTATTTCTTTGTCTCTCATCCAGTTGCTTTGCCATGAGTTTGAAGGGAAATGGAAACTATCCTGCTCTGTGATCATTGTCTTCTTTTTTGACTGCCCCTTAATTCTTTCTTTGGGATCTATCACTTCCAGAAATCTGGAGAATTAAAGAAAGTCTGGAAGTTTTTCTTATTGGAAAAAAGTTTGGCTAAGTGTCTCCTTTAAAAAAAAAAAGTCCTCCCCGTTTTTTCTTGACGTATAATCTACATGTAATGAAATGCACAAATCTTAAGTGACAGCTGGAAGAATTTTTGCCTATATATATCCATATGCAATGACTACCCAGATCAAAATAGAAATATGTCTGTGACTCTGGTGTTTTCCTAGTTCTCCTTCCTAGTCAATACTTTCTCCCCCAGGTAGCCAGTGCTGTGATTCCTACCAGATCTTTGGTGGACTCTTTGCCATTATGTGGGCATTCTCTTCTGACAGCTGATGAAGTAAGCTGGTCTAGATTGTTCCTCTAGCCCATGGAAGGAGTGAGTCTCTTGACATTGTGGAAGAACCCAACTTTTTGTTCTGTCTCTTGGCACTCCTCTGCTACTGCTTTTTGTTAGACAAACTTTTCCCTCTGGATTGGAAAAGTTTGAGATTCAGGTGCTTAGGAAATAGGGGTCAATTTGGTCATTTTGGCTTGCTTTGGATCCCGGCCTTAGGCTGCCATTGAAAGACTTCCCTTAAACTGACTCAGGGTCTCATCAAATATCCCCACTTTGCCCTCCTCCTTCTGAGATGCTCAGACTCTGTGCTCTTTCTAACCAAGGTAGGTATAAGCTTAGCTTGTCTTATCAGCAGGTTGTCTTAGTGATATTTTAGGGAGCCAGGCTTCCCTGGTGGCTCAGATGGTAAAGAATCTGCCTATAATGCGGGAGACCTGGGTTCGATCCCAGGGTTGGGAAAATTCCCCGGGTTGGGAAAATTTCCCTGGGTTGGAAAAATTCCATGGAGGAGGGCATGGTAACCCACTCCAGTGTTCTTGTCTGGAGCAACCCCATTGACAGAGGAGCATGGCTGGGTACAGGCCATGGGGCTGAAAAGAGTAGGACATGACTGAGTGACTGTTCAGTTCAGTAGCTCAGTTGTGTCAAGCTCTTTGCAACCCCATGGACTGCAGCACACCAGGCTTCCCTGTCCATCACCAACTCCCAGAGCTTACTCAAACTCATGTCCATCAAGTCAATGATGCCATCCAACCATCTTATCCTCTGTTGGCCCCTTCTCCTCCCACCTTCAATCTTTCCCAACATCAGGGGCTTTTCTAGTGAGTTAGTTCTTCACATCAGGTGGCCAAAGTATTGGAGTTTCAGCATCAGTCTTTCCAATGAATATTCCAACTAGTCTATCCTAAAGGACTGAGTGACTAAGCATACACATAAAAGGCCTTCCTTGAAAATTCTTATTAAAACTGCAGTCCTGTTTTAATTCCTGGAACTTTATTTCCCCCTTAGCTGCTTTAATATCTTCCATAGCATTTCTGTGTGTGTGTTTTTACTATTTATGTGCTTAATGTGGTTCTACTAGAAAAATTTCAGTCCCCTGAAGGCTAGCATTTCTATCTTAAAGTCCAGAACAGTTGCTGATACCTAATAGATTGTCGATTTTTATTGTTGAATAAATGAATATTATCTAATTACTGTAAACACAAATAACTTAAACCCCAAATTGCATTTTGGGCAGACATCTTCAATCATTTAATTGACTTCCATTAGGTTCAGTTCAGTTTAGTCTCTCAGTTGTGTCCAACTCTTTGTGACCCCATGGACTGCGGCATGCCAAGCTTCCCCATCCATCACCAACTCCTGGAGCTTGCTCAAACTCATGTCCATCGAGTCAATGGTGCCATCCAACCATGTCATCCTCTGTTGTACCCTTATCCTCCTGCCTTCAATCTTTCCCAAGATCAGTGTGTTTTCCAATGAGTCAGTTCTTCACATAAGGTGGACAAAGTATTGGAGTTTCAGCTTCAGCATCAGTCCTTCCCATGAAAATTCAGGACTGATTTCCTTTAGATTGACTGGTTTCATCTCCTTGAAGTCCAAGGGACTCTCAAGAGCCTTAACAGTTCAAAAGCATTAATTCTTTGGCACTCAGCCTTCTTTATGGTCCAACTTTCACATCCATACATGACTACTGGAAAAACCAAAGCTTTTATTAATTGACTTTCATCCGACAAACCTGTATGAGTTTTCCTCATGACTTTGTAGCTACTGGAAAAACATGCTCTGGGAGGTTTCTAGCTAACAATTACATGGAACCTGGGTTCTTTGTTAGTTCATTTGTCTTTGGTCACACAATCTTATAATCATTTTCTGAGGGACACACGGGACTTAGCCATAGGAACTCTATTACCCCATCTCCACATCCATTCAGGCTGGCCTCTCATTCATCAAACTGATTTAAACTAGACAACATCAATCAAACCTTCTGATTACTCCCATCAATCTTTAATTCCAGAGAAGTTCTCTCAGCAAAAACTCTTTTGTGAGAAATGATACCCATGCCTACTGAATACACTATCTTTTCATCCTTTTGGGTATTATTAAATTTACTAGTCCTGAATCTGGCCAGATCATCAGTAAGATTTTTCTTAGAGTATCCTTGTCACTCCTGGTTACTTTTACTGAAATAAGCTTTGATGTAACACTTTCACTTTCACAAGACTCAATAATAAACACACACACACAATAAGAACTCACTAGTGGGGGAGAGGGGCGGTCCTAATATGGTGGAGGAATAGGAAGGGGAGACCACTTTCTCCCCCACAAATTTGTTGAAAGATCATTTGAATGCTGAGCAAATTCCATAAAGCAACTTCTGAATGCTGGCGGAGGACACCAGGCACCCAGAAAGGCAGTCCATTGTCTTCGAAAGGAGGTAGGACAAAATATAAAAGATAAAAAGAGAGACAAAAGAGTTAGGGATGGAGACCTGTCCCAGGGAGGGAGTCATGAAAGAGGAGAAGTTTCCAAATACCAGGAAACCCTCTCACCAGTGGGTCTATGGGGAATTTTGGATTCTCAGAGGGCAATATAACCAGGAAGAAAAAATAAATAAATAAAACCCACAGATTACGTGCCTAACCACAACTCCCAGCAGAGAATAGCCCAGATGCTCGTGACTGCAACCAGCAAGCAGGGTCTGAACAGGGAGGCGCAGGCTGAATTGCTCAGGGTAAGGACTGGGCCTGAATGCCCCGAGGGCAATCTGAGGGAACTAACTAGAGATAGCAACCCAGACTGTGGCAGGGCCAGAGAGAGAGAAAAAAAAAAGAGAGAGAGAGAGACAGAGACAGAGATAGAGAGGGAGAGGGAGAACTTTCCTGTGAAAAGCTCTAACCTAAAAGAACAAAGGACGGATTGAATACCAGAGGAGAGCTAGTCAGCTGCAGATTGGCTCTTCCCCCGCTGGACAGAGGCAAGAGGCAGGCAAGTAACAGCCAGAGCTGGAGGGCGAGGGGCAATCTCGGCCCTAGAGACGGCATCTTCTACCAAATTGCAAGCAGGCTCCCAGTTGCTAACCCAGTCTTCCTGGGATCCTGGATGGTTGACATATGCCAGGAGGGTCGCAGCCAGAGATCAGCTCCCCAGAGGAGACACACGGCACATCTGAGATGGCACTCCTGCTTGCACCCACGAGTGGCTGGGATGGGGGAGATGATAAGATGCACCGCCCACCTGGGGAGAGTGTGCTCACCAAGTACTTGGTCACCTGAGCTGCTCGGACCTGGGAAGGGCACAAAACGCAGGTCCAACCAAGTCTATGCCTGTGTGGAGTACACGAGAACCTGAACCTGAGGAGCTTAGACCTGGGAAGTGTGTGCAATCCGGGGCCTGCTTTAGACAGTTCCCCTGCAGTGCAACCTGGAGCTTGAGTAGTGTAGACTGGGAAAGAGCACACGCCGTAAGTGGGGGAAAAGCCAGTGTGGCCCAGACACTATGAGCACTCCCCACACAGGCCAGTGATATTTGTTTGCAGTGTTCCTCCCTCCCCACAGCAAGACTGAACAAGTGAGCCTAAATAAGTGACCACCTCCACCGCCTTCTGTCAGGGCAGAAATTAGACACTGAAGAGATTTGCAAACAGAAGAAGTCAAAATAAACAGAGGGCACTGCTTTGGAAGTGACAGGTGCAACAGATTAAACCCCTGTAGTTAGCACCAACTACATTGGAAGGGGCTTATAGACCTCAAGAAGAAGTATAAGCTGGAACATGGAACTATCTGAAACTGAACTGATCCCACAATGGCTCCAGAGAAATTCCTAGATATATTTTACTATTATCATTCTTTTAATTTTAAATTTTTAAATTTTAAGTCCTTTATTACTCCTTTAATTTTCATTTTTATAACCTACTAACGCTTGCAAAAGAAAGACCCCATTTTTAAAGCAAACTTCATATATATNTGAGAGTCTAACCTCTATCTAGATTTTTAATCTTTGCTTTTTGGTATTTGTTATCAATTTTGTACCTTTAAGAATCCAATCTTCAGTGCTCATTTTTACTTAGGAGTGTGATTACTGGCTTGATTGCCCTCTCCCTCTTTTGACTCTCCTTTTCCTCCCCCAGGTCACCTCTATCTCCTCACTCCCCCTTCTCTTCTCTACCCAACTCTGTGAATCTCTTTGGGTATTCCAGGCTGTGGAGAACACTTAGGGAACTGGTTACTAGCTAGACCTGTCTCTCTCCTTTAGACTCCCCGTCTTCTCCTCCTGGTCACCTCTACCTCCTTCTTCCCTCTTCTCTTCTCTGTGTAACTCTGTGAACCTCTCTGAGTGTTCCAGGCTGTGGAGAGCACATAGGGAATTGATTACTAGCTAGATTGCTCTCTCCCCTTTTGATTCCCCCTCTTTTCCTCCTGGTCACCTCTATCTCCCTTCTCCCTCTTCTCTTCTCCATGTAACTCTGTGAACCTCTCTGGGTGTCCCTCACTGTGGAGAATCTTTTCTCCATTAACCCAGATGTTTTATCATCTGTATGGATGGAGAAATCTTGAGGCTACTGTAAGAATACGACTGAAAACCAGAGGCAGGAGACTTAAATCCAAAACTTGAGAAGACCAGAAAACTCCTGACTACAGGGGGCATTAATTGACAAGAGCTCATCCAAAAGCCTCCATGCCAACACTAAACCAAACTCCACTCAAGAGCCAACAAGTTCCAGAGCAAGACATACCAGGCTAATTCCCCAGCAATGCAGGAATATAGTCCTGAGCATTAATATACAGGCTGCCCAAAGTCACACCAAACCCATAGACACCTCAAAACTCACTACTGGACACTTCATCACACTCCAGAGAGAAGAGACCCAGCTCCACCCATCAGAACACTGACACAAGCTTCCCTAACCAGGAAACCTTGACAAGCCACTCGTCCAACCCCACCCGCAGGAAGGAACCTCCAGAATAAAGAGGAACCACAAACTTTCAGCCTACAGAAAGGCCACCCCAAACACAGCAATCTAAACAAGATGAAAAGACAGAGAAATATTCAGTAGGTAAAGGAACATGATAAATGCCCACCAAACCAAACCAAAGAGGAGGAGATAGGGAGTCTACCTGAAAAAGTATTCAGAATAATGAAGAATAATGATAGCAAAAATGATCCAAAATCTTGAAAACAAAATGGAGTTACAGATAAACAGTCTGGAGATAAGGATTGAGAAAACGCAAGAAATGTTTAACAAGGTCCTAGAAGAAATAAAAAAGAGTCAATCAACAATGAATAATGCAATAACTGAGATCAAAATCACTCTGGAGAGATGCAAAGGTAGAATAACTGAGGCACAAGATAGGATAAGTGAGGTGAAAGATAGAATAGTGGAAATAAATGAAGCAGAGAGGAAAAAAGAAAAAAAAGAATTAAAAGAAATAAGGACAACCTCAGAGACCTCTGGGACAATGTCAAATGCCTCAACATTTGAATCATAGGAGTCCCAGGAGAAGAAGACAAAAAGAAAGGCCATGAGAAAATACTTAAGGAGATAATAGTTGAAAACTTCCCTAAAATGGGGAAGGAAACAGCCACCCAAGTCCAAGAAACCCAGAGAGTCCCAAACAGGATAATCCCAAGGCAAAACACCCAAGGACACATGTTAATCAAATTAATGAAGATCAAACACAAAGAACAAATATTAAAAGCAGCAAGAAAAAGCAACAAGTAACACATAAGGGGAGTCCCCTAAGGATAACAGCTAATCTTTCAATAGAAACTCTTCAAGCCAGAAGGGAAATGCAGGGCTTACTTAAAGTGATGAAAGAGAAAAACCTACAACCCATGTTACTGTACCCAGCAAGGATCTCATTCAAATATGAAGGAGAAATAAAAAGCTTTACAGACAAGCAAAAGCTGAGAGAATTCAGCACCACCAAACACAAATGCTAAATGATCTTTTCTAGACAGGAAACACAGAAAAGGTTTATAAACTCAAACCCAAAACAACAAAGTAAATGGCAATGGGATCATACTTATCAATAATTACCTTAAATGTAAATGGGTTGAATGCCCCAACCAAAAGACAAAGACTGGCTGAATGGATACAAAAACAAAACCACAAGAGACCCACCTGAAAACAAGGGATATATACAGACTGAAAGTGAAGGGCTGGAAAAAGATATTTCATGCAAATGAAGACCAAAAGAAAGCAGGAGTAGCAATACTCATATCAGATAAAATAGACTTTGAAATAAAGGCTGTGAAAAGAGACAAAGAAGGATACTACATAATGATGAAAGGGTCAATCCAAGAAGAAGATATAACAGTAATAAATATATATGCACCCAACATAAAAGCACCACAATATGTAAGACAAATGCTAACAAGTATGAAAGGGGAAATTAACAGTAACACAATAATATTGGGAGACTTTAATACCCCATTGACACCTATGGATAGATCAACTAAACAGAAAATTAGCAAGGAAACACAAACTTTAAAAGATACAATGGACCAGACTGACCTAATTGATAACTATAGGACATTTCACCCCATAACAATGAATTTCACCTTTTTTCTCAAGTGCACACAGAAACTTCTCCATAACAGATCACACCCTGGGCCATAAATCTAGCCTTGGTAAATTGAAAAACATTGAAATCACTTCAAGCATCTTTTCTGATCACTATGTGGTAAGATTAGATGTCAACTACAGGAAAAAGGATGTTCAAGCTGGTTTTAGAAAAGACAGAAGAACCAGAAATCAAATTGCCAACATCCACTGGATCAAGGAAAAAGCCAAAGAGTTCCAGAAAAACATCTATTTCTGCTTTATTGACTATGCCAAAGCCTTTGACTGTGTGACTCACAATAAACTGGAACATTCTGAAAGAGATGGGAATACCAGACCACCTGACCTGCCTCTTGAGGAATCTGTATGCAGGCCAGGAAGCAACAGTTAGAAATGGACATGCAACAACAGACTGGTTCCAAAGAGGAAAAGGAGTACGTCAAGGCTGTATATTGTCACCCTGCTTATTTAACTTATATGCAGAGAGTACATCATGAGAAATGCTGGGCTGGAAGAAGCACAAGCTGGAATCAGGATTGCCAGGAGAAATATCAATAACCTCAGATATGCAGATGACACCACCTTCTGGCAGAAAGTGAAGAGGAACTAAAAAGCCTCTTGAGGAAAGTGAAAGAAGAGAGTGAAAAAGTTGACTTAAAGCTCAACATTCAGAAAACTAAGATCATGGCATCTGGTCTCATGACTTCATGGGAAATAAATGGGGAAAAAGTGGAAACAGTGTCTGACTTCATTTTGGGGGGCTTCAAAATCACTGCAGATGGTGACTGCAGCCATGAAATCAAAAGACGCTTACTCCTTGGAAGGAAAGTTATGACCAACCTAGATAGCATATTGAAAAGCAGAGACATTACTTTGCCAACAAAGGTCTGTCTAGTCAAGGCTATCGTTTTTCCAGAAGTCATGTATAGATATGAGAGTTGCAGTGTGAAGAAAGCTGAGCGCCAAAGAATTGATGCTTTTGAACTGTGGTGTTGGAGAAGACTCTAGAGAGTCCCTTGGACTGCAAGGAGATCCAACTAGTTTATTCTAAAGGAGATAAGTCCTGGGTGTTCATTGGAAGGACCGATGCTAAAGCTGAATCTCCAATACTTTGGCCACCTCATGGAAAGAGTTGACTCATTGGAAAAGACTCTGATGCTGAGAGGGATTGGGGGCAGGAGGAGAAGGGGACAACAAAGGCATGAGATGGCTGGGTGGCATCACCAACTCAATGGACATGAGTTTGACATGAACTCTGGGAGTTGGTGATGGACAGGGAGGCCTGGCCTGCTGCAATTCATGAGGTTGCAAGAGTTGGACATGACTGAGTGACTGAACTGAACTGAACTGACAGGAAAGAAAAACTATTAAAAATACAAACATATGGAGGCTAAACAACACGCTTCTGAATAACCAACAAATCATAGAAGAAATAAAAAAAGGAAATCAAAATATGCATAGACATGAATAAAAATGAAAATACAACAACCCAAAACCTATCAGTTCAGTTCAGTCGCTCAGTAGTGTCCGACTCTGCGACCCCATGAATCACAGCATGAGAAGGCCTCCCTGACCATCACCAAGTCCTGGAGTTCATTCAAACTTACATCCATCGAGTCGGTGATGCCATCCAGCCATCTCATCCTCTGTTGTCCCTTCTCCTCTTGCCCCTAATCCCTCCCAGCATCAGATTCTTTTTCAATGAGTCAACTCTTTCCATGAGGTGGCCAAAGTACTGGAGTTTCAGCGTTAGCATCATTCCTTCCAAAAGATCCCAGGGCTGATCTTTAGAATGGACTAGTTGGATCTCCTTGCAGTCCAAGGGACTCTCTAGAGTTTCTCCAACACCACAGTTCAAAAGCATCAATTCTTCGGTGCTCAGCTTTCTTCACAGTCCAACTCTCACATCCATACATGACTACTGGAAAAACCATAGTCTTGACTAGACAGACCTTTGTTGGCAAAGTAATGTCTCTGCTTTTCAATATGCTATCTAGGTTGGTCATAACTTTTCTTCCAAGGAGTAAGCGTCTTTTAATTTCATGGCTGCATTCACCATCTGCAATGATTTTGGAGCCCAAGAAAATAAAGTCTGACACTGTTTCCACTATTTCCCCATCTATTTCCCATAAAGTGATGGGACCAGATGCCATGATCTTCATTTTCTGAATGTTAAGCTTTAAGCCAACTTTTTCACTCTCCACTTTCACTTTCCTCAAGAGGCTTTTTAGCTCCTCTTCACTTTCTGCCATAAGGGTGGTGTCATCTGCATATCTGAGGTTATTGATATTTCTCCTGGCAATCCTGATTCCAGCTTGTGCTTCTTCCAGCCAAGCATTTCTCATGATGTACTCTGCATAGAAGTTAAATAAGCAGGGTGACAGTATACAGCCTTGACGTACTCCTTTTCCTATTTGGAACCAGTCTGTTCCATGTCCAGTTCTAACTGTTGTTTCCTGACCTGCATCCAGATTTCTCAAGAATCAGGTCAGGTGGTCTGGTATTCATCTCTTTCAGAATTTTCCACAGTTTATTGTGATCCACACAGTCAAAGGCTTTGGCATAGTCAATAAAGCAGAAATAAATGTTTTTCTGGAACTCTCTTGCTTTTTCCATGATCCAGAGGATGTTGGCAATTTGATCTCTGGTTCTTCTGCCTTTGCTAAAGCTAGCTTGAACATCTGGAAGTTCACGGTTCACATATTGCTGAAGCCTGACTTGGAGAATTTTGAGCATTACTTTACTAGTGTGTGAGATGAGTGCAATTGTGTGGTAGTTTGAGCATTCTTTGGCATTGCCTTTCTTTGGGATTGGAATGAAAACTGACCTTTTCCAGTCCTGTGGCCACTGCTGAGTTTTCCAAATTTGCTGGCATATTGAGTGCAGCGCTTTTACAGCATCATCTTTCAAGATTTGAAATAGCTCAACTGGAGTTCCATTACCTCCACTAGCTTTGTTCGTAGTGATGCTTCCCGAGGCCCACTTGACTTCACATTCCAGGATGTCTGGCTCTAGGTGAGTCATCTACCATCATGATTATCTTGGTCATGAAGATCTGTTTTGTACAGTTCTTCTGTGTATTCTTGCCACCTCTTCTTAATATCTTCTGCTTCTGTTAAGTCCATACCATTTCTGTCCTTTATCAAGCCCATCTTTGCATGAAATGTTCCCTTGGTATCTCTAATTTTCTTGAAGAGATCTCTAGTCTTTCCCATTCTGTTCTTTTCCTCTATTTCTTTGCATTGATTGCTGAAGAAGGCTTTCTTATCTCTTCTTGCTATTCTTTGGAACTCTGCATTCAGATGCTTATATCTTTCCTTTTCTCCTTTGCTTTTTGCTTCTTTTCTTTTCACAGCTATTTCTAAGGCCTCTCCAGACAGCCCTTTTGCTTTTTTAGCATTTCTTTTCCATGGGGATGGTCACGATCCCTGTCTCTTGTACAATGTCACAAACCTCATTCCATAGTTCATCAGGCACTCTATCTATCAGATCTAGGCCCTTAAATCTATTTCTCACCTCCATTGTATAATCATAAGGGATTTGATTTAGGTCATACCTGAATGGTCTGGTGGGCTTCCCTGGTAGCTCAGAGGTTAAAGCATCTGCCTGCAATGTAGGAGACCGGGGTTCGATCCCTGGGTTGGGAAGATTCCCCTGGAGAAGGAAATGGTAACCCAGTCCAGTACTCTTGCCTGGAGAATCCCTTGGACAGAGGAGCCTGGTGGGCTACAGTCCATGGGGTCGCAAAGAGTCGGAAACGACTGAGAAACTTCACTTTCACTTTGAATGGTCTAGTGGTTTTCCCTACTTTCTTCAATTTTCGTCTGAATTTGGCAATAAGGAGTTGATGATCTGAGCCACAGTCAACTCCCAGTCTTGTTTTTGCTGACTGTATAGAGCTTTTCCATCTTTGGCTGCAAAAAATATACTCAATCTGATTTCAGTGTTGACCATCTGGTGATGTCCATGTGTAGAGTCTTCTCTTGTGTTGTTGGGAGACGGTGTTTGCTATGACCAGTGCGTTCTCTTGGCAGAATTCTATTTAACTTTGCCCTGCTTCATTCCGCATTCCAAGGCCAAATTTGCCTGTTACTCCAGGTGTTTCTTGCCTTCCTACTTTTGCATTCCAGTTCCCTATAATGAAAAGGACATCTTTTTTGGGTGTTAGTTCTAAAAGGTCTTGTATGTCTTCATAGAACTGCTCAACTTCAGCTTCTTCAGCATTACGGGTTGGGGAATAGACTTGGATTACTGTGATATTGAATGGTTTGCCTTGGAAATGAACAAAGATCATTCTGTCGTTTTTGAGATTGCATTCAAGTACTCCATTTTGGACTCTTTGGTTGACCATGATGGCTACTCCATTTCTTCTAAGGGATTCCTGCCCACAGTAGTAGATATAATGGTCATCTGAGTTAAATTCACCCATTCCAGTCCATTTTAGTTTGCTGATTCCTAGAATGTCGACATTCACTCTTGCCATCCCCTGTTTGACTTCTTCCAATTTGCCTTGATCCATGGACCTAACATTCCACGTCCCTGTGCAATATTGCTCTTTACAGTATCGGACCTTGCTTCTATCACCAGTCACATCCACAGCTGGGTATTGTTGCTTTGGCTCCATCCCTTTTTTCTTCCTGGAGTTATTTTTCCACTGATATCCAGAAGCATATTGGGCACCTACCTACCTGGGGAGTTCCTCTTTCAGTATCCTATTACTTTGCCTTTTCATACTGTTCATGGGGTTCTCAAGGCAAGAATACTGAAGTGGTTTGCCATTCCCTTCTCCAGTGGACCACATTCTGTCAGACCTCTCCACTGTGACCTGCCTGTCCTGGGTGGCCCCACACAGCATGGCTAGTTTCATTGAGTTAGACAAGGCTGTGGTCCTAGTGTGATTAGATTGACTAGTTTTCTATGATTATTGTTTCAGTGTGTCTGCCCTCTGATGCCTTGCAACACCTACCATCTTACTTGGGTTCCTCTTATCTTGGAGGTGGGGTATCTCTTCATGCCTGCTCCAGCAAAGTGCTGCTGCTGCTCCTTACACTGGACGAGGAGTATCTCCTCACAGCCACCCCTCCTGACTTTGAACGTGGAGTAGCTCCTCTAGGCCCTCCTGTGCCTGCACAGCCACTGCTCTTTGGGCGTGGGGTAGCTCCTCCCAGCTGCCACCCCAAAACCTATGGTACTCAGTAAAAGCAGTGCTAAGGGGAAGGTTCATAGCAATACAAGCTTACCTCAAGAAACAAGAAAAAAGTCAAATAAATAACCTAACTCTACACCTAAAGCAACTAGAAAAGGAAGAAATGAAAAACCCCATGGTTAGTAGAAGGAAAGACATAAAAATTAGGGCAGAAATAAATGAAAAAGAAACAAAGGAGACCATAGCAAAAATCAAGAGAGATAAAAGCTGGTTCTTTCAGAAGATAAATAAAATAGACAACCCATTAGCCAGACACATCAAGAAAGAAAGGGAGAAGAATCAAGTTAACAAAATTATAAATGGAATGGAGAAATCACAACAGACCACACAGAAATACAAAGGATCATGAGAGACTACTACCAGCAACTATATGCCAATAAAATGGACAACTTGGAAGAAATGGACAAGTTCTTAGAAAAGTATAACTTTCCAAAACTGAACCAGGAAGAAATAGAAAATCTTAACAGACCCATCACAAGCATGGAAATTGAAACTGTAATCAGAAATCTTCCAGCAAACAAAAGCTCAAGACCACATGGCTTCACAGCTAAATTCTACCAAAAATTTAGAGAAGTTCTAACACCTATCCTACTCAAATTCTTCCAGAAAATTATAGATGAAGGTAAACTTCCAAACTCATTCCATAAGGCCACCATCATCCTAATACCAAAACCTGACAAAGATGTCACACAAAAAAGAAAACTACAAGCCAATATCACTGATGAACATAGATGCAAAAATCCTTAACAAATTTCTAGCAAACAGAATCCAACAATATATTTAAAAGATCATACATCATGACCAAGTGGGCTTTATTCCAGGGATGCAAGGATTATTTAATATCCAAAAATCAATCAATATGGTACATCATATTAACAAATTGAAATAATAATATCACAGTTATTCAAGTTTATGCCCCAAGCAGTAACACTGAGGAAACTGAAGTTGAATGGTTTTATGAAGACCTACAAGATCTTTTAGAACTAACACCCAAAAAAGATGTCCTTTTCATTATAGGGAACTGGAATGCAAAAGTAGGAAGGCAAGAAACATCTGGAGTAATAGGCAAATTTGGCCTTGGAATGCGAAATGAAGCAGGGCAAAGACTAATAGAGTTTTGCCAAAATAATGCACTGGTCATAGCGAACACCCTCTTCCAACAATACAAGAGAGGACTCTACACATGGACATCACCAGATGGTCAACACCAAAATCAGATTGATTATATTCTTTGCAGCCAAAGATGGAGAAGCTCTATACAGTCAACAAAAACAAGACCGGGAGCTGACTGTGGCTCAGATCATGAACTCCTTATTGCCAAATTCAGACTTAAATTGAAGAAAGTAGGGAAAACCACTAGACCATTCAGGTATGACCTAAATCAAATCCTTTATGATTATACAGTGGAAGTGAGAAATAGATTTAAGGGCCTAGATCTGATAGATAGAGTGCCTGATGAACTATGGAATGAGGTTCGTGACATTGTACAGGAGACAGGGATCAAGACCATCCCTATGGAAAAGAAATGCAAAAAAGCAAAATGGCTGTCTGGGGAGGCCTTGCAAATAGCTGTGAAAAGAAGAGAGGCGAAACGCGAAGGAGAAAAGGAAAGATATAAGCATCTGAATGCAGAGTTCCAAAGAATAGCAAGAAGAGATAAGNCTGAAGAATTGATGCATTTGAACTGTGGTGTTGGAGAAGCCTCTTGAAAGTCCCTTGGACTGTAAGGAGATCCAACCAGTCCATTCTGAAGGAGATCAATCCTGGGATTTCTTTGGAAGGAATGATGTTGAAGCTGAAACTCCAGTACTTTGGACACCTGATGCGAAGAGTTGAGTCATTGGAAAGGACTCTGATGCTGGGAGGGATTGGGGGCAGGAGAAGAAGGGGACGACCCAGGATGAGATGGCTGGATGGCATCATGGACAAGATGGACGTGAGTCTGAGTGAACTCCGGGAGATGGTGATGGACAGGGAGGCCTGGCGTGCTGCGATTCATGGGGTCACGAAGAGTCGGACACGACTAAGCGACTGAACTGAACTGAACTATCTCAATAGGTGCAGAGAAAGCCTTTGACAAAATTCAACATCCATTCATGATAAAAAACCATCCAGAAAGCAGGAATAGAAGGCACATACCTCAACATAACAAAAGCCATATATCATAAACCCACAGCAAATATTATCCTCAATGCTGAAAAATTGAAAACATTTCCCCTTATGTCAGGAACAAGACAAGGGTGCCCACTCTCACCACTACCATTCAACATGGTTTTAGATGTTTTAGCCACAGCAATCAGAGAAGAAAAAGAAATAAAAGGAATCCAGGTTGGAAAAGAAGAAGTAAAACTCTCACTGTTTGCAGATGACATGATCCTCTACACTGAAAATCCTAAAGACTCCACCAGAAAATTACTAGAGCTAATCAATGAATATAGTAACATTGCAGGTTATAAAATTAACACACAGAAATCCCTTGCGTTCCTATGCACTAACAATTAGAAAACAGAAAGTTAAATTAAGGAAACCATTCCATTCACAATTGCAACCAAAAGAATAAAATACTTAAGAATATATCTACCTAAAGAAGCTAAAGACCTATATATAGAAAACTATAAAACACTAATGAAAGAAATCAAAGATGATACAAATAGATGGAGAAATATACCATATTCAAGGATCAGAAGAATCAATATAGTGAAAATGAGTATACTACCCAGAGCAATCTATAGAATCAATGCAATCGCTATCAAGCTACCAATGGTATTTTTCAGAGAATTAGAACAAATAATTTCACAATTTGTGTGGAAATACAAAAGACCTTGAATAGCCAAAGCAATCTTGAGAAAGAAGAATGGAATTGGAAGAATCAACCTTCCTGACTTCAGGCTATACTACAAAGTAACAGTCATCAAGACAATATGGTACTGGCACTAAGACAGAAATCTAGATCAATGGAACAAAATAGAAAGCCCAGAGATAAATCCACACATCTCTGGGCACCTTATCTTTGACAAAGGAGGCAAGAATATACAGTGGAGATAAGACAATCTCTTTAACAAGTGGTGCTGGGATCAACCACTTGTAAAAGAATGAAACTAAAACACTTTCTAACACCATACACAAAAATAAACTCAAAATGGATTAAAGATCTAAACGTAAGACCAGAAACTATAAAAGTCTTAGAGGAAAACATAGGCAAAGCACTCTTTGACACAATTCACAGCAGGATCCTCTATGACCCAGCTCCCAGAGTAATGGAAATGAAAGCAAAAATAAACAAATGGGACCTAATTAAACTTAAAAGCTTTTGCACAACAAAGGAAACTATAAGCAAGGTGAAAAGACAGCCTCCAGAATGGGAGAAAATTCTGAAGGAGATCAGCCCTGGGATTTCTTTGGAAGGAATGATGCTGAAGCTGAAACTCCAGTACTTTGGCCACCTCATGGGAAGAGTTGACTCACTGGAAAAGACTCTGATGCTGGGAGGGATTGGGGGCAGGAGGAGAAGGGGACGACAGAGGATGAGATGGCTGGATGGCATCACTGACTGGATGGATGTGAGTCTGAGTGAACTCTGGGAGTTGGTGAGGGACAGGGAGGCCTGGCATGCTACGATTCATGGGGTTGCAAAGAGTCAGATACGACTGAGTGACTGAATTGAACTGAACTGAACTGAATAGGAAATGAAGCAATTGACAAAGAATTAATCTCAAAAATATACAAGCAGCTCCTGCATCTCAATTCCAGAAAAATAAACGACTCAATCAAAAAATGGGCCAAAGAGCTAAACAGACATTTCTCCAAAGAAGATGTACAGATGGCTAACAAACACATGAAAAGATGCTCAGCATCACTCATTATCAGAGAAATGCAAATCAAAACCACAATGAGGTACCATCTCATGACAGTCAGAATGGCTGCGATCAAAAAGTCTACAAACAATAAATGCTGGAGAGCGTGTGGAGAAAAGGGAACCTTCTTACACTGTTGGTGGGAATGCAAACTAGTACAGCCACTGTGGAGAAGAGTGTGGAGATTCTTTAAAAAACTGGAACTAGAACTTCCATATGACCCAGCAATCCCACTGCTGGGCATACACACCGAGGAAACCAGAATTGAAAGAGACACGTGTACCCCAATGTTCATTGCAGCACTGTTGACAGTAGCCAGGGCATGGAAGCAACCTAGATGTCCATCACCAGACGAATGGATAAGAAAGCTGTGGTACATATACACAATGGAGTATTACTCGGCCATTAAAAAGAATACATTTGAATCAGTTCTAATGAGGTGGATGAAACTGGAGCCTATTATACAGAGTGAAGTAAGTCAGAAAGAAAAACATCAAAACAGTATACTAACTCATATATATGGAATTTATAAAGATGGTAATGATGACCCCATGTGTAAGACAGCAAAAGAGACACAGATGTAAACAACAGTCTTTTGGACTCTGTGGGAGAAGGCGAGGGTGGGATGATTTGGAATGGTAGTATTGAAACGTGTATGTTATCATATGTGAAATGGATCGCCAGACCAGGTTTGATGCATGAGACAGGGTGCTCAGGGCTGGTGTACTGGGATGACCCTGGGGAATGATATGGGGAGGGAGGTGGGAGGGCGGTTCTGAATGGGGAACACATGTGCACCTGTGACTGATTCATGTCGATGTATGGCAAAAACCACTACAATATTGTAAAGTAATTAGCCTCCAATTAAAATAAATAAATAAATATTTTTAAAAATTGAAAAAAAAAAGAGAGAACTCACAGGTATATTTACTGTGGGTATGATATTGAGAACATCATCTACTACACACATAACTATCAACCCTTCATAAATATCTATAGGAAAAAAAAAGCCATAATACCAGAAAAAAGTTATGCTTGTTTTGTGCAACAAGCAGGCTTTGAATGTGTACTCTATTCATGTATTTTATTAATTTCTTTCTTTGCTTTGGTGGCTAGGAAACTCAAAGCTAAATCTGCTCCTTATCTTTAGTAGCTGTGTAAGAACTTTTGGAAATTTTACTTTGGCTTTATTTTACTCTTCCTCCCATAATCCCCTTCACTTTGACTCTTTTATCTAATTTATCCCATTTAATTTTATGTATTTTTTCTGTTGTCTCAAATTCTTTTCAGATATAGGTATGTGGGCACAAGTTAATAAATAAAAACACTTAATATAAGGATTTGTTCAAGAAGGATGGTCTTTTAATTGTAACTTTCTGACTTGTCCATACCTTTTATTTTCCTGTCTTTTTCTTCTACTAACTAAAAAACTCCCCCTAGAGACCAGTTATCAAATATAAAAAATGCACAGTATGATTGATGTCATTTAGAAAACCATACAGATTATTTAATTAATACATAATTGCTTTATTTAAATGATATACAGGGTACTACTTTTGATTAGCTGGTTCTTTTTTCTTATTAATTTTACTAAATGAAGCACCTGTTAATAAAATATTCAGGAGGTCAAGTCAACATTCATGAAACATCATATTTTACCTTTAAAACTTTGTTGTCAGTTATCAAACTTAAATAGAGTGAAAAAATCAGTCTAAGAAAAATAATTTAAAAGCTATCAACATTGTAATTTATGTTAGACATTTAAGCAAACCCTAACTATCCATGTCAATAATAAATGACATAGAAATACTTAAAAATTCTTTACTGTATTTCCACTCCAAAACTATTTTCTGGAGAGTTTTAAACCTATTGGACACTTTTCTAGACCTCAGTGCCTCAGATCACCTACTTCTTTTCCATTTCATTCCCTGGGCTGCTCAGAATGAGTGCTTTGGTCCTGTAATTTTCAGGCTGTAGTTTTTAATTCATACAAAATTGTCTTCAAACAATGTCAGAGCTTGAGCTGCCTTTTGGGGTTAAATCTCTTTCTTCCCTATGGGGGAGCTTCAATCTGTGATCCTCTGGGTAACACAGATGAGAGGCTTTTCTGCAAGTCTCTAAATCTGTTTTAAGATCCCGAATTTAAGACCAGGATTCATGGAAAAACTGATCCAAGATATCTGTTTTGATGATGTTTCTGATAGCCAAAGAAAGGATAATGAGCATTCAGTTTCTCTATTTGGGACCAGGACTATCCTGATCTCATTCCCTTTGAGCACAGTTTTTCTGTGCATCATTTGAAACTGAGAGACAAAAAGGGGTGGAAACAGGTCAACTTAAGTCCTTTTCCCAACTATTGCCTTGAACAGGGATGTATTTGACAAACTATGAATGAAGGTGTGTGCTTAACAAGCTTCCCAGGTGGCACTAGTGGTAAAGAACCTGCCTGCCAATGCAGGAGACATTAAGAGATGTGAGTTCAATCCCCCGGTCGGGAAGATCCCCTGGAGGAGAACATGGTAACCCACTCCAGTATTCTTCCCTGGAGAATTCCAGGGACAGAGGAGCCTGGTAGGTTACAGTCTACAGGGTTACAAAGAGTTGGACACGACTAAAGCGACTTAGCACACACGCACATGCCCTACCATTTTGCTAAGTGAGATGTGAGATTTGAAATTCAGGAGTGATAGGGCTAAAGACCTCTCTCTTTGCAACAGAAAGGATGTTGAGCATGTGTCAGTCAGAGTCCAATCAGGAAAAGAGAAACCACAACTGTTTTAACAAAGACAATTTAATGTGGGGAGTTGGTCAAATGGGAAATGGAAGGGATACCGATAAAACAGATACTAACTTCAGGAAGTACCTTCATTTTTAGTACTAGGGAAACAAAGGGAAGAGATTAGGGTTCTCAAAACACCTAGACACTTGGAGCAAGTGTCCTCAGAACTGCTTGCCTGGTGGTTACCTCTCTAAGGGGCCTGATATGAGGTTGGATCCAAGAGGTGGGAAAAACCTGGAAACTGGAACTACCTGCTTCTGGAACCAACTGTGCTACTTGGGTAAAGAGCCATACTAGGGTGACCCACAGAGCAGTAGAAAGCAAAAAGGGAAATGGTGAATTCTTTCTCCCTCCTCCTGCCTTCTGGTCACCCTCATTTCTCCTGCTGGTGAAACTTTCCTCTAAAAGGAAACCAAAGAAGTATTTGCAGAAACCCAGTCTCAATATCACAAAGATAAAGGGGCAAGTTTGAAGCTGAGGGACAACAGATTAATAATTGATAGAGATGCTACACTGGGATGAAAACAGGAAAAGATAATCTAATGGCTGGATTGTAAGAGAGAAACACTGGGAGCTGGAGAGGAGATGATTGTAAATAAGTATTCAGGAAAATCTAATTGACAATAATTTGGATTAGGTTTGTGTTTTGAAGGGCTGTGATAAATCACTGTGACTTTATCTCAGTGAGCATGGGATGGAAGCATAGTCTGCCTAAGAGGACCAATCACTCTGGCTTACTTGTGGCTAAACAAAGAAAGGGAAGGCATAACTAAAAGAGAGCCACTAGGGCTTCCCTGCTTTTCCAGCGGTTGGGAATCTGCCTGCTAGTGCAGGGGACACAGGTTTGATCCCTGGTCTGGGATAATCACATGCTTTGAGGCAACTGAGCCCATCTGCCACAACTACTGAAGCCTGAGTGCCCCAGAGCCCATGCTCCACCAAAAGAGAAGCCACTGCAATGAGAAGCCCGTGCACTGTAACTAGAGAGTAGTCCTAGTTTGCTGCAACTAGAGAAAGGCCAGGCACAGCAGTGAAGGCCCAGTACAGCCAAAAGAAATCAATAAATAAAATAATAATAATAGTAGGAATAATAATTTTTAAAAATAAAAGAGAGAAATCAAACAAAAAACATAGAAATGAAATTTAATAGCTCCTCAAAAGATTAGAAACATTCTTCTTTTTTTTTTCAAAGTTAAAAGTGACCCAAAAGAAGTAACAAATACCAATTGCCCAGTCTAAAAGATGATAGAGAACCAACCATTCATTCTAGACATATTCATGGAAATGTTTCTGTATTGAAACAAATAATTTAATAACTACCTTAATATGTGATCAGACAAAAAATCTCTTTGATCCTTTCTTCTTATTTGTAATACATGAGTTGAACTAAATGGATTCTATCCTCTTTTAGCTTTTAAATGTTCATGCCTATCACTACCTTTCCCCCTGAATCTGATATCTTAAGTATTTATAGTCTAAACCCAGCAAATCAGAGATTCTCCTTTAGTTTTGATTTTATCATTCCCAAATCTTTAGATAACAGAATTTAATTAACTGCAGTGGTACCAGAGATTATGACGGTGGTGAGTTAAGAAAAGAACACATGACAACCAAAGAAAGGATCACATTTAATTATCTGGTATAGCAGGCTCTATACCATTTTCTCCTATTAAGACAATATATTCAGTGTTTAAATAATCACAGGCATTTGAAAACTTTTCAATAAGATGACTAGAAAGAAAGACATGAAGCTATTTTATGAATCAAGTTCTGAACGTTTGAAATAGGAATTCTGGAGAGAGGAGAAATTTCATCAGGGTCCTGATATCATCTGCTTACTTAGATCATCACTTGTTTGCCTTAAATCACTATTTCTTAAACCTGAGAGCCATGAATATCTGAAACTACATCTGCAGACTCCAGTCGTATCTTGAAATTATCAAAAAATTGGAGAGGAGTTTATCCTGATGACTTAGCAAGAGTCAGTGCAATTTTCTGTATTGTCATGGATGAGTTATTGATTAATTACATAGTGTCTTTTTGTTGGTATAGAGGAAGGGACAAAGAATCAAAGATTACTTCTCCTTTTGCTTTTGTGGATGCTTAGCCAGCTCTTTGTACTCTGAGTGTGTCAGGTCCACTGACACTAACCAAGAATGTACTGAGTGGGGAGTGAAAGAAAACATCTGCTCTGCCAGAGTAAGACAAAGATGTGGGTTTACCTTGGAAAGAGGGTTGGATTTATCAAGACAAGGTTCTGTGGTGATCAGTGCAGTGGCCTGATGGAGTTGACTGTGTGGATGCCTGGGGACTGGGCATTCACACTGTTCCCTTGGTTGGATAGCAAAGGTCCCAGTGGTGAAACTTGCCTCAGTGGGTGCAGACACTGCTCACTGACTCTCTGATCTTCATCTGGACCAGGTAGACTTGGACAATAAGCATCTCAGCAGTGACATAATGGAAGGAACATCAAATCTTCCTCACTTTTACCAAATTATATAAATATTAGGGGTCTTGTACAATTTTAAAGGAGGAGTAGGGTCCCCAAACTGACCAATACTGGATTTCCTCCCAACAGGTGCTGTTAACATCTAGGGACATCAGTATGTGGACAACAAATTCACACCATAACATGATACATTACCTGCTGAGGGGAACAGAGTCTAATCTCTAACAGTTTATTGTAGAAAAAGCTTTTAGCTGAAAGCTTAAAAAAAAAAAAAAACTATCCATAATTATTTCTAAGCCCATACTATGTGGCTAGTATGATATATTAGGCACTTAAAATTGAAAAATTAATAATAATAATCATAACAGAACATTGTGTTTTACAAAATATTTTCACAGTGATCATACCTATCATCTTCACAATTCTATAAGGTGTCATTGCTCCTCATCTATAGGTAAGAAAACTGAAGCTCAAAAAGTTACTGAAGCTACTTTGCATAGGTTTAAAGTAAATAAACTCATGAGTTAGGTTCTATTAACTGTATGCCTTCAGACCCAATACTATTAAAATCCTTGCTTTACAAATAAGAAAGCTGAGGTTCCAAAGGGTGAAATAACATTTCAGAGGCCCCATAACCCCTTGCATGTGGCAGAATCAGGATCTATGACTCTAAACTTCACCACTGTAATAAATTCTAGACACAGAGGTGAAGGGAAAAGCTGTTCTAGGAGAAAGGACAGCTGTGTGAAGGACTGAAGTGAGGAATGTATTCTGCTTCCTCTATCAACTTTTTATTCTGAAAATGTTTTAACTTGGAGACAAGTTAAACAAACAGTTTAATGAACATTCTTTTAGATTCCCACTTTTATTGGGGGGGTAGGAAAGTAAGATTTATTGGTGGACATGAGTAAGGAGAGGACAGAGCCAAGGTTCTCATGAATGCAGGGCCTGCCATTTGTCCAGAGGGTCATGATTAGGGATATGTTTGACCCCACAGCCATCCAGGATGAGCTGCTTTTCTGCCACCATGTTTTCAAATTCATCCACATTTAATTTAGTACATCCCCAGTTCTTGGAGATATGGACCTTCTGGCAGCCAGGGAACTTGAGCTTGGCCTTGTAGAAGTTCTGGCCTCAACCACAGGCTCCTTGTTCTGCAGCTTGGTGAAGATGGACATTATGACTTTGCCAGTGTGGACCCTGGCCACTATGCCCTGGGACTTTCCAAAGGTACCACACATACCTGTCTGGAGCCTAGACTGGGGACACCATGCCAGTCGTGATTGTCCACTAGAAAGAGTTGTCTTCATGGTTCCTTAGGGCACACTGTACAGGCAACAGGCTGCGTACACTACCAAGAAGGCTGTTCTTTGCAGTCATTGCACACTGGGCACCCATGGGGAAAGGAACACAGTCTTCTTTATTGGGTGCAAATAGATTCCCACTTTTCACATTTTGCCACGTTTCAAAATAAGTCGCAGATATAATGGCATTTCATCTTTGAATATTTCTGACACCACACTTATGGCAGAAAGCGAAGAACTAAAGAGTCTCTTGATGAAAATGAAAGAGGAGAGTGTAAAAGTTGGCTTAAAATTCAACATTCAGAAAACTAAGATCATGACATCTGGTCCCATCACTTCATGGCAAATAGATGGGGAAACAGAGGAAACAGTGAAAGACTTCATTTTTTTGAGTTTCAAAATCACTGTAGATGATGACTGCAGCCATGAAATTAAAAGATGCTTACTCTTTGGAAGAAAAGCTATGACCAACCTAGACAGCATATTAAGAAGCAGAGACATTACTTTGCCAACAAAGGTCCATCTAGTCAAAGCTATGGTTTTTCCAGTAGTCATGTAAGGATGTGAGAGTTGGACTGTAAAGAAAGCTGAGTGCTGAAGAATTGATGTTTTTGAACTGTGATGTTGGATCATGGAAAGGGCAAGAGAGTTCCAGAAAAAACATTTATTTCTGCTTTATTGACTATGCCAAAGCCTTTGACTGTGTGGATCACAATAAACTGCGGAAAATTCTGAGAGAAATGGGAATACCAGACCACCTGACCTGCCTCTTGAGAAATCTATATGCAGGCCAGGAAGCAACAGTTAGAACTGGACATGGAACAACAGACTGGTTCCAAATAGGAAAAGGAGTACGTCAAGGCTGTATATTGTCACCCTGCTTATTTAACTTCTATGCAGAGTACATCATGAGAAACGCTGGACTGGAAGAAACACAAGCTGGAATCAAGATTGCTGGGAGAAATATCAATCACCTCAGATATGCAGATGACACCACCCTTATGGTAGAAAGTGAAGAGGAGCTAAAAAGCTTCTTGATGAAAGTGAAAGAAGAGAGCGAAAAAGTTGGCTTAAAGCTCGACATTCAGAAAACAAAGATCATGGCATCGGGTCCCATCACTTCATGGGAAATAGATGGGGAAATGGTAGAAACAGTGTCAGACTTTATTTTTTGGGGCTCCACAATCACTGCAGATGGTGACTGCAGCCATGAAATTAAAAGACACTTACTCCTTGGAAGAAAAGTTATGACCAACCTAGATAGTATATTCAAAAGCAGAGACATTACTTGGCTGACTAAGGTCTGTCTAGTCAAGGCTACGGTTTTTCCTGTGGTCATGTATGGATGTGAGAGTTGGACTGTGAAGAAGGCTGAGCACGGAAGAATTGATGCTTTTGAACTGTGGTGTTGGAGAAGACTCTTGAGAGTCCCTTGGACTGCAAGGAGATCCAACCAGTCCATTCTGAAGGAGATGAGCCCTGGGATTTCTTTGGAAGGAATGATGCTGAAGCTGAAACTCCAGTACTTTGGACACCTGATGCGAAGAGTTGATTCATTGGAAAAGACTCTGATGCTGGGAGGGATTGGGGGCAGGAGGAGAAGGGGACGACAGAGGATGAGATCGCTGGATGGCATCACGGACATGATGGACGTGAGTCTGAGTGAACTCCGGGAGATGGTGATGGACAGGGAGGCCTGGCGTGCTGCGATTCATGGGGTCGCAAAGAGTCGGACACGACTGAGTGACTGAACTGAACTGAACTGAACTGAACTGTTGGAGAAGATTCTTGAGAGTCCCTTGGACTGCAAGGAGATCAAACCAGTCTATCCTAAAGTTGATCAGTCCTGAATATTCATTGGAAGGACTGATGCTGAAACTGAAACTCCAATATTTTGGCCACCTGATGTGAAGAACTGACTCATTTGAAAAGACCCTGATGCTGAGAAAGATTGAAGGTGGGAGGAAAAGGGGATGACAGAGGATGAGATGGTTGGATGGCATCACCGACTCAATGGACGTGAGTTTGAATAAACTCTGGGAGTTGGTAATGGACAGGGAGGCCTGGTGTGCTGTAGTCCATGGGGTCACAAAGAGTCAGACATGACTGAGTGACTGAACTGAACTGTACACGCTCTTAAACTTCTTGTAGAAAATTTGAGCTTGAGTTTTGAAGAACAGGAAGAACATATATTAATAAAAAAGAGAAAGGACACATTATTATATTACAACCTTAATCACTACATGATGCTATGATACAGAATGAACCTAACTTTCTCAGGGTCTAATCAAGATAGTGTTTAGGAAGCAACAATTATTTTACCTTTATTTTATTCTATGTGAGTGTATTTAATTTACATACAAGGTTACCTTTGATTTCCACAATAGCCCTTGGAGATAATTAAGATAGTTATTTTTAAAAGTCAAATGAGGAATTTGAGATGCTACAAAAGTTATTTTTCCCCAGGTCTTTTGGTGAATACATGAACAAGCCAGGTTTATAATTCTGAAAAACTCATTCTTCCAGATTTTTCCAGCTTCTGTAAATACATACTTTGCATCCAAAAAGCAATCCTAAGAACTAGGAAATCTTGGTTCAGTTATGTTTCTAGATGCGTGCTCCTTGGATGACTGCTCCCTTTCATAAACATTTGAGTTTCTGCTAACTTGTAATATATTTTACGCTGCAGTCCTTGAACTGATGTTATAGCCCTATTGTACGTATGAACTGCATTCTCCCCAGCTCCTACGGCTATCAGTACAATTGGTGTTTGAGATGTCCACAGCCAGCATGACAGACATGCTATCCCACCTTCAGATTTTTAACAGTTCTGAGTAGCTCTCTGGATATATGTTTTGTACATATGTGAGAGAAAATTGAACATATATTTCTAAATTTCTGAGTAATTATTTAGAAGTGAATATGAAGCAAGAGAAATGTGTATGTGGGTCAAGAAGGAACAGTTAGAACTTGACATTGAGCAACTGACTGGTTCAAAATTGGGATATATATATTGTCACCCTGCTTGTTTAACTTCAACCCAGATACATCATGTGAAATGCCAGACTTGATGACCGACAAGTTGGAATCAAGATTGCCAAGAGAAAGATCAACAACCTCAGATATGCAGATGATACCACTCTAATGGCAGAAAGCAAAGAGGAACTAAAAGAACCTCTTAATGAGAGTGAAAGAGGAGAGTGAAAAACCTGGCTTGAAATGCAATATTAAAAAACTAAGATCACAGCATCCAGTCCTATCACTTCATGGCAAATAGAAGGGGAAAAAGTGGAAGCACTGGGCTCCAAAATCACTGCAGACTGTGACTGAAGCCATGAAATTAAAAGACACTTGCTCCTTGGAAGGAAAGCTATGACCAATCTAGACAGCATATTGAGACATCATTTTGCCAACAGAGGTACATATAGTCAAAGCTATGGCTTTCCAATAGTCAGGTAAGGATATGAAAGTTGGACTATAAAGAAAGCTGAGCACCGAAGAATTGATGCTTTTGAACTATGGTGTTGGAGAAGACTCTTGAGAGTCCCTTGAACTGCAAGGAGATCAAATCAGTCAATCCTAAAAGAAATCAGTTCATTGGAAGGACTGATGCTGAAGATGAAACTCTAATACTTTGGCCACCTGATGTGAAGAGCTGACTCATTGGAAAAGACCCAGATGTTGGGAAAGTTTGAAGGCAGGAGGAGAAGAGGGTATCAGAGGATGAGATGGTTAAGCATCACTGACTCAATGGACTTGAATTTGAGTAAATTCTGGAAGATAGTGGAGGACAGAGGAGCATGGTATGCTTCAGTCCACAGAGTTGCAAAGAGTTGGACGTGACTTAGGGACTGAACAAAACAACAAATGAAGCAACTGCTCAATGAATAGTTAGCATACATGAAAAAATATTTCAGCATAAGCAGGATGCTTGCCATAAGTTGTTAAACACTTAGGAGCCAGAGAATCTGATCTCCTGCGTTCTTAACAAAGACTCGGAATGAATACCTCACGTTCTTGCAATTTAACCATTTGTCTTCAAATAAAGAAATAACAAACCTAATGTTTCCTTTCTAATTGCTATAGATATGTGATGAGAAATCAGAATTTTTTTCAGAATTTTCTGAGGACCTGTTAAAATAGTACTAAGAAAGGTAGCATTCTCCTCATATTCTTTTCTGAATTAGGTAAGAGAAATATGGTTTTGTGGGTTTTTTCTTTTATTTTTGGAGGTTTTAGTGAAACTCAGTTCTGGCCATGAGGACCAATGAGCTGAGAGCAGAAAGAGGTAGAGAGGTATTGAAATGACCCAGGTTTCCAGAGTTCTCACAATCACGTTTTCTAGGTCATTGTAAACTCTGATAACTCTGATTATGATATGATTCTGGTTATACGATCATAGATTTTGCTAATGCTATACTTGAATGAGATCTACAATCTTTTTTATGTTTGAGAACCATCTGCTTCATTGCTTTGGAATAAATTAGTTGAAAACTTTTAAACTTGAAAAATTCCAAGTTTCACATGAACTTTAGATAGGTAACTTCCTGTTTCAGTGCTTCAGATTGTGGTCATCAGTGTCTGTTTCACTTTTTCTGAACTTTGGTGGTGAATTTCCTGACCTTTGCTCCCTCAGTTCTTCTATCCTTTGGATAAATCCTTACTTTTATAATAAACCCATTATTTCTGGAATTTTAAAGTTTCTCTACTTTCATAATGGGCTTCCCTGTTGGCTCAGAGGTTAAAGTGTCTGCCTATAATGCAGGAGACCTGGGTTCGATCCCTGGGTCGGGAAGATCCCCTGGAGAAGGAAATGGCAACCCACTCCAGTATTCTTGCCTGGAGAATCCCATGGACAGTGGGCTGCAGTCCACGGGGTCGCAAAGAGCCAGACATGACTGAGCAACTTCACTTCACTTCACTTCTACTTTCATAACTAAATCCAGACTGAAAGAGTCCAGTTCCCTGGGTATATGTGTTGGTAGTTGTTGTTTGGTTGGGAAAGAATGTAAATACCAAGAAGAAAAATGGAAGTATTGTAAGTAAGAATGGGGTAGGTAATAAAGTACAGGAGATGACAGGATGGGTTGTGGTTAAAAGTACTGTTGAATGAGCTGTCCTTAAGCAGGAGGAGGAAGGAATATATTCTTAAGACTAGAAACAAGAATGATGTTATATTAGTTTGGTTCCTCTGAGAAGAAGACACCAGAAAGGAACTAAATAGGCAAGTTATTTCCTGGGGAAAATGACTGTGAGGGAAAATGAAGGGGAAGCTGGAGGAGACTTTAGTTCAGTGGAGAACTCTAGTTCAGGTATGACCTCTGTGAAGGAAATATGGAAGAAAAAAATGTCGAGTAGGAAGTGCAGGTACCATTTTGGAATTCTTTATCTAACCTGTTATCGCCTATGGGCACATTCCACAGGAAGGCCCACCCACACTGCACCTTAGCTGGACCTTACACCTGCCTAGTAGCCACTGGTGCACTGAGGCAGCTACCACTGGGTCTTAAAACCATCTGGAGGCCACCCCCACCCACCAGCACCCTGCAGGAGCTATAGCCCAACCACTCCAGAAAGGCACACACAGACCACAGGGGATACCCTTTGATCTCCTGGCTCTGATGGCACATCTGAGCCCTACAGGACATCCTTGAAATAAGGACAGTCCTTCAAAACTGGGAGACACAGCTGACATACCTAATACATAGAAACATGCAGAGAATTAGGCAAAGAGAGGAGACAAAGGAATATGTTCCAATCAAAAGAATAAGACAAAAACCTCAGCAAAAGAGGTAAATGAAATGGAAATAAGCAATATACATGATAAAGTGTTCAAAGTATTGGTCATAAAGATGCTCACAAAGCTTGGGGAAAGAATGGATGAACAGAATGATAACTTCAGCAAAGAGATAGAAAAAATAAGTAAGTAACAAACAATTTAAAACTGAACTGAAAAATATATTACAGGAGTTCAGTATCAGACTAGATGAGGCAGAGGCAGAACAAATCAGTTATCTGGAAGGCAAAACAATGAAATGTAAGACTTGAGATCATTTCATTCCTTGAAGAAAAAATAAAGGTAGTAACTTCACTGAGATTGGCTTACTGATGATGTTTGTTTGTTTGTTTTTATCTGTCTCCATAGGCAAGAGGGAAAAAAGAATAAATGGGACTGCATCAAACTAAAAAGTTTCTGCAAAGTGAAAGAAACCATTATCAAAATGAAAAGTAGCTTACTCAATGGGAGAAGATATTTGCATATCATATATCTGATAAGAGGTTAATATTTAAAATATTAATAAAGTATTCATGCTGCTGCTAAGTCACTTCAGTTGTGTCCAACTCTGTGTGACCCCATAGACTGCAGCCCACTGGGCTCCCCCATCCCTGGGATTCTCCAGGCAAGAACACTGGAGTGGGTTGCCATTTCCTTCTCCAATGCATGAAAGTGAAAAGTGAAAGTGAAGTCGCTCAGTCGTGTTTGACCCTCAGCGACCCCATGAACTGCAGTGTTCCAGGCTCCTCTGTCCATGGGATTTTCCAGGCAAGAGTACTGGAGTGGGGTGCCATTGCCTTCTCTAAAAGTACTCATACAACTCAACAAAAAACAAACATTCTGATTAAAAAGTGGAAAGAGAATTGAATAGACATTTTCTATTCCAAATAGAAATGTGAACAATAGACATTTCTTCTGTTCCAGAGAAGATATACAGATGGCCAAGAAACACATGAAAAGATCCTCTACATGTCTAATTATTAGGGAAATGCAATGACATATCACCTCATGCCCATTAGAATAGTTATAATGGAAAGGACAAGAAACAACAAATGTTGGAGAGTACAAAGAGAAAGGTGAAGCCTTGTACTGTCAGTGGGAATATAAACTGGTGCAAACACTATAGAAAACAGTATGGAGATGCCTCATAAAATTGAAAATAGAACTATCATATGATCAAGTTATTCTACTTCTTGGTATTTAACTGAAGAACATGAAAACACTAATTAAAAAAGAAATATGCCTTTTTATGTTCACTGAAGCATTATTTACAATAGCCAAAATATGATAACAACCTAAGTGCCCACTGATGGATGAACAGATAAAGAAGATAGAGTATGTATATACACATATACATACAATAGAACATTATTCAGCCATAAAAAATGAAATGTTGCCATTTATGATAACCTGGCTAGACTTTAAAGATATCATGCTAAGATATCTTTATCTTAGATAGAAGAGTCCTCATGCCAAGAGTTCTCTTAGATATTTCTCCATGTGAAATAATTCTGGTGGAGGAAGACAAATACTATATGATTTCATGCATATATGGATTCTTAAAAAAAAAAAAAAAACAAGTGAACAAAATAAAACAAAAACAAACTGATGAATACAGAGAACACACTAATGGTTACCAGAGGGAAGAGGCAGTTGGGGGTGGGTAGGTGAAATGAATGAAGAAGGTCAATTGTATTGTGAAGGATGATAACTAGACTAGTGTAGTGGCAGTAATCATTTTGTAGTATATACAGATGTTGAATTATAATGCTGTACACATGAAACATATATATGTGTGTGTATATATATATACACACATGTATGTCATACAAAAGCCAAAAAATGAAAAAGAAAAGACAGATATCAAAATGAATTGTGAGAGAATTAAAGTTTTAAATTATTTGTATTTAAATTAAATCTATCTTACCTAATAAGAAATCGTGTGAATAATCTTTCTCCACTGGAAGTATAGCTTCTAAAAGTGCAGGGAGCCAGCATGAGGAACTCCGCCCATGGCAAAGGTCATGAGGAAGGAGGCTTGGCATACGCAAAGGCGTGACCAAGCCTCAGGAAACCCCCTGTTCCTGAGCATCTATCCCAAAAACCAGAGTCTGTTTTATGCTCTCACCTACGCCTCTGACTTTACGGGGGGCTCTCCCCCATAACCATTTCTCTGGGAGAAGGAGTTAACGTGCAGCTCCAAGGCAGTAAAAAATTCCTGGGCGTGACAAGAGTGTTTCAGCTTACAGACTCCTCTGAAGGTTGTCTAGCTCACCTGTATAGGTTCGTCCGGCCATGTGATTGTTTACAGCATCCCAACGTGAGAGGCACGAGATGTTTTAGACTTACTAAAGGCAAATTCTTTTGGGGAGTTGGAAATTATTAGTATAGTGGGTTGGTTAGGAATTATATTGGTGAAGGGTTTTTCATTTGTTGTGTCAATAATTGCTGCTAATTCCCTGTCCTGGGTGTGACAAGGGTGTCTCAGGTCAAACCTCCCTGCTGACAGACTAGCTTGTGTGACAGGATTATCCATACTCCTGCCACTACACACATGATTGTTTACTACCTCTCAACCATAAACAGCACAGAGTTTGGAGTATTTTTAAAGTCTCAATTAGCATAGGGCTTTTCTCATTGTTGAGTCAATGACTGCCTCCAGGCCTCCATATCCTTAGGCACCTGGGAATATATTGATCAATGTATTTGGAATATAGAAAAAGAAATATAGTAGTTTCTAAGGCTAGCAATACTAGACTTTTTGAGTTAATGAATTTTCTTTTTTGTAATAAATCACTGTACTTTGTTATGAATCACTATGTCCTTGCTATGTAAAAATGTAACTTTATCACTATCCTAAGACTAAATAGAGCTTAAGGGGAACATTGGTGAAGGGATTTTCACTTGTTGGGTTGATGTTTGCTGCTAAATCTCCATGTTCCCTGCCCTTATAATGAATATGACTAGCATATAGTTGAAATAAGTATTAACCTTTAAGCATATACGAGAAATAAGTATTAACCTTTAAGATTAATCATGTTAACCTTGGGTTAAATAAATTCCTTTCTTGATTGTAACTCACTACACCCTCACCCTATAGGAATGTAACTTTATTTGGAGGGTGGTGCCTGGTTTAAAGAAAAAACACCTTTGGAAGAAATAAGTTTTTTGGTTATCAGAAAGAAAGGGTCATAAAATGTCAGTGGGTCTCATGGCCAGAAGATGATGTAAATTCTCTAAGACCTTTTTTCATACATTTATGTGAAGCACCTGATTTGATAAAGGTCAGGACTGCTGACCCCCGCGTGACTGTATTCATCCCTATGTGTAACAAAGGTGTATAAGCAAACCCAAAAATAAAGAAATCAGATCAGTTTCCGGAAAGACTGATTCCCCCATGTCATTTCTTTCTTGCTTCCCGTTCTTCCGGCTGAATTCCCATCTGGAGCATGGATGCTATTCCATGTAAACCAAGTTATTCAGCCTCTTTTTCTCCACTAATTTTCCTACTACACTATCCGTTTCTAATCTTTCTATATATCTGTGATTAAATATGTATTTTTCCAAGGACGCGGATGCCATCCTCACCTTCGAATTCCCTGGATCCACCGGGGCTGGACTCCGGCATAAAAGGAAGCAGAAAAACCTTTCTGTGTTTCTAGTCAAGTTGCTGGCAATTTAGGCACAATTTTGATCATTTTAAACAGGTTCATTCAAACTGACTTATGTGGGGAAGATTTTGAACAATTGTGCAGACAGTTTGAAATAGGTTCTGTCAACACTGAACTGAGTTATTTCAATAGCTTATTTTTTCTCTTTGTGAAGCTAGCCAAAATGAGGGAATAAGATAGGTCCAGTATTTGCACTGAAGTTAGTCCAATTAGAACTTTGGCAATAGTTGAGTGTTTTAGAGAAGTCTGCATGCAGTCAAGGCATGCACATGCAATGGTTTGGCAATAGGTAGAGGCTGTCCAGAGCATAAGACAGTCTGCGTCCTTTATTCACTTTGACTTCATGGAATGAAGAATAATTCTTTCACTGGGGGGATTTTTCATGTTCACTGGAAAACTGATGATGTTAAAATTATTAAATGATACCATGTTCTCTTCAATTTATGCCAGTGCCATACTTTTATCAATATTGAATTGAATGATTTTGGATTGCTAACTTTAAAAATAGGGGGAAAAATTCTTAGATCTTTCTTCTAGTGAATTCATTCACTACAAAGAGTAGTGATTTAGAACTCATTTTAGAAGAACATAACAATTTTGTTGATTTAATGTAAAATTATGGCATGTTGTGAAGACCTTGATCTTGGCCTGTGGAATAACTCTTGAATAGATAATCCAGGCTTAGGACAATTATAATGTTTACTGACAGTTATTATTGTTCTTTTTTGGGGGGTGGGGGGCATTTCCAAGTGGGTATTTTTTTAAATTAAGTTTTCCTATAGCTGACAAAGGAGACAAATTTTATTATTTATTTATTTATTTGGCTGCTCTGGGTCTTAGTTGTGGCATGAGGACTCTTCAATCTTGGTGGCACAAGGGATCTTTAGTTGTAGCGTGTGAGGTCTAGTTCCCTGGCCAGGGATTGAACCTGGGCCCCCTGCATTGGGAGCTTGGAGGCTTAGCCTCTGGACCACAAGGAAGTCTAAAAGAGTAAATTTTAGACATATTGTCCAGTATGGCAGCTACTAGCTTACATGGGGCTTTTAAACATTGAAATGTGGCTGGCTCAGACTAAGATGTCTTATAAGTGTAAAATACACACCAGTTTCAGGTCTTAATACAACAAAACAAAGTAAAATGGTTATTGATTACATTGATACAAATGTTAAATAACATATACACATGCACTAATTAAGTTTAACTATTTTAACTTTAAATTTACATATGTGGCTCACATTACATTTGTTAGATAACATGGCTATAGAGTATTCCACAAAAAAAGATGAAGTATCAGGATTTAGACTGCTACAAGACAAGAAGAAGGTTAAAAAAAAAGAAAAAAAGCACAGAAAAAGCAGGGTGAGTAGAAATCAGGAAAAGTATGGTGGAAATAAAATATACATATAAGTAATAATAATAGAGGCAGAAGTCTCATGATCTTATAACTGAGTTCACAGACATCTAGATGAGAGAAAAGTGCTTATGAAAGAAGTGTCTTTTTGGTTTTTTATGATATTCTGTGTCGTGTTATAGTTAGTCTTTTCTTCTAATGGTAGGGTTACAGACATACTATTCTAGAGATGGGCAGATGGATAAAAAATTTTAGAACTCAACTAGGGGGAAAAAGATTTCTTTTAAAATCATATTTTATTATGAGAGACAAGGAACTATATAATAGCTAATCATCTTGGTGATATTATCACTCTGAATAGCTTATTACTACACTCAGAATTTTAAGGTTCTTTCTATTTAATTTCAGAAATTCTATTCCTGGAAGATTAACTTGCAGACTAGTATTCTGAAAAATATGCAAGGAATTGTGTGAATAACTGTTGAGTTGAATAAGAGAAAGGATATATGCTCATGTTCATATTGTGTGTTTATAAGTTAAACATGCCCATCTGTAGGAGGCAATTTGTAGCTACCTTGATTAACACTTTCAGTTTTGATCAAAATAATTCAACACCTGTCATTTTTGCAAGGCTAGAAAGGATTATCATTTACAACAGTAAAAGAGATGATGATTAAAAAAATAACATAAAAAAGAAGTGATGATTTATTTGCCCACTGAAATTTTCATTTGGATTAGATATGGCAGAATATCTGAAATCATGCAAAGAAAACCCACAACCATCAAATCCCTTAAAATCTAGTGGAAAAAAATGGTGTCTCTTATATAAACATGTTTTGTAAACTTAATTAAAAATATATAGTTTAAACATGTAGCCTAGTTATGGCAAAAAGACATTGGAGATTTTTTTTTGTTTTGCAATTCTTTGCTTATATGTTAATTTAATTTTGAACTCAATATTATAAAGTAATAACACTACTCTAAATCTTTATTTGAAAACTTATTTTACTTGACTTTATCCAGAGATTGGTATAGTGGTATGCCATCTTCCTTTACTGTATCATTCATTAATTTAATAAATAAATATTTATCTACCTACTATGTGCCAAGAACTAACTCAAGTATTAAGGATTCATAATGACAAAAGACATGATTATGTTGTCATGTTGCTGTCAGTTGAGTGGAGGAAATAGTCATATGAGTAGAAAAGTCAAACCTAATGAGGGAAGGAGTGTAATAGGGAGCAAAACCAAACATGATGGAGCACGGAGGGAAGCAGGAAATCTTCGTTTGCAAGAAACTTTCATTTTCCTAAAAAAAAAATCACTTTCTTCCACAAATAGAAATTAAAGCTGTAGGAATATAGATATAAAGTATGCATTCCTTTTTGTACAAATATACAAGTTGAATAAAGATTTCTGATTAGATGCTATAGCTGCTTCTGTATTTATAAATGGAGAATTTCACTACCTTCTACAATGTACACCTTATACTGTGCATTAAGAGTATACATCAGTTCAGTTCAGTTACTCAGTCATGTCCGACTCTTGCGACCCCATGAATCGCAGCACACCAGGCCTCCCTGTCCATCACCAACTCCCGGAGTTCACTCAGATTCACGTCCATCGAGTCAGCGATGCCATCCAGCCATCTCATCCTCGGTCGTCCCCTTTTTCTGCCCCCAATCCCTCCCAGCATCAAAGTCTTTTCCAATGAGTCAACTCTTCGCATGAGGTGGCCAAAGTACTGGAGCTTCAGCTTCAACATCATTCCCTCCAACGAAATCCCAGGGTTGATCTCCTTCAGAATGGACTGGTTGGATCTCCTTGCAGTCCAAGGGACTCTCAAGAGTCTTCTCCAACACCACAGTTCAAAAACATCAATTCTTTGGCTCTCAGCCTTCTTCACAGTCCAACTCTCACATCCATACATGACTACTGGAAAAACCATAGCCTTGACTAGATGGACCTTAGTCAGCAAAGCAATGTCTCTGCTTTTGAATATACTGTCTAGGTTGGTCATAACTTTTCTTCCAAGGACTAAGTATCTTTTAATTTCATGGCTGCAGTCACCATCTGCAGTGATTTTGGAGCCCCCAAAAATAAAGTCTGACACTGTTTCCCCATCTATTTCCCATGAAGTGATGGGACCAGATGCCATGATCTTCATTTTCTGAATGTTGAGCTTTAAGCCAACTTTTTCACTCTCCTCATTCACCTTCATCAAGAGGCTTTTTAACTCCTCTTCACTTTCTGCCAGAAGAGTGGTGTCATCTGCATATCTGAGGTGATTGATATTTCTCCTGGCAATCTTGATTCCAGCTTGTGTTTCCTCCAGCCCAGCGTTTCTCATGATGTACTCTGCACAGAAGTTAAATAAGCAGGGTGACAATATACAGCCTTGACGTACTCCTTTTCCTGTTTGGAATCAGTCAGTTGTTCCATGTCCAGTTCTAACTGTTGCTTCCTGGCCTGCATACAGATTCCTCAAGAGGCAGGTCAGGTGGTATGGTATTCCCATCTCTCTCAGAATTTTCCACAGTTTATTGTGATCCACACAATCAAAGGCTTTGGCATAGTCAATAAAGCAGAAATAGATGTTTTCCTGAAATTCTCTTGCTTTTTCGATGATCCAGGGAATGTTGGCAATTTGATCTCTGGTTCCTCTGCCTTTTCTAAAACCAGCTTGAACATCAGAAAGTTGATGATTCACGTATTGCTGAAGCCTAGCTTGGAGAATTTTGAGCATTACTTTACTAGCATGTGAGATGAGTGCAATTTGCAGTAGTTTGAGCATTCTTTGGCATTGCCTTTCCTTGGGAGTGGAATGAAAACTGACTTTTTCCAGTCCTGTGGCCATTGCTGAGTTTTCCAAATTTGCTGGCGTATTGAGTGCAGCACTTTGACAGCATCATCTTTCAGGATTTCAAATAGCTCTACTGGAATTCCATCACCTCCACTAGCTTTGTTTGTAGTGATGCTTTCTAAGGCCCACTTGACTTCACATTCCAAGATATCTTGTTCTAGATGAGTGATCACAGCATTGTGATTATCCAGGTCGTGAAGATCCTTTTTGTACAGTTCTTTTGTGTATTCTTGCCATCTCTTCTTAATATCTTCTGCTTCTGTTAGGTCTATACAATTTCTGTCCTTTATCGAGCCCATCTTTGCATGAAATGTTCCCTTGATATCTCTAATTTTCTTGAAGAGATCTCTAGTCTTTCCCATTCTGTTGTTTTCCTCTATTTCTTTGCATTGATCACTGAAGAAGGCTTATCTCTTCTTGCTATTCTTTGGAACTCTGCATTCAGATGCTTATATCTTTCCTTTTCTCCTTTGCTTTTCGCTTCTCTTCTTTTCACAGCTATTTGTAAGGCTTTCCCAGACAGCCATTTTGCTTTTTAGCATTTCTTTTCCATGGGGATGGTCTTCATCCCTGTCTCCTGTACAGTGTCACAAACCTCATTCCATAGTTCATCAGGCACTCTATCAGATCTAGGCCCTTAAATCTATTTCTCACTTCCAGTGTATAATCATAAGGGATTTGATTTAGGTCATACCTGAATGGTCTAGCGGTTTTCCCTGCTTTCTTCAATTTAAGTCTGAATTTGGTAATAAGGAGTTCGTGATCTGAGCCACAGTCAGCTCCCGGTCTTGTTTTTGTTGACTGTATAGAGCTTCTCCATCTTTGGCTGCAGAGAATATAATCAACCTGATTTCGGTGTTGACCATCTGGTGACGTTCATGTGTAGAGTCTTCTCTTGTGTTGTTGGAAGAGGGTGTTTGCTATGACCAGTGCATTATCTTGGCAAAACTCTATTAGTCTTTGCCCTGCTTCATTCCACATTCCAAGGCCAAATTTGCCTATTACTCCAGGTGTTTCTTGCCTTCCTACTTTTGCATTCCAGTCCCCTGTAATGAAAAGGATATCTTTTTTGGGTGTTAGTTCTAAAAGGTCTTGTAGGTCTTCATAGAACCGTTCAACTTCAGCTTCTTCAGCGTTATTGGTTGGGGCATAGACTTGGATTACCGTGATATTGAATGATTTGCCTTGGAAACGAATAGAGATCATTCTGTCATTTTTGAGATTGCATCCAAGTACTGCATTTTGGACTCTTTGGTTGATTATGATGGCTATTCTATTTCTTCTAAGGGATTCCTGCCAGCAGTAGTAGATATAATGGTCATCTGAGTTAAATTCACCCATTCCAGTCCATTTTAGTTCACTGATTCCTAGAATGTTGACGTTCACTCTTGCCATCTCCTGTTTGACCACTTCTAATTTGCCTTGATTCATGGACATGACATTCCAGGTTCCTATGCAATATTGCTCTTTACAGCATCGGCCCTTGCTTCTATCACCAGTCACATCCACAGCTGGGTATTGTTTTTGCTTTGGCTCCATCCCTTCATTCTTTCTGGAGTTATTTCTTCACTGATCTCCAGTAGCATATTGGGCACCTACTGACCTGGGGAGTTCCTCTTTCAGTATCCTATCATTTTGCCTTTTCATACTGTTCATGGGGTTCTCAAGGCAAGAATACTGAAGTGGTTTGCCAATCCCTTCTCCAGCGGACCACATTCTGTCAGACCTCTCCACCATGACCCGCCCGTGTTGGGTTGCCCTGCGGGCATAGCTTAGTTTCATTGAGTTAGCCAAGGCTGTGGTCCTAGTGTGATTAGATTGACTAGATTTCTGTGAGTATTGTTTCAGTGTGTCTGCCCTCTGATGCCCTCTTGCAACTCCTACCATTTTACTTTGGTTTTCTTACCTTGGGCATGGGGTATCTTTTCACGGCTGCTCCAGCAAAGCACAACCTCTGCTCCTTACCTTGAATGAGGGGTATCTCCTCCTGCCGCCCTTCCTGACCTTCAGTGTAGGATGGCTCCTCTAGGCCCTCCTGCGCCTGGGCAGCCACCACTCCTTGGGCATGGTGTTGTTCCTCCTGGTCGCCGCCCTGGCCTCAGGTGTGGGGTTGCTCTTTCTGGCCGCTGCCCCTGGCCTAATGACAGGATATTCATTATGTAGCAAAAGGAAAATAATTATATAGAGAGTGTAACATGTTCACGCTGAGCATCTTATTAGTACGCAGCAAAGAGGTAATTATAAAGGAAAAGGCTTCAATCATATGGCATATGCAAGTGGTGAACAGTCAGCATCTGCACTCATATTTCTTTACATAATACTTGCAACTGCAGTGTTTGTTGGGAATCAGTCTTGGGCTAATGTGTTCTGGGTAATGTGCCATTTACTAATTGTGAACACTTGGGAAAGTCAATCCATTTCTTGAAGCTTCAGTTTCCTTTGAAAAATGAGGATAACAATAATACTTCATATGTTTGTTGTGAGGATTATATGAGAAAATCTTATTGAAACTCTTAGCACAGAGCCCAGAAATAAGACATGCTTAATAAATGGTAGCTATTATTGTGATTAATTTGCTTTGACAAATTATTTTTTAAATCTTTACATTGGTTATTGATCCTCTGGCATTATTTCTGGGACTTCTTTTACTCCCTAAGGCTATAAGGCAATCAACAAAGGGAAAGATTTATGGAGAGACTGGCTTCAGCCCTAATAGAAGTAACCACTTCTTTCTAGTGCTTTCTTTCCTAGAAAATCCAATTTGAGGAGAAGTATTATGGCTGGCTAGCATACAGGTTGAAACTCAGAAGATCAATGAATATTTATTGAGGTACAGCTATGGATCTCTCTGATTCTCAGTTTCCTTATCTATAAAGAGTTGGGTTAAATCTCCAACTCCAATTCCAAATTGTATTATTTAGAATTAGATGCTTCTCTAACTGGAAAAGAAAAGCTAAACAGGACAGAGTTTACTTGTCTGTCACAACAGAGTCCAGGACATTTCCACGGGGAGGGTGTGACAGACTGACTCTACAAAAACATAAAAAGCTTAAACTCCTTTGGAGGATCTCTGAGGAAATAGTCCCCATCTTCTTTGGTATCAAGAGATCAAAACCTAGTTAGAGATGCCAGCCTTTGCAATGAGGGTCAGTCATCAAAGAACAACCCGTAAGGGGCTTGATGGACAATGGGGATAGAGGAGGCCTCTGTGTGGCAACTACCTGGTCACAGTGGCTATTAAATCTTTATTGACTGAAATGACCCCTCCACTCTACTTTTGTATCATTTTTCTACAGAATCCAGAAATTGAAGGCTGCCAATCCAAGCAGTTTCCAAATGTGAGGAACTATTGGTCTTGGATTTTTTTCCCCATAAAATTCAGCTGATCATATTGATCAGTAGATAAACGTAAATAGCTTCAAATTTTACAAGTCAAATTTAAAAGTTGATTCAGTGTTTTTTCTTTTTATATCAGTGTCAGCACTTTAGTTATTTTTTTCTGTATCATAGCTATTGTTACTTGCTTATATATTACATTGTCAATTATGCATTTGCAAATTTACATATAAATGCATTATTGCCAGTTTTATTATATAGGCTATGGACCTTGCATGCACACAGAAGGACAGAAAACTAGCTCTACCACAGGTTGTGAAATGTTATCTAAGATCTTAGAAAATAGACTGCTAGTCTCAGCTCACTTTGTGGTGTCAAGTGCAGAATGTACAGTTAGCCAGTGATTTTCTCACACTTTCGATATTACTTGTCCCTGTATGTCTTTCAGAAAGACATTGGTGGACTCAGTATCCTTTCTGTATTTTTAATACAATAGTAGTGTATATTTGGTATGTTTTTGATGAAGATGGTAGAAAGGTACTATGTTTATACTTCTACATCCAAGTTTGTCCAAGCTGGAAAATAAATAAATATGACATAATGTCTTGTCTATAAAAAATAAAAAAGAACATAGTGACTGGAGTGCTAGAGCTACAGCCAGACGTGATATCAGCACACTGGGCATCACAAGGTGACAAAGAATAATGGGCAAAGAGCCCACTAGGTATTTCATTTAAAAAGTTAAAAAATAACTATTTTAAGGCATAAAATTTAATAACGTTTAGAATATTCACAACGTTGTGCAACTGCCACCTCTAACTAGTTCTAAAACATTTTCACCATTCAGATGAAGCCCCTCAATACCCAATTAGGCAGTGACTCAAATGGTCAAGTAGCATTGACAAATATACACTACCATATGTAAAATAGGGAGCTAGTGGGAAGCTGCTATACAACGTAGGGAGCCCAGCCTGGCCCCCTGTAATGACCTAGAGGGATTGGCTGGAGGTGGGGTGGGAGGAAGGCTCAAGAAGGAGGGGATATATGTAAAATTATGGTTGGTTTGCGTTGTTGTATGGCAGAAACCAACACAACACTGTAAAGCAAGGATCCTCCAATTAAAAATTAAAAAAATATTTTAAATTGCAACCTGTACATTATTGTTATTCCCTCCTTAAGCTTCCTAGAGTTGCCACAGCAAAGTACCAAAAACTGGGGGACTTAGAACAGCAGAATGTATTGCTTTACATATCTAAGACTATAAGCCTGTGATTTAGATGGCAGACTTGGTTTGTTGGGGGAGTTTACTTTCCTTATTTATTTATTCTTAATTGGAGGATACTTGCTTTACAATATTGTGTTGGTTTATGCCATACATACATGGAATCAGCCATAGGTATATGTATGTCCTTTCCTTCATGAACCTCCCTCTCACCCTCCAATCCTTTTGGAGAGTTTTAAGAGACAATCTGTTTCATGCCTCTCTCCTAGCTTCTGGCAGTTTTTTTTTTTTTTTTTTAAGCAGTCTTGGGCTTTCTTTGGCTTGTAAGGGTATCACTCTGGCACATGCACATGGCATTATTCTGGTGTACATATCTGTGTCCAAATTTCTCTTTTTTATAAGGATGTCTGACATGCTGGATTAGGGGGCCCACCCTGCTCCATTATGACCTCATATTAACTAATTACATCTGCAGTGGTGTAACTGACAAATATGGTCACATTATGGAGTACTGGGAGTTAAGACTTTGACATATGAACTTTGAGGGGCTCACAATTCAACCTGTAACATCATCCAACATACTATATGTTTTCTTTATTATGCTTGTGGTTTGTTTTCTCTCAGTTAAAATATTAGCTGCCAGGAGGGCAAGTATTTTCAGTCTTCCCATACTAGCTAAGCAATAAATTGACAACTGAGATGTAAATTCCTTGAAGACAGAGAATTTGTCTGTTTTGGGCTACTGAATCACCTTCACCTAAAACAGAATCTGGCACACAGCAAGCACTCAATAGATGTTTGTTGAACAAACTGATGACATGCAGAGTCAAATAGACCAGTCTTGCCTTTCTTTAATAGATTCTATGTTAAGCAATCAATATAATAATCACTTATGGGGAAAAAAGAGGGACATCTGCATTTCTGAAAATCTGGACACAAGAAGGATATTTTCCCTAGAAGGAAATTCTTTATTCATGACTGTCAACCATGATGTGAAATGACTAATATACCAGGAAAACTAGAATCATTACCCTAACACTTTCCTTAATTTTCCCAGAAATGAGATCTGAAATTTTCTATATTTCCCTGAGTCATTCCTTATTCAGTACTATGTTAATATGTTTTAGTTTCACAAAATCAGTTAGACAAATGTTTTTGGTGATAATTACAAAATAAACTTGTTCATAAAAAAACAAGAAAAAATAAAAAAGAATTAAAAAAGAAAAAATTTATATGGCCACATAAAAATTATTGTGTGATAGCATGAAAGAGAACTGAACAAAGTTCCAAAAGGCAAAGTTCCAAAATGTATTAGAGAACAAAACACTTATAGAAAGGTCAAAATAAATCATTTCATCAAAATCAACATGCTGACACAGGTGGTGCTATTCTATATTCACTAAGAAAGTGAAATTAACTACGTTGGAAAGGACTGTGAAAGACACCTGAAGCATTCCTCTTTTTTTAGCATAGTAATTTGGACAAATGACCCAGAATTAAAAATGCTTTTTATAGAAGTACGTCTTTCTCCGTTATTTTATTCTCATGAAAACTACTTAAACATGGATATTCTACTCAACTAAAGAATAAAAAATTAGTGAAGTAGATAATAAAGACAGGAAAATAGATTAGAACTTGTTTTGTGGATGTTTCTCACCACGCTCAGAATATCCATTCTCAATCAGTTGGTATTTAACTAACTGAGTTCTTTAAAAAATATTTAGTACACACAATATGTTCAGCAAAGTAATAGGTACTTAGCGTACATCCATAAACAAAATCAACAAAGATTCCTGTATCAGTGCAGCTTCTGTTGTAGCAGAGGTAGAAAGACACTGCTGCTGCTGCTGCTGCTAAGTCGCTTCAGTCGTGTCCGATTCTGTGCGACCCCATAGACGGCAACCCACCAGGCTCCCCCATCCCTGAGATTCTCCAGGCAAGAACACTGGAGTGGGTTGCCATTTCCTTCTCCAATGCATCAAAGTGAAAAGTTAAAGTGAAGTCGCTCAGTCGTGTTCGACCCTCAGCGACCCCTTGGACTGCAGCCTTCCAGGCTCCTCCGTCCATGGGATTTTCCAGGCAAGAGTACTGGAGTGGGGTGCCATTGCCTTCTCCCAGAAAGAGACTACAAATAAGAAATAAGAAAAATGTATAGTAAGAAATAAGAAAAATGTATAGTATGTTAGAAGATGGTGAATGCCACCATGAAAGAAAGAAAGTTTGAATATGGTGAGGAGGTTCAAGAATACTGGGCAGTAGAGAGGGTTTGATTCTGCTATTAAGAAGGGAAATTTAACAAAAATATGAAAGATGTAAGCAAAACGGCCTGGTAAATATCTGGGTAAAGATTAGTCTATGCAGAGAGAGAACAGACTATTCAAAGGCCTTAAGGTGGGAGCTTATCTGTCTTGTTTGGAGAACTCAGCAATGAGGCAGGCACAGTTGCAGGGGTGAGCAAGAGGAGAGTGGTAGATGATGAGGTCAGGAAGGTGAGGCAGATCATGTGGGACCATGCAGACTACTATAGGATATTAGAGGAATTAGTGCTATTCCCCGCTTTTGAACAAAGCAGTAACAAAACTGATTTATATAAGTTTTTTTTAAGGATCATTCTGTCATGTGATGAGAATAGCAGACTTTCACGTGGGTGACAAGGTAGGGGCTACCGCAATAATAGAAGCAAAAGTTGAGAGTGGCTCAGGCCAGTGTCAGTGGAGGCTCTGAGAAGTAGCTAGATACATACTTTGATACTACACGTGACAGATTTTTTCTTTTTCCCTTAAGGACTGGATGCTAAGTATGGGAATGTGTGCATGCTAAGTTGCTTCAGTTATGTTTGACTCTTTGTGACCCTATGGACTATAGTGCGCCAGGCTCCTCTGTCCATGGGATTCTCCACACAAGAATACTGGAGTGGGTTGCCATGCCCTCCTCCAGGGGATCTTCCCAACCCAGGGATCGAACCCATGTCTCTAAAGTATGGGAATACATATCTCTTAAGTATGGGAATGCTGCTGCTACTGCTGCTAAGTTGCTTCAGTCATGTCTGACTCTATGCGACCCCATAGACGGCAGCCCACCAGGCTCCCCCATCCCTGGGATTCTCCAGGCAAGAACACTGGAGTGGGTTGCCATTTCCTTCTCCAATGAAAGTGAAAAGTGAAGTCGTTCAGTCGTGTCCGACTCTTAGCGACCCCATGGACTGCAGCCCACCAGGCTCCTCCATCTGTTGCAGGAAGTGGGATTCCTTCCAGGGCCTGAAACTGGGCTCTTGTCTAACACTCAGAAATGAATTATCCAAGGAGACACATGTGCTGACAAAGCAAGAGATTTTATTTGGCACCCAGGTAGAGAGCAGCAGGGTAAGGGAACCCAGGAGAACTGCTCTGCCACGTGGCTCGAAGTCTCGGGTTTTATGGTGATGGGATTAGTTTCCGGGTGGTCTTTGGCCAATCATTCTAATTCAGAGTCTTTCCTGGTGGTGCACGCATCGCTCAGCCAAGATGGATGATAGCGAGAGGAATTCTGGGAAGTGGATGGACACGTGGTGTCTCCTTTGGACCTTTCCCGAACTCTTCCGGTTGGTGGTGGCTTATTAGTTCTGTATTCCTTATCAGGATCTCCTATCATAAAACGACTCATACAAATGGTTACTACTATGGTGCCTGGCCAGAGTGGGCAGTTTCAATCAGTGTGCTTCCCCTAACACATCCATGGGATTTTCCAGGCAAGAGTACTGGAGCGGGGTGCCATTGCCTTCTCCGAAGTATGGGAATAAGAAGTATTAAAAAAAAAAAGACTTGAAGGTTTTTGCCCTGATTAACTAGAATGACAGGGAAAACAGGAGGAGTGAGTTTTGCAACATAAATCAGGAGCTGCCAGCGAAACATGTTGATTTTGTAATGCACGCCACTGACTGAGATGGAAAGAATATAGGGAATGAGAGTTTGGAGGAGATTAAGGCCACATTTTTGGACATACTGAATTTGAGATGACTGCTAGCCACCAATGTGGCAAGGAGGAGCCTCTGAAGGTTTTTGAGTGTAGCATTGGTAATCAGTTTGCATCAGCAGGGAATGACTCAGAACACGGAACAGAGGAAATGATCTTGAAGGCAGTTATAACTGGGGCCAGATAAGGAAAGCCAGAATTTGAACTGGCGTGCTGAGTTGCTTCAGGTGTGTCTGACTCTGCGACACGATGAACTGTAGCCCACCACGCTCCTCCATCCTTGGGATTCTCCAGGCAAGAAGACTGGAGGGAGTTGCCAGGCCCTTCTCCAGGGGATCTTCCCAACCCAGTGGTCAAACTTGTGTCTCCTGTGGCTCAGAAGACTGTGATACTGCACAGGCAGAATGTCCAGAATCTAGTGGCTGACTAGACTTGTAGGGTGGGAAAAAGATTAAACGCCTGGGTAAAGGGATGGTAGTTAATGACATAAGTCCAACAGAAGAGATGAATTACAGAGGAAGATTTTTTTTCTGCATGTTTATATATTGATTTCTCAATTTTCCTGCATTTTGGAAAATGAAACAGAAAATTCTCTGTCTCATTCCTAAAAAGCCTTAAATGAGGGAATTCTCTGGAGGTCCAGGAGATAAGACGTGGCACTTCCACTGCTCACTGCTGTGGCCAAGGTTCAGTCCCTGGTCAGGAACTATGATTCCTCAAGGTGCATAGTGTGGCAAAATAAATAAATAAATTAATTAAATAAAAAAGCATCAGGGAAACTGGGGAACACATCCCACTGGGTTTGGGGCGGGGGG
>SJYQ01006666.1:0-74513 GCA_006410935.1 Redunca redunca
GGAGAATGATATGGTCAGATTGATGTTTTATTAATAGTTTGTCTGTTGCGGGGAGGGAAAGGACTTTAATGGGGAAGTAGACGGGTGTTCGGAAGGTTGAACAATGGCTTGAACTAAGACAGTGAGAATGGAAAGAAGAGGAGGGATCGAATTTGAGCAATATGAAAAAGATGGAATCCATAGATTTGGAGGCTGATTATTTATGGAAATAAAAAATTGAAAGAGCCTAGGACAATTGTCTGATTTTCTGGTTTAGGGAAGTGGTAGTACTATTTACCAAGATAGGTACTTTATGAAGAAGGTTAATTGGAGAGGTGACACGGAAAGAAAATTTTGGATGTATTTAGTTTGAGGTGTTTGCAGCACATCTAGGCAAAGATGTCTAATAAGGTATCCCGGCTAGAAGAAACAGCACGAACAAAGATGTGGAGGCAGGAGAGGGTTTATATTATTCAGTGAAGTACTGGGGCCTCGGGTTTGTAGGGGAGGATAAGACCAGAAAGAAAAGGTAGGTGCTGCCAGGTTGTCAGGAGCTTTTGATACCTTGTTTGAATGCATTTGGATTTATTCTATGGTTGCCATTTTGCTTATTGTTTGAGTTACTGCTGTTCAGTATAAAGAAATTTCAGTTGAATTTTCTTCCCCCTTCCCAGAAATACTTCATCAGTCAGATGTTTTGGAGGAGTTTAAATAAAATGGTAGTAGTGAAAGTACTTTGTCAGGTACAACCTGTCATACAAATCAAAAGTGGTAGTATTGCTAAGCTTCAGTGTGTGTATTTTTGGTTTGTAGAGGTTAGCTGTTTAATTTGTAAAATCTTCCCAGCCTGAAGGATTGAAGCCTTTTTTTCAATCCCTTTTCTTCCTTATACATACCTTTGTTTAGTTGCAGTTATTTTTCAACTAGGAACTGAGCCTTTAAAAAGTGACTTCCTTCTTTCAGTTTTCTGTGAGGCGTGGTGAATCAAAGATGCATTTTACTTAAGCAAATGCAGTGTCATTGGAAGTTGAACCTTCTGGTTTGAAATTTAATCCTGAGATTTGAAATCTGAGGATCCTCAAGCCATATCTTAGGCAATCCTACTGATTATTTCTTTGCCTTACCCTCATCAGTTTCTTTATTTTCTATTAAGCTGGCTTTCATATCGATACTTAAGCTTTTCAACCAAACCAGACTGCTTTTTTGAAAAGAACCATTTTCATCTTGTTACCTCTTCACTGGCTTCATTTTCCCAGAAAATCAAGTCTTAAATTCTTTTGTCCAATTTACAGAATTCTCCAGAGTCAGACCCTTAATTTAGTTTTCATTGGGTGGTACAGATTGACATTCTGATTTAGAGAGTTCCAAACTATTAGCATTTTATTTGTACCTTTTGCACTTACCTTTTGCTCATGATTACATTAGAACAGAGTTTCTCAACCTCGGCATAATTCACATTTTGGGTCAAATAATTCTTCATTTTGCAGGGATGTGCTGTGTATTGTAGGATTTCAGCAGTATCTCTGACTTCTACCTAGAAGATGCTAGGGGCATTCCTTCATCAGTGATAACCAAAAATGTCTTCAGATATTGCCAGATGGCTCCCGGATGGAGAATAGTGCATGAGAAAATATCTTAGCTCTGATTGTGTGGTGTCTTATCTTCATTCAGTTCTCCGAGAGCAGGCTCCATTGCCGTGATTAACACAGTGTATGGCACATGATAAGAGCAGGGTACTTTGCAAGAAATGGATCATGGGTTTCATTGAAGTGTCAAGAATTGTTTATTCAAGGAATTTCTGGGTGGGCTTTGAAGGACTGGCTGTTTTGTGGTTTTTTCCTCTCAAAGAATGTGATCTTAATGAAGAAAGCCATTGTTTAGGCACTCACTAGAAATGAGATTTGTATTAGTTGACAGCACAAGTTAGCCAATTTGTATTTCTCCTATATTGGAGGTATATAAATTCCTGTTTTCTTTGCCTGCACTTAGGCAGCTTTCTTTAGCAAACAGGGATTCTCATTTTATTTATTTATTTTTGGTTGTGCTGGATCTTCATTGCTGCGCACAGGCCTTCTCTAGGTGTGGCGACTGGGGCTTACTCTTGGTTGCAGCGCATGGGCTTCTCGTTGAAGTGGCTTCTCTCATTGCAGAGCATGGGCTCTAGGTGCATGGGCTTCAGCAGTTGCAGTACTCAGACTCAGTAGGTGTGGGCTCTAGATCTCAGACTCAATAGTTGTGTTGAATGGGCTTAGTTGCTTTGAGGCATGTGGAATCTTCCTGGGCCAACATGGAGCCAGTGTCCCCTGTATTGGCAGGTGGATTCTTATCCTCTGTATTCTGGATTCTTATCCACCAGGAAAGTCCCTATCATTTAGTTTAAACTGCATGCAGTTTATGATGTTGTTATTCAACATTTATTTTGACTGATAAAATTGTTATATAGTTGACCCTCATACAACATGGATTTTCAAGAGTTCACTTACACTGATGGATATGGACGCTGGCTGTAAAGTTATTTGTGGAGTTCCTGCTGCACTGAGGGCCTTTGCTCATATCTCTAAGTAGTTCAAGGGTTGACTGTAGTTTCATGACCGTAAAGTTAATGCAGCTCTAGCATGCACCATGAAACTATTTGTTCTTGATATACCATCACGTAAACATAATAAAAACTATCAAAGCTCTAAAAATACTCCTCAGCTACACTGCAGCTTTGTTTGCCTTATATTACCAGACCTGTTGTGTCACATTTTTCCATTCCACTGCAAAACATAGTTGAAATGTTTAGTGGAAAGAGTGAGCTTTGTTGTTGTTGTTGTCTTTTTCCCTCCAGGGGTCAGTAAAATTCCTGTACTTAAGTTAATTATATAGGTTCAGTCACAGATTTTTTCATATCTGTAGCTGTAGCTGAATCATGGCTAGGGACAAATGACATCCTTGAATCTATCTTTATGCATGAGAATGGAAAATGCTGTTCTGTTTAAAGCAACTACCAATTGAAATCAACCAATGTGGTTTTTCCTTATATAATGTAAAAGATGCCTACTGAATGCTTTTATGCTGTTAGTCTTCATAAAATGAATGAATGTTCATTGAATATAAGAGAGAAGGTAACCCATGACCACACAAGTTATCTCTTTGGCCCAAAGCTTTGAAACAGCTAGTTCTTAAATCTGACTTCAGCTTGTGCAGTTACTGACTTTACTCACTCCTGGAGCTTTAGATCGAGCACATGTTTATTGAGGGAACAGGAGACAAGTGCTGATATTAGGCAGAATTCTTCCCTCCCTAGAAGACAGACCTTTCTTTCTGGGGTGGCAGTGACTTGGGCACTAAATGTCATTGGTTTCATCAGAGAAACCAAATACTTGGGGAAGAACAGTGGCTCCTGATTTGGGTTAGATTTAGATAGCATCTTTACTGGGGCAAAGTGCGGTCTGTTCTTTGGTTTCTGGGTTACAAGCCAACTTGTAAGTAACCTGTTAGCATGTGTAGGTTTTGCTCTGTAACATGTTAGAGCCTAGTGATGAGAATTTCTATATTGTTAGGAATAGAACTAAACTAATGCCTTATGGTTTAGTGTAGCTTAGAAGAGATGTCCAAGTGGAACTGTTTTGTTGTCTTTTGTTTAAAAGAAATTGTATAACTTTTTTTTTTTTTTAAGCTTGGAAAACAGAAGGGGAAATTGTGCAAAAATCCATCACTCTAACTTGGCAAATATTGTAAATTTTGTGTTCTTTTCAAGTCTTTTTCCACAGTGCATGTAGCTATTTCCCTGTAATTAGAAGTCTAAGCTAACACTGCAGTGAACATCTTCATGCCTATCACTTTTCCCACGTTAGTATTACTTCCTTCGGATAACATCCTGGGAACATAATTCCAAAGTAAAGGCCAGCAGAAGCATTTCGAAGCAGATCAGGTGGGCTACAATAATATACAGGGTGACTTGTATAGTTGCTTTATTTTCAATTCTACTTAAGGGTATGACCTACGGGAACAACTACCAGACAAAGCAGAAAACATTTTGATCATAGCAGCTTTTTGTAAGTAGAAATTCATTCCACTGCCTTAATTGCCTAGTGAAAAGAGGCAAGAACTGCAGGAGTAACCTGGTTCCATTTACTTCTGAATGACAGGTAGAAGGAATTGGGTTGTTTGAATTGTTAGAATGAGGAGAATATGGAGCAGCTTTGGCAGGAGTCACTGACCATTTCTGGTTTCACTTAGTTTCAAACCACAAAAGAAGTTGCTGGAGAGTCAAGCTCCTCGTTTCTTTTTGTTCTGCATAATATCCCTCCAAAAGCCTATGCATTCTCATTACTTAATGATATTTCCTTGCTGATGACTTGTAAACATTGATCTCCAGCCTTGATCCTTTCCCAAGCTTATTTCTAACTATTTATTGGATATTCCTACTTGGAAACTTCATCTTCTGTTCAAACTGTGTATCCAAGATTGACCTCATGTTCTTGCCTTAGCTAGAACATGCCAGAAACATGTTCTTGCCTATAGCATCATCATTCTCTTACTCCCCTGGATTTGCCACTCTGGAGTCATCTTTGACTTCCTTCTCTGAATGCTACTATACTGAACAGTACCAGACAGTTAATACTTATTCTGTGTTTAATGCTCACTTGTTTCGTGTGACCTCAGCGGGCAGAACCAAGATCAGTGGGTGGAAGTTGCAGGGAGACTGGTTTTGCCTCCATATAAGGAAGAACTTTTAAATACTTTGAGCTGTGTGAATGGAATAGGCTTCCTCCAGAAGTCTTGAGTTCTCCACACTGAGGGCGTTTGAACAGAGGCTACCTGACTAATTGCTGGGGATGTTGAAAGATTTGTTCTTGCTTATGCTTTCTAGACTCTGATTATGCTTTCTAGACTCCTTCCCGATCCTGAAAGCCAGTGATTCAGTGAAAGATAGCTTTGTCACTCCTGCTGGACTCCCTCAGAGCAGAAAAGCTATTTTACTGTTGCTTCAGGTGCTGGTCACTTGTGGCCGAAAAGTGATTTTTTTTCCTTTGCAAAATCAAAAATGTTTTCTGCAGTAGCACTTTTATTTTGCAGCTAGTTGAATATCTTTCAACCTAACCTAAATCCTAATATCGTCCTTCTTTCCCCGCAAAACCGATTCTCTCAGTACTTGTAAAAATTTTGCTTTCATCATATTACTCCTTCATTCAACATCCTTGGAAGGCTTCACATTTATCACAGCACGAAATTCAAATGCTGCCTGGCTCTTGGTGCCTCCATAACCGAGCCCGCCTTGCTTATCCCCATAATACTGTGTAGACTGCTCATGCTCTGTACTGAGCCTTCTTGGTCTCTATTTGCTTTTCATTGCTCTAGAATGTCTTCTCTTTTTTCTTTTACTTTTTCTGCCCCACTTCTCTCCTGAAACCCCTGAGACTAACTCTAGTCCTCATTGATTTCTTGTGAACTCCAAGCATATAGTCATTTATACTCTGTAATTTAGGACCAAACAACATCTTACAAAGAAAAAGCTCCAGTGTATTGGCTGATACTTTAACTCTTCCCAATCCAAATGAAATCAGTTCATCTCTTAACGTTAAAAAATTTAGTCTTCAGTATTTATTCCACTGGCATTTGTGTTGTCCTTCTTGATAAGAATGAAAGCTTCTAGATGGCAGAGGCCGTGGGGCCATTTCTTCAGTAGCCATGACAGTGCTGAGCACTTTCCTGTTATGAGCATCTTCTATGTGCCACGTTTTCTAGGTGCTGGACATTTGTGGGGGGAGGCAGTTAGGGGAGCAGAGGCAGGGAGAATGAAGAAATCTCCCATGCTTCTGGAGCCTGTATTCTAGCACATGGTAGGCAGTGATAACATTTTACATTTGAACTGCATTTTAAGGCTCCCAAAGAGACTGTGCTTAGTCGCTCAGTTGTGTCTCACTCTGTGACTGTAACCCGCCTTGCTCCTCTGTCCATGGGGATTCTCCAGGCAAGGATACTGGAGTGGGTTGCCATGTCCTCCTCCCGGGGGTCTTCCTAACTCAGGGATCAAACCCAGGTCTCCTGCATTGCAGGTGGATTCTTTACAGTTCGAGCCACCAGGGAATCCCATGAATACTGAGGTGGATAGCCTATCCCTTCTCCAGGGGATCTTCCCCACCTAGGAATCGAACTGGGGTCTCCTGCATTGCAGGCGGATTCTTTACTACCAGCTGAGCCACTTATCTATAAAACCCACTCCTCTGATCCTTATATCTCTGTGTGCTAGGTGCACGCATGCTAAGTCACTTCAGTCGTGTCCGACTCTGTGTGACCATATGGACTGAAGCCTGCCGGATTCCTCTGTCCATGGGATTCTCCAGGCAAGGATACTGGAGTGGGTTGCCATTTTCCAACCCAGGTGTTGAATGCGTATCTCCTGGGTCTCCTGCATAGGCAGGCTTGTTCTTTACCACTGGCGCCGCCTGGCTAGGTGATGGTCCATTAAATGACTGTCCTGAAGTTACGCAGCCAATACGTGACAGAGTTGGGACTCAAACCTTGGTCTCCTGAATCCTAGTTTTATTAGACTTGAGTAATTAAGACTGCCTCACCTTCTGAGGCTTTTATGATGAATGCTTAAATAGTTGGGAATCTGTATATTCATTTATGGACACTTACATACAGTTCTTGGCTATTGGCAACCAAAAATGGCAGGGAACAAGATTAGGCATAGCTATAGTTCTCTGGTTTGGCAATTCTGTATTGGGAAAAATCTTATTGTAAATATTTACCTTCCAGATATGTGTCATAGCTGTTGAAGGTGAAAAAAATATTGGCCTCCATGGAGGAAATTGAGAGCAGAGAAATTGAAGGCTGCTAATAATGTGACTCAGGATACCATAAAGAGACCTTGAAGCCACAGCTGGGGCTGGATGCTGTGATGAACCCGTTAGTCCCTTAAGTGCTTGAAAGCCATGTGGAGTGGTGGGAAGAGCCTAAGAATTTGTGTTCTCCCCACTTTAACTTCTGTCAGTTTCTTTCCTCTAAAGATGGGGCTCAGTATCTTTGTAAGATGCATCATAGAATTACTAGACAAAAGAAGCAGTAGTTTGATGATGTAAAGCACAACTATAAGGGAGTTTTGTTTTTTGTCTTTTTCTTTATAAATTTTTTGTTTGTTTTGTTGGCTGCACCTTGGGGCGTGCGGGATCTTAGTTCCCCGACCGAGGATTGAACCTGTGGCCCTTGCATTGGGATTGTGGAGTCCTAACCACTGGACTGTCAGGGAAGTCGGGGAATTTTGTTTTTAATTGATCTAATATCATCTAATAAGGTTATCTTCCTTAAGGTATTTGGTTTGACAATCTCCATATCAGTGTAATTTGTGCCCAAGAAGGCCGTGTTTATTTGAAAGACAATGTTTGTTAGATCCTACAATTAGGAGGAAGAAAATTTTTTTAAGAAAGGGGGAAAAACACCCCACACTTCTCTTCAGACTTGACACAGAGAGGAGACAGCCAGACTTGTGTTGAGGGGAGAGAGGGTAAAGGCCCTTATTATCAGTTTTTTCAAGGACCTATATTAACCTATTGTGTTTATAGTGCCTACCACATTTATAGTGCTGGAATTACAAAGGCAAGACATGGTCTCTTCTGTAGGGTGACTGATTGCCTGTTGACTATTAGATGATTTTAAGGCTATGTGTGAAATTATGGTAGAAATAAGTACACAATGAAATATTGTGGGAGACATACTGGAAATGCTTCTTGGTGAGAGGATACCTTGGCTGAGATTTAATGGATGGTAAGAATTCTAGGGGCAGATTGACAAGGGAAAGCATCAGTTCAGTTCAGTCGCTCAGTTGTGTCCAACTCTTTGCAACCCCATGAATCGCAGCACGCCAGGCCTCCCTGTCCATCACCAACTCCCAGAGTTCATTCAGACGCACGTCCATCGATTTGGTGATGCCATCCAGCCATCTCATCCTCTGTTGTCCCCTTCTCCTCCTGCCCCCAATCCCTCCCAGCATCAGAGTCTTTTCCAATGAGTCAACTCTTGGCATTTGGAAAGCATACCAAACTGGAAAAAACTTCCTAGAGGAGGTGAAAGCATAGCTGAATTTGAAAAAGGCAGTAGGAGTTATGAGATAAGGAACAGGTTGGCAAGGGAAAACAACCAAGCAGAGTGGATAGCATTGAAAAGTCTTAAAAGTGAGAGAAAGCAGAACTCTTTCTGGAACATGCCAGTAGTTTGGGTTGCTGTGGAATGTTGAGGAAAGGTGTGCTGCTGCTGCTGCTGCTGCTGCTGCTAAGTCGCTTCAGTCGTGTCCGACTCTGTGCGACCCCATAGACAGCAGCCCACCAGGCTCCCCCATCCCTGGGATTCTCTAGGCAAGAATACTGGAGTGGGTTGCCATTGAGGAAAGGTGTGGCAGGAGATAAAACTGGCGGAGTGGTGGGAAATAAAACAGGGCCAGATTGTGGAAACCCTTGTTTGGACTTTACTCTGAGTCACTGTGGTAATAAGGAGAATGGATAAAAGGGTGTGTTACTGAAATTAGAGGACTAGTGAAGAGGTTAGTGCAGTAATCTATAGGCAAAGTCATGATGGCTGAATTTTTATAAATCAGGATGAAGACAAGGGGCATCTATTTCTGATACACAAAATAGAGCCTATGGATTTTGATGACTTGATGAGATTAGTAAGAAGACAATTTAGTTAATGTTTATGGAATCCTAGCCATGTTTCAGGACTGAGCCAATCAAGCAATTCCACGTGTATTTCCTCATGTATTCTTTCTACAGCCCTTTGGATTTTATGCTGTTCTTCCTGTTTTACAAATAAGGAAGCTGAGGTTCAAAAAGTTTGGTAACACTCAGACACAGAGACTCCCAACCTGACTTCTCTAAAGAATAATGCTCTTAACCACTATACTGTACTGCTTAACAGTTTCCAGGTTACTGTCTTTTTTTTTTTTTTAATTGGAGTATGGCTGCTTTACAATGTTGTATTAGTTTCTGCTGTACAGCAGAGTGAACCAGTTATATGTATACATATATCCCCTCTTTTTAGATTTCCTTCCCATGTAGGTCACCAGAGTACTGAGTAGAGTTCCCTGTGCTACACAGTAGGTTCTCGTTAGTTACCTATTTTATACATCAGTTTATACATCAGCTCAGTTGTGTCCGACTCTTTGCGATCCCATGGACTGCAGTACACCGGGCTTCCCTGTCCATCACCACCTCCTGGTGCTTGCTCAATCTCATGTCCATTGAGTCAGTGATGCCATACAACCATCTCATCTTCTGTAGTCCCCTTCTCCTGCCTTCAGTCATTCTCAGCTTCAAGGTCTTTTCAGATGAGTCAGTTCTTCCCATCAGGTGGCCAAAGTACTGGAGTTTCAGCTTCAGCGTCAGTCCTTCCAGTGAATATTTAGGACTGATTTCCTTGAGGATGGACTGGTTGGATCTCCTTGCAGTCCCAGGGACTCTCAAGAGTCTCCTCCAACACCACAGTTCAAAAGCATCAGTTCTTCAGTGCTCAGCTTTCTTTATAGTCCAACTCTCACATCCATACATGATTACTGGAAAAACCAAAGCATTGGCTAGACGGACCTTTGTTGGCAAAGTAATGTCTCTGCTTTTTAATATGCTGTCTAGGTTGGTCATGACTTTTCTTCCAAGGAGCAAGTGTCTTTTAATTTCACAGCTGCAGTCATTGTCTGCAGTGATTTTGGAGCCCCCAAAATAAAGTCTGTCACTGTTTCCATTGTTTCCCCGTCTATTTGGCATGAAGTGATGGGACCAGATTCCATGATCTTGGCTTTCTGAATGTTGAGTTTCATGCCAGATTTTTCACTCTCCTCTTTCACTTTCATCAAGAGGCTCTTTAGTTCTTCACTTTCTGTCATAAGGGTGGTGTCATCTGCATATCTGAGGTTATTGATATTTCTTCTGGCAATCTTGATTCCAGCTTGTGCTTCATCCTGTCCAGCATTTCTCATGATGTACTTTGCATATAAGTTAAAGAAGCAGGTTAACAACATACAGCTTATGTATTTTATATATAGTAGTGTATGTATGTGAATCCCAATCTCCAAATGCATCCCATCCCCCTTCCTCCCCACCCCTGGTATCCATGAGTTTATTCTCTACATCTGCATCTCTGTTTCTGCTTTGCAGATAAGTTCTTCTGTATGATTTTTCTAGATTCCACATATAAATGATATTGTATGATGCTTGTTTTTCTGACTTCACTCTATTACAGTCTCTAGGTCTGTCCGTGTCTCTTCATATGGCACTGTTTTGTTCCTTTTTATGGCTGAGTAATATGTCATTGTGTGTATGTTATATTTTCTTTATCCATTCCTCTATTGATGGACATATAGGTTGCGTCCATGTCCAGGCTGTTGTAAGTATTGCAGCAATGAGTATTGGGGTGCACGTTACTATCTTGATTACCTCAAGTGATTGGTGGCAGTGCTGTAAGTGCTATATTACTGAAACAGTGAGGGTAGGGTCTGGAGGAGCAGTGTTAGGGAAAATGATGAGTTCTGTTTTGGACATTTCCTTTGGGGCATCTAGTTGATGTCTAGGTGGGAGCTCGATCTAAAATTCTGAATTCTAGAAGGATGGCCTGAGCTGGATACACTGCTCTGGGAATTGTTAGTCTGTAGGTGGTTGTGGTGGTATACTCGGCGAGTGGACTGAACAGTAATATGATAATACTAGTTGACAGCTTTGGAGTGGACATGACCACCTAAAGGTTGGTATATATATATCACAGAGCATAAGACAAGGTATGTCTTTTGGTCCCTTCAATTCTAAACATTCTTTGCCATTACATCTCAAATTTCACTCCACCCCTACCAAAAACAAAAAACTAGGTGCTCTTTTCCTATATTCCATTAGTGGTGGAATGAGATTAGCTTTAATGATAGCCGTTTTGTCCTTTCTCATTCTGCTTAAGTTAAACAGCAGAACCATAGCTTGTTTAAAATTAAAAACTTGTAAGTACAAATGAAAAATGGAAAAGAAGAAACCAAAACCCCATGAAGCTGTATTATTAAGCTATTAAGACTGGTAAGTGTTCAGCAACCCTGGCAGCCTGTAGAGACACTTGTACTGTGTAACCATGTTAACAGTGGCCTCAACCTGTAGCATCCATTATGTATGAAGGAACATGTTTTATAACAGAATGAGTGGTATCTATTAATGGAAGGTAACTTGGGAGTTTATTGCATTCACTGTCTTTCCCCATGGATGGTATTTACATAGTGTGATGGATTATATATATGTCTGTCCCTGGATAGTACCCACAACAAACAGGGCAGCAATTGGGATACTCAGTGATCATGCTGTAACCTAAGGGAGAGTTATGGGTGCTTCTAGTCTTCTTGATAGTCTGTTCATTTTCAGTAAGAATTTGGAGGCTTCTGCTGCCTCTCCAGGCCAAGGAATGGAAAGGTTTATTTGGTTCACATTCTCATCTTTCTCTTTGATTAGCTTTTAAACAACGCACTTTGGCAAATCACTAGCCTCTAAGAGATCAGAGCCTGTACACAGAAAAGAGTGGGCAGGGATGATCTTAGTTTATTTCGTGAGTTGCTTCTCTCTTCCACAGGGAAGACAATGTGTTAAATTGAGGTATTCTGTCATGTCGTCATCTTTGAGGGAATTGTGATTCTATCGTCATTTTAGTTGGCTTCAAGGGAGTTGAGTTCATTTGTCTTCAGTTACCTGACCAGATTAATGCTTTGAAATGAAATCTCTCCACGTCTTTGGCTCAAATTTCACTTGACTGATTTTTACAAGATCACATACAGTCTCAGGCACTTTATATTGATGTATGTTGATAATGTTAACACTTACTTATATGTGTTTGTGGGCAACTTTCAGAACCCTTGTCCCTCTGGAGTTCTGAGATTCTATACTTCAGGTTCATTGACTTCATAAATATTTATTGAACACTTTCTACCTACCAGGTAGTGGTCTAGATGGTAGAGGATAAACTTGTTTAGGAAACAAACCAGAAAAAGTCCCTTCTCTTTTGAGAAGAGAGGAGCTTCCTTTCTTTAGGATATTAGACATTGAATGAGGCTAGTTCAGTAAGTTGGTATTTGTGAAAAGATCTGTAACAAGCCCTTCTGGATATGTCTTGTTTTCCTTCTCTACTGCATATCTAGATCCTGCCCATCCTCCTTTGAAGCCTGGCTCAATTGGCAGCTTCTGCTTGATAGCTTTATCTGACGCTTCCAGCTGATATATTCTCTTCTCTGAAATCCTGTTATTTTGCCTGCAACTTATGTCACCTTAAATTTTTTTCTGTTTGTTTTTACTAGTTTTAGTGCACAGTGTATAGTTCTCTGTTAGACTATAACTTATTATGGGTAGGATAAATATCCTGTTCATCTTGGCCTTGGGCATTCCGCATGCAGGCAGCAAGATGTAGGAAAAAACACTGAACTTAGAGCCAGAAGACTTGATTTGAGTACTGGCTTCCCAACTAACTAACTTTGTGACTATAGGCAAGTCATTTAACTTCATTGAAATTGTTTCCTATCTTTAAGAATGTAGTAATTATCTTTCCATTCATAAGCAGTTGTTGAGAGGCTTAATAAACTAAGAAAACATATGTGATTGTTGTAAATTCTAAATTCTTACACAATACTTAGTTGATGATATCATAGTAAATATTCAGTAAGTATTTGAATGAGTAAATATTTGCTTTTCAGTTAACACTGTTTCCTGGATAGTTCTTTTGCTTAATGAGGTCTTTATGCTTCTTCAAATATGCTAGACTATCTTCCGTCTTATTTTACTGTAAAATGATTCTGTTCCTCAGAATTGGCATCTTCTTCATCTCCAGGGCATTCTTTTTTCTTTTTCCTCCCTAGGTTCTGTGTCATATTAAAGCAACAAATAACATTTGGTCTGTTTCAGCAGGTGGTACATTATGGCTGACATGCGAAATCTGGTAGAAAGATTGGAGAGAGTGGTGGGCCGCCTGGAGGCAGTCTCCCATGCCTCTGACACACACTGTGGGTATGGAGACAGTGCTGCAAAAGGTAAGCAGTATGCATACCAGTAGAATGCTTTGAGTGAAACTTGGTGTCCTGGCCTGCAATTTTTCTGTCTTGGTATATTCTCTTCTTTGGAGCTAACTTGCTGAAACATTTAATCTAGAAAGTTCATCGCCTGTAAGATAAGGGCGGAAGTGCCTTCTATGCCGGGAGGCCTGTGGTTAAGTTATTTTAACATGAGAACTTCCTGCTTGTATTCTATTTCCTGTTCTTTCTTTGGCAAAATGACTCTAGTATAAGTCAGATGACAAGTGATATTAAAATTTCCTCTCTCCAAATTATTGGCAGATTAACCATTTTGCACATGTACCAGTTGAATTATAGAATGTTAGGCTAAAAGGAACTTTGATGGGGGGTAATTTTGTTTATTTTCATTCTGTTGATTAAAAAAATCAAACTTATTATGAAAGGGGACTTAGCTAGGATCACATAAGAAGTTAATGGTGATTCTGGAGCTAGAATGCAAGTTCCTGACTTATACCCCAAGCCTTCTGTTTATTGTGTTACCTTGCCTCTCCCCTTTGGAAGTGTCTTTAACAAACTCTCTTTCTCATGTGTGACCATTATTAGTGGTGTGTCTGTCTTCAGCAGGAACAACTCCATATGTGCAAGCGTTTGACTCACTGCTGGCCGGTCCTGTGGCAGAGTACCTCAAGATCAGTAAAGAGATTGGGGGAGATGTGCAGAAACATGTAAGGAGGTTTGGCCCTTTTTTCCGTCTTTTAAGGATTGGTGGCTTTCTTCAAATCCTAGTCATCCTTGGTTTAAGCGCCCCTTGAGAGGCTCCTGGCTGCTTCTGCCTGCACTGAGGAACTCAGTCTATGCACTGGAACAGTTTTTCACATTTTTTTCCAGGCCCTCTGCTTCTATCACATGCTCTGATAGGCTTCTTTTATATAGATAGCTTGCTCTGCTCATCTTGGTAGTGAGAATATGCTACCCCACCATGTTATATAACCAACCCTGTGGTGGCTTGTTCAAAGGACTCATCATCATGACTTAGCATTTATGAAGCTGTGCTTGATAGTTATGCGAAAACTATGCTAATGTGAGTTATTTTCACACTTAGCCCACAGTAAGAATATGAAGTAGGCAATGACAGGTGCTCTCCACCCGCCTCCCTTCCTGCTGCTACCCACGTGTCACCACCACTCGCACTCTGTCTTTCTCTTCGGGACCCAGAACCTTCCTGCTAGTCTTTGAGTGATCCTTTGTAAGCAGTAACCATGTTTAGGATCAGCCTGACCCTTCAGTAAAACTGTTTGCCTGATCTTTGGAAGATCTATTTGAAGCCTCTTACATACCATCTGTTGGCAGTGGTGTTAACTCTAGAGAGTGGGACTGGGACTTAGGAGTATGGGGCTTGCATTTTTACTTTATACAATAGATAACATTTGAAAAAGTTTAAAATGTATCAGTTCTACATTTAAAAAATACAAACCCAGAAAAAAAAATATGACTTGACTTTGAATTTTTATATGTGGTAGTACTTATAGCTTCATGCCTCTTAAAATTCATTTGTCCATGGCCCTCAGTAAGAAATACATATTTGTAACCAAGATATGCAAGCGTGCTAAGTCTCTTTAGTCGTGTCCGACTCTTTGCGACCCTATGGACTGTAGCCTGCCAGGCTCCTCTGTCCATGGGATTCTCCAAGCTAGGATACTGCAGTGGGTTGCCCATGCCCTCATCCAGGGATCTTCCCGACCCAGGGATCAAAACGTGTCTCTTACATCTCCTTCGTTGGCAGGCAGGTTCTTTACCACTAGCGCCACCTGGGAAGCCCAGTTAAGATATATGTTTCACAAAATAGTGTTTATGCAACTTGTATTGCACCTTAAAAAATATATAATTTCTAATTGAAATTATTGCACTCATTGTTCTACTATACTTCATTTAATAAAGTACTCATTATGTGTCACAAAGTTGATTTAATTATCTATGATAGGTCATGTTCCAACACTTGAAAATAGCTTTAACCTTATGGGGTAAATACCTTAAGAATTTGAGGCATAAGCTTAGGCTTTTGCCTTTACTCCTACCTCTGGTTTTTCAAAACAATTTTTTTTTTTGGTGATGAGAGGTAGGAGAGATTTTTCAGCACACTTCATACCACACATGCAGTTGCAAACTTGACTTCTTTGAAAGCCCTAAGTATCTTCATTTCCAACTCTGGATATACAACCCTGATTGGTTCCAACAGGAGCAATGGTATATGTAATTCTGCTATCAGTCCCTGAAATCTGGATTACTTAAAGAAATCAACATGAAGTGCCTGGGTTGCTGCCAGAATACATGAACATGGAGGCTTCAGGTTATTCTTATCTCAGGACCTGTCCAGTTGTGAAGTGTCGCTGACAGCTGATTCTCTCCCTGTCCTCTTGTTTTCAGGCGGAGATGGTCCACACAGGTCTGAAGTTAGAGCGAGCTCTCTTGGTTACAGCCTCTCAGTGCCAGCAGCCAGCAGGCGTAAGTTCACTACTAGTTGGTTTTGTTATGGTTTGATGCCCAGGACAGCTTGAGGGCTTTCTGCTGAGCTATCACAACAGGTTAAGATAGACCTACCAGGAACCAAGTCCCAGGAGAGGCCGATTTTAAGCCCCACTATGGAAATGTGCCATTTGACAGTCTTTTCTAGCCTCTTGGCTTAACCCAAATTCATCATATTGTCTCCTAAGTTCATTAGGCCCTAGAAAGTGATTCTCTTGCTCCACGGTGGATGTGCTTTTATTAGTAAGACTGCTGGGGAGAGTGTGAAAGTATTGCTTCTCCCCTCACCCTAAGTGGTTGGACATCTCTCTTTAACTTTATTCCTACCTCAATATTTTATGCTGCCAAAGTATGAAAATAAATTAGGGAAAATTTAGATTTTTCTCAGAGCCACACATTTTAGTTTTGTTTTGTTTCTTCTTTTTGGCATTTGGCTCTCCTAGGTAGAGGAGTATTAAGTTGTCGTGCTAATGCTCTATTAAAACCTGTGAACCCTCAACATGCCTAAACAATGTAAAAGTAGCAGAAGTAATGTTAAATATGTTAGACTCTAATTTTTAATCTTAAAAATTAAAAGACAAAAGGTTAAAGCATTTTGTCTAAACCTTTTTTTCCAACCCCACACTTTTCAAAATTCAGGCAGCTGAGATATTATATTTCCCTTACTTTAGATCAAGGATTGGCAGACTAGTCTGCAGGCCAAATCTGGCCCACCACCTATTTTAAGTGAAGTTTTTTTTTTAAACACAGCCATGTCCATTCTTTTAAGTATTGTCTGTTGTTGCTCTATGCACTACAACAGCAGAGTTAAGAAATAGCAACAGAGCCCGTATGGCCTGCAAAGACTGAAATATTTACGGTCTGGCTCTTTACAGAAAGTTTACCAACTCCTGCTTTGACTGTTCTCATATTGAGATCTGAGAATCGAGATGTTCAGGAAACCAAGCTTTGTGGGAAGGATGAAAACACAGAAACACAAGATTCGTCCATTATGCTAAGCTTCCTGCTCAAATGCCAAGTCCTCTAATTGCATTTGATTCAGCAGATCTTTGCTCAGCAGCTGCTGTACGGCTAGCACTGTGTTGAGGGCTGTGCAGATTATAAAATAGGGCTAAAACAAAGCCCTTGTGTTTGAAGAATTAATGAGAAAGAAAAAAAAAAAACATGTTCACATGGGTCCATTAATAAATGTTGCGTGGTAAGGTGTCAGAATTGACTCTGCTGACGAGAGATGGTGTAGGAGGCCAGTGTGGCTGGGGTTGGAGGGCTGTTCCTCATGAAGCAGAGGATCATGTGGATAGATGGAAAGAGAAGAGCCCATCATGCGTGAGGGCCCAGAAATGAGTTAGTAGCTCCTGTTAGTGGGGCAGAAAAGACAAATGACAGAAATGGTAGAATTTTGTGGTACAGCTGGGGTATGGGTCCTGATCATGAAGAACCACAAAATCCTGCCTGAGGAATTGGAACTCTGAGGAGAGTGAGGTGTTGAATAGTAGTGTATGAATAGTAGTGAATATGAATCTTTGACGATAAGTAGAGTTTATTTGCATGCTTGTTGTAGTTCATGAAGGATTCTTGCCTTACAAGATCAGAGTTGAGCAACATAAAAGGACTCTAACCTCTGTCTTTTCCTGCCTCTTTTTTTTCTAGAACAAGCTTTCTGACTTGTTGGCACCCATCTCCGAGCAGATCCAAGAAGTGGTGACCTTCCGGGAGAAGAACCGAGGCAGCAAGTTGTTCAATCACCTGTCAGCTGTCAGCGAAAGTATCCAGGCCCTGGGTTGGGTGGCTATGGTGAGCTGCGCAGCTGCTGTGGAAGGGAGGGGACAGAGGCCAGGAGATGTGGCTGGAAAGGCCCTGAGTCACTGACAGCTTTTCTTTTCCTAGGCTCCCAAGCCTGGTCCCTATGTGAAGGAAATGAATGATGCTGCCATGTTTTATACAAATCGAGTCCTCAAGGAGTACAAAGATGTGTAAGTTCAGCTTGTCCTCAAGGGGTCAAGAACAAACCCAGCTGGTTACTTGACTTGCTAGAGTAGGGCTCTGGGTTAAGTTAAGGCTGGCCGTGGCTGCTGTGTTGATTCTCTTCTCTCAGGGCTGCTTTTTGGAAAGTGTGGTAGATGTTGAAACAGAAGCTGCATTTGCAAGCAGGAAGTGTTTCTTCTTCCTCTTCTGCTTTTTCTCTGGGGTTTGTAGAGGGCTTTTGAGTTTTCTCATCCTTGCCCTTACAGCTTTAGGAGCTTTTGCTGGATATGAAAATGAACTAGTGCCCCCCCCCCCTTTTTTTTTTGCTTGTGTGGATAAGATTTTGTTCCTTTGTTGAAAACTTATAACTGACTCAATGGCAAAAGTTATAACAAGCTTTACTATAAAGTGACCCTGACTATTCTTATAGTCAGGTGAAGTGAGAGGAAGGCTGCCTGACCACTGCAGGTATTAGATAAGGGGAGTTATTGTATGTCCAACCACATGTGTCCACCAGTATGAACTTCTTCATCCCACTATTATACTCCACAATTTACATTTGAAGAAATTGGGTTTTATGCTCAGTTCAGTTTAGTCGCTCAGTCATGTCCGACTCTTTGCGACCCCATGGTCTGTAGCATGCCAGGCTTCCCTGTCCATCACCAGCTCCCAGAGCTTACTCAAACTCATCTCCATTGGGTTGGTCATGCCATCCAACCATCTCATCCTTTGTCATCCCCTTCTCCTGCCTTCAATCTTTCCCAGTGTCAAGGTCTTTTCCAACGAGTCAGTTCTTTCAATCAGGTGGACAGAATATTGGAGCTTCAACATCAGACCTTCCATTGAATACTCAGGACTGATCTCCTTTAGGATGGACTGGGTTGATCTTGCAGTCCAAGGGACTCTCAAGAGTCTTCTCCTTCCAATGCCACAGTTCAAATCATCAATTCTTTGGCACTCAGTAATCATAGTCTTCCAGCTAATAATACGTAAGAGAGGAGACTTGAACTATAACGCAGTGCTACTTCTGTAATTTAATACTGATTCAGTTCAGTCGCTCAGTCGTGTCCGACTCTTTGCGACCCCATGAATCACAGAATGCCAGGCCTTCTTGTCCATCACCAACTCCCAGAGTTCACTCAAACTCAAGTCCATCAAGTCGGTGATGCCATCCAGCCATCTCATCCTCTGTCGTCCTCTTCTCCTCCTGCCCCCAATCCCTCCCAGCATCAGAGTCTTCCAATGAGTCAACTCTTCGCCTGAGGTGGCCAAAGTACTGGAGTTTCAGTTTTAACATCATTCCTTCCAAAGAACACCCAGGACTGATCTCCTTTAGAATGGACTGGTTGGATCTCCTTGCAGTCCAAGGGACTCTCAAGAGTCTTCTCCAACACCACAGTTCAAAAGCATCAATTCTTCAGCGCTCAGCTTTCTTCAGTCCAACTCTCACATCCATACATGACTACTGGAAAAACCATAGCCTTGACTAGACGGACCTTAGTCGGCAAAGTAATGTCTCTGCTTTTGAATATACTATCTAGGTTGGTCATAACTTTCCTTCCAAGGAGTGTCTTTTAAGTTCATGGCTACAGTCACCATATGCAGTGATTTTGGAGCCCCCCAAAATAAAGTCTGACACTGTTTCCCCATCTATTTCCCATGAAGTGATGGGACCAGATGCCATGATCTTAGTTTTCTGAATGCTGAGCTTTAAGCCAATTTTTTCACTCTCCTCTTTCACTTTCATCAAGAGGCTCTTTAGTTCCTCTTCACTTTCTGCCATAAGGGTGGTGTTATCTGCATATCTGAGGTTATTGATATTTCTGCCGACAATCTTGATTCCAACTTGTGCTTCTTCCAGCCCAGTGTTTCTCATGATGTACTCTGCCTATAAGTTAAATAAGCAGGGTGACAATATACAGCCTTGACGTACTCCTTTTCCTGTTTGGAACCAGTCTGTTTTTCCATCTCCAGTTCTAACTGTGCTTTCTGACTTGCATATAGGTTTCTCAAGAGGCAGGTCAGGTGGTCTGGTATTCCCATCTCTTTCAGAAATTTCCACAGTTTATTGCGATCCACACAGTCAAAGGCTTTGGCATAGTCAATAAAGCAGAAATAGACGTTTTTCTGGAACTCTTGCCTTTTCCATGATCCAGCGGATGTTGGCAATTTGATCTCTTGTTCCTCTGCCTTTTCTAAAACCAGCTTGAACATCTGGAAGTTCATGGTTCATGTATTGCTGAAGCCTGGCTTGGAGAATTTTGAGCATTACTTTACTAACATGTGAGATGAGTGCAATTGTGTGGTAGTTTGAGCATTCTTTGGCATTGCCTTTCTTTGGGATTGGAATGAAAACTGACCTTTTCCAGTCCTGTGGCCACTGCTGAGTTTTCCAAATTTGCTGGCATATTGAGTGCAGCACTTTCACAGCATCATCTTTCCTCCTAAAGGGAAGTGTTTTATTTTTAATTTTTTGGAGGAAGGCATATTTTTGACCTAAGGTATTGTGTTACAAGGCAGTTAAGTTTCTTGGAGTCCTAAAGATCCATAGTGATGCTTGAGAGCCCTCTTGACCATGGCTTCAAGCACAGAATATTTGCTCTTTTTAGTTTTTTATATAAGATTATGCCTAAGGTCTTATGATTTGAAAAAACAGTTTGTTACTTTAAAAAGTTTAAGGCATATTGCTATAAGAGGTAGAGATATAGAGTTCTTGTTGGTATGGACTTAGGTCTAATTCGGGTGAGAGAATAGGTTTAAAAAAGAAAAGAGAAGCTCAGTTATGATAGAAAAGCTGGCATTGAGCAGAGCCTAAGGAGCATCACAGGCAAGAAAATGTGAGTTCATGGGTAGGAAGGATCTGGAATCATTGTTGTAATGTACCCTGACTGCCTGCAGTGAGTTGTTGTTTCATTCTCCCAGGGATAAAAAGCACGTGGACTGGGTCAAAGCTTACTTGAGTATATGGACAGAGCTGCAGGCTTACATTAAGGAGTTCCATACCACCGGACTGGCCTGGAGCAGAACGGTGAGTTCTCTTCCCCTCCTGTCATTCCTCCGGGAAGTGGGAGAGAAGGAAAAGGGGTAAAAGAGTAAAGAAAGCAAGGCTAAGGGAAAGAATACTCTGTTCTATTCAGTGTCGGTAAACATGGGTCAGGGACATGCTTGGGCTGGAGGGGGGAGAGATGAATAAATAACATTCCAACCCTCAGGAAACTTAAAAATAGAGATACGAAAGCCCAGTACCAATCATCAAGCCAAGTGCTATTATAAAGGTGCACACTACAGAGTATGAGAAAGTGATTCTCAACTGGGAGAGACTGTACTTCAGGAGTCATATTCTCATCTGAGACTTTTCAGGTATAGGATGGAAGTGGGAGAGGTGGGTAACAGCAAAGCTTAAAGTGAATGCAGAATAAATGTAGAGATTGGTCATCTGCCTTCAGTAAGAAGAGAAGAGTCAAATTTTTAGGAGGAAAGGCTGAAAAGGAAGTAGTTGAGACATTTAGTCTTTGTAACAAGTGATAAGGGGACTTCCTTGGTGGTCCAATAGCTAAGACTCTGTGCTCTTAATGCAGGGGATCTGGGTTCAATCCCTGGTCAAGGAACTAGATCCCAACGTGCCACAACAAAGACCTGGCACAGCCACATAAATACATTTTTTTTTTAATTGATGACAAGAAACTATAATAGGTATTTGAGCAAAATAGTGGTAATGATCAGATTAGTCTTTAAAAGAGTCTTATTATGAGATGGCTGGATAGCATCACTGACTCAATGGAAGCGAGTCTGAGTGAACTCCGGGAGTTGGTGATGGACAGGGAGGCCTGGTGTGCTGTGATTCATGGGGTCGCAAAGAGTCGGACACAGCTGAGTGACTGAACTGAACTGAACTGAACTGAACTGTCTTTAAAAGAGTCTTAATATATAGATTCGGGGCAAGGGCTTATGCTCAGACTATGGAAGTACTCATGGTGCAAGAGGCTGATACAAACAAGCTTAGGGAGGTACAACCAAGATAATAGAATGAGTTAATGAGAAGCCGATTAACAGTCAAGCTTGGATGGTAACACTTTTCACTAAAATAGAAATGGGGTGATTGTACAGGAAGGGGAGCAGGCAGGGGGTGGTAAAATCAAACTTGGATTTTGTAAGTCTGAGGTATTGCTGATACACTAAGATTTTTAGAACTCTAGGTTTAGAGCTGGAAAAATGGAGCTGAGTTGGGTGTGGGTTGGGAGCATTAATCATTGCATCAAGGACTACAGTGAAAGTCCCACGTATCTTAGACACATGTAAGTTCCTGTTGGGGCCGGTACCGAGGGGAAGAAAAGTTGACAGTGTTCCCTGCACTTACTATTCCAGGGGCCTGTGGCAAAAGAACTAAGTGGCTTGCCATCTGGACCCTCTGCTGGATCCGGTCCTCCTCCTCCCCCACCAGGCCCACCTCCCCCCCCAGTACCCACCAGTTCAGGCTCAGATGACTCTGCTTCACGCTCAGCACTGTTTGCTCAGATTAATCAGGGGGAGAGCATCACACATGGTAAGTGAACGCTTTGGCAAGTAAACAACTTGTTTTGGCAAGAATTACCAGCTAGCAACCTGGCAGTCTGTAAACCAGAATCATGGTTTGTTTATGGGAGATTCATTTGGAGTGTTACATTCTTTCAGGTTGCCTAAAGGGACAGCAGAGCTGGCTTAAATGGAAATTGAAAATGGGTCATTATAGTTGTGGGAATCTCTCTTCCCATTGGAAAGTGATTTAAGGGGCACATACAGAGTACCTACTGTATTGTGCCAAGGCATGGTGCCAGTGGTTTTCCCTAGAGCTTTTTCCATGTTACCACATGGTCTCTTTGGGAAGTTATCATGGGGGTGGTTAACTTCCTCCGAGGATGTATATTAGTCATATTGGAAAACTTGTGTAAGAATGACCTACTGTTGGCATAGAAAAGGTAGACACTCTTATATACAGTAGGTTGAAGTCTAAATTATACAACACTCTCCTAGGGATCTACCTATAAAAATATTCAAAGGACAAGTTTTAGACACTATTATTTATAGTAGCTAAGAATGGTATAACAATCTATATATCCAACTTTAAGAGAAATGGTTAACTGTGGTATGTTCCTCATGATGGAATATTATGCAACTGTTAAGTCTTTTTTCTGCCATGAACCATGCAGTGTTTAAAGAAAAAAAATTAACCACATGGAGTGGTGATGCTAAAAAGCTAGTGTTGCTTATGTAGATTGGGCTCTGTTCATAAGCAAGGCATGTGTCAGCCTATTGAGGGTGATGATGGAATTTTTTTTCCCTTAAAAAAAAAAGGTATTTTTAGAAACTATAGGCTAACTTGAGAAAAATTTTACTGTGTTAATTGGTTAAACCAAATTTTTTTGGTCTAAGTGTGTACGCTTACATCTAAATAAAAAACAACTATGAATAGAAAAATTATCGGACGGGAAGTTTCAAGTGCCAGCACTGATTGGGGGTGGGTGGTAAATTAGCTATGCATGAGGTTATTTTTCCTTTTACCAAATTTTTTTTTATTATCACATAGTACTTTTTCTTCCTCTGTTGCTTTAAAAACTATGTACATATTTTGTGAGTGTATACTTCGTGTCTTTCTAGATCTTTTTCTTGTGTTTTTATCCCCATCTCCCCCATATATACATATTCTGCATTTTACTTATTTTTTAGTGGAATTTTATAATTTAACCTGGAGGTAGTAGAGAATTATAAAAGTGCTTCTCCAACGGTATGAGAGAGAACATCTCAGAGGCTCTGGGTTTTGGCTTTGAATTTTTGGTTAAGGATCAGTGTAACTTCTGATAGCAGAAGTTTGTTATTGCTTCAGCTCAAAAGCCCTGGTATGAAGGACAGGAACAAAGCAGCTGTTGTTCTTACAGCCCTGAAACACGTATCTGATGACATGAAGACTCACAAGAACCCTGCCTTGAAGGCTCAGAGTGGTCTGATACGAAGTGGCCCCAAACCCTTCTCTGCATCTAAACCAGATCCCCCTAAACCAGTCACAAAGAAGGAGCCAGCTCTACTTGAACTAGAGGGCAAGAAGTGGAGAGTGGTGAGTTAAAAATGCCCAGAGTTGGGGGAACAAGAAGTGGGGGCAAAGAGACTAAACGGGCACAGCCAAACAAATGCAGGCTTTTGATTACAAGAAAGAAAGTTTGGCATAGTCTGGTTTTTGGGGTGTGCTTAGTGATGAGGTTCCTAAAAGGGGATCTCTTTAACAGGAAAATCAGGAGAATGTTTCCAACCTGGTGATAGAGGATACAGAGCTGAAACAGGTGGCTTACATATTCAAGTGTGTGAACTCGACATTGCAAATCAAGGGCAAAATTAACTCCATTACAGTAGGTGAGTTCTTCTTGGCCAAGGCAGGCTCCGTCCTAGAGCTCAAGAAGGCTGGCACCCTACCTCCCCTATTTCTAGAGATTCTTAATAGAGTGCTTTCCTTTAAAGTTAATACTGTTAACCTGCTCCCTTTCTTCTCCTAGATAACTGTAAGAAACTTGGTCTGGTGTTTGATGACGTGGTGGGCATTGTGGAGATAATCAATAGTAAGGATGTCAAAGTTCAGGTAACTCGATACCTTGGCTCCTTCCTTTGGTCTTGGGGATTAATTGAAAGAGACACAGCCGACCCGCAGATGTTGCTGTGGTAGAAATCTGACTCTCTCGGGTCTGTAAGCTGAGCTGCTCTGGATGTGGCAGGAAAGGAGTTGTCCCTTATCGTGAGCTGTTTCCAGCACCATCCCCACCCACCCCTAGTATCCAGTATCTCTTGTACACCTGTGAGTTGTTCATGTGCTCCCGTGAAACAGGGAAAGCTTTTCCTACAGTTAACTGTTCTTCCAGAGGCCAGAACTCAGTGCTCTTGGTTTCCTCTGCAGGTAATGGGTAAAGTGCCAACCATTTCCATCAACAAAACAGATGGCTGCCACGTTTACCTGAGCAAGAACTCCCTGGATTGTGAGATAGTCAGTGCCAAATCTTCTGAGATGAACGTCCTCATTCCTACAGAAGGCGGTGACTTCGTAAGTTTCTTGATCCCTTTAGTAGTGTGATGTGAAAACAGAAGGGCCTGAAGGCTAGTGTTGGAGAAAGCTAGTTGATGGACATTCTGCACCAAGTGGGTCCAACCCAGCTGGGCACACCTCAAGCACACGGAAGCCTGAGATGGTCCCACAAAGTAGACCCCCTAAGGAGAGTGGTTTCTGGCTTTCTTAGGTTGAGCAGATGCTCGGGGTAGCAGAAAGGACGGGTTGAGTCACAGCACCTTTCTGAGCCATTCACATTCCCATCTGTACCTCACAGGGTTAACAGCTGTCCAGGGTCACTGGTCAGTGGGAAAAAGACTCAGACCTCCATCTGTCCAGCTTTGGAGGCCCTGCTCTCATTCCTGCACCGCACTGCTCCTTCACTGTGTCAGTGGTGGGGGAGGTGGTCTCTGAGATGTGCTGCTGCCAGTTCCATAGCCAGGCTTTCACAAGAGGGTTCCATTTCTCTCATTACATCCTACTTGCTCTCACAGTTTAGTGCAAACAGGCACTGGGAGAAAAGTGTGAAGATTTAATTAACCCCATGTTGCCTAGCTCAGGTTTAAACTTGTTTCTCTATTTGCAGAATGAGTTCCCAGTCCCTGAGCAGTTCAAGACCCTATGGAATGGGCAGAAGTTGGTTACCACAGTGACAGAAATTGCTGGATAAGCGAAGTGCCACTGGGTTCCTGCCCTCTCCCTCACACCATGGGATAAATCTGTATCAAGATGGTTCTTTTTTAGATTTCCTCTACCTTTCTGCTCTTAAACTGCTTCTCTGCTTTGAGAAGCACAGCTACCTGCCTTCACTGAAACATACCTCAGGCTGAGATTTGGGGTGGAACAGCAGGTCAGTTGATCTTCCGCAGGAAGGTGCGGCTCTTTCATATCAGCTCAGCCACACCACCAGTCCATTCTTAAGCACCTGCAGACCAGGACAGGTGTGTTTTAGCTTTCAGCCTTTGGGGTTATTTGACCAACAGATAGTCTTTTGGGAAGACTATAGCAGTCCCAGGAATTAACAGGTCAGAATGTTCACACAAGTTAACCTTTTTCTAACAGTGTGAAGGTAACAGAAGCTGATCCTAGTTAGTTCTAACTTAAACTAATTTTCACTATTGACAAGTGAGGCAAGGGTTGCACGGGACTAAAGGCTGAAGCTTGGCCATCTAGCATTCCTAGCAAAATGATTTCCTACAAGCATTCCTTTTCTTCTGCATTCCGTCCTGCACCTGCCCAAACCTGACCGTAGGTTGTCCTGTGTTAGCTGCTATGGTGGTGCCCTGCACCCAGGCCAGCTAAAGGACTCTCGGACCCTTTTTCTCTCGGGCTCCTGCCCAGCACCTTCCTACAGAGATGACTTAAAAAGAGAGAGAAAAAAAAGGAAAACCGCACCATTCCCAGAAATCTGGTTCCCCTTTCTCCTTCCATTCTAGGTGCCCATCATCCATCTTCACTGCTTCCATGGCCCTGTCATACTCACAACTTTTGGCTTCTGTCTGGGCACCTGAACCAAGGACTAAAATCTCCACTGCAGGCTGTTTTTAGGTCTTGTGTAAAAATCTTGCACAGCCTTGCTAATGCAACTTTCAGTTTTTCTTCTAGGACAAACACTTTACCAAAATATGCAACTTTTTTTTGGTGGGAAGAGAGATTGTCCTGTGATTTCTACCCATTTCCTGAGGCCTGTGGAAATAAACCTTTATGTACTTAAAGTTATACAGAAAATAGAATAAAATTAATACCAAACTCAGTATTTATGTATGATATTTGCTGAACAGAAATATAAGAACTTTGAAAAGAAAAATGACACCAAGGATAAGAAACTACTCTTTATTTAGACAACTTCATAAAATTGTTTTCACCCATCCCCACTTCTTGCCTTTCATCCCCTTGTTTTAGTTGAAAAGTCTTGAAAGAGGTGAAGGAAAACCAGAAGGTAAACTGTAGCACTTAATAAAGTGCTTCCCTCAAACGCAGCTAATCATTTCCACAGACGGGGCATTCTGCAGAACAGTCTTCCAAAAGTGGTGCTAGGATTTCATGGGGTAAGGGAGTCGGGCTAAGATGTTGTCTTTAGCAGAAATTCTCAAAAGAGTCCTTAATATTCTAAGGTGGGTTGATCTCCAAGAGAAAAGGGTTATGGAATGTTCCCTAAGCTTTCTTGAGCAATCTTTTTTTTTTTTCCACAGAACACATCAGAAGCAGTTTGGAGTGTGCTGGTAATACACATTTTTGAGATGGAGGTTAGAAAGCCTGATCTGTTCACATTTTTTCCCTTCCCACTCTTTGCTAATTCCAGCAATAGAGGAACTCAGGAATCCAGACCACCAGTCATATTCAGAAGGGATAGCTTTATCAAGGGTGGAATGGAAAGAACCAGCTACCTCCTCCTTTTTAAATTTTTACATTTTTCTTTAAACCTCCCTACCATCCCCGTCTAAGTTAAGTAATATGTATACTTCCTGCCTTAAGCAATCCAATTGGGTGCTACTTCCTTCCTTTTGTGACAGAGCAACTAATTCATCACTACCTCAGGAGACAGTGCTACCAAGGCAAGATCGTGGGCTGCCAGAATTTGTAAAATAATACCCAAGACACACAGAAAGCAACATACTCAGAGGAGGGCAGCCTTAAAGAAATACATGGTTGCATTAGCCAAGCAATACTTTTCTGAGCACTGGTCATATCACCAGAACAGTTAAGAAAGCATTTTATGTGAATACCTCAGGCCTGGGTATTGGCCCCTTGGCTTGAGATGTGGCTAGATTTTCCTGAGAAAGTCATTCATCTTTGACTATCTCATTGGTTTAGTTTGTTCAGTCTCTTCCAGGCCTGGGCAAAGCTCTGGCACTGACCTGCAGCAGACTCCTGATTCCTAAAAGTCTGACCATATCAAAGGTGGTAAAACAAGCTCCATGGCTAGTAGCTAATTAAAGTGGCATTCAGCACCATCTGCTGACAGGATGAGGCAAAGGATAAGATTCGTATCTTGGATCTTTCCAAGCGGGGCATGTTTGATGATGACTAAAGAAAAGGATTAGTTGCTAGCTGGATCTGAGCTCAGGCTTGGGCATACAGGGAACTGGTTTGGACGTGGGAGGGGTTCCCTAAGCTCTGGGTCAGACTACAAGGGTTTCACTCAAGGAAGGGTATGATGTGGGCGTAAAACCATTCTTCAGACAGTTGAAGATGGTCACCTTCAAGAGCCAGGAACACCAGCTGTCCGGCCCTGTCCATTGCCTTTAGCCCCAGGCGGTCCTGCAGAGAAAAAGGCCATAATTAAGCTGAATGGTTTCACAGTAAAATCATAAATAATGTTACTTGAGATATTCTCAAAAATGCAGTATTTTCTCTTGAGTATTAAAATTTAGGTCAATGAAATGCCAACAAGGATACTTGCTTCCCATTTTTTCCCCCTAAATATTAAAAACGTGTTTTTGATGGCTGTTCCTCTCACTGCTTGAAGCCTTAGGTGGTAGGATTTTAGTCCACCACGTAGCTAAGCTGACTTGTCTTAGGACACTATGGGGATGGGTTGGTGGTCCATTAATGTCTTCTCATTTTTATGGAGTCAAACAATTGGGGGAAAAAAATGTTATGTGCCATTGAGGTGGTTCTATACAGTTTTATACTCTGCTTTCTGGAAAGTTTCCCAAAGCTTCTAGAGGACCACCTACAAGTGGGCAAGCCATGGACAAAACTGCCTCAAAATGTCAAGTGGGACTGAGCCAAAGATGGGAGAACATTAGCTAGAGAACTTAAAACATACCCAACTCTTAGGTAACAAACTCAGACACTTCCACATTCTGCAGCTGAACAAGTCATGACAGCTGGGGTGCTGAAGAACAAGTGTTGGGAAGATGAGCAGTTAGGATGCTGCCAGAATGCTGCTCCTGCTGTTCAGTCGCTCAGTCGTGTCCGACTCTTTACGACCCCATGGACTGCAGCATGCCAGGCCTCCCTGTTCATCACCAACTCCCGGAGTTTACCCAAACTCATGTCCATTGAGTCAGTGATGCCATCCAGCCATCTCATCCTCTGTCCCCTTCTCCTGCCTTCAATCTTTCCCAACATCAGGGTCTTTTCAAATGAGTCAGCTCTTCGCATCAGGTGGCCAAAGTATTGCAGTTTCAGCTTCAACATCAGTCCTTCCTAAGAACACCCAGGACTGATCTCCTTTAGGATGGACTGGTTGGATCTCCTTGCTGTCCAAGGGACTCGCAAGAGTCTTCTCCAGCACCACAGTTCAAAAGCATCAAACCACCAATTTGAGTTTCATGACAAGTTCTTAATTGTAACTTGGAAAACTCTTAACAGACCCTAGCTTCCTTTTACCTCACCCGTGGTGGGGCACCAGAGGCAGGAGAAAAGCCAAGAGATGACAATTGGCCTCTGAAATTACTTGGGATCTGAATACAAGGCAAGTGGTTCACATGCATCATTTCTGCACTTTAGGAAGAGTATCTCCAAGATAAAAGCCTGAGAGTGTGGGAGACTCCAGAACTGGGAGTGGTGAAAAGCTGCTCGAGAAAAAGGCCTGCTGCTGCTGCTGCTAAGTCGCTTCAGTCGTGTCCGACTCTGTGCGACCCCATAGACGGCAGCCCACCAGGCTCCCCCATCCCTGGGATTCTCCAGGCAAGAACACTGGAGTGGGTTGTTGCCACTGCTCAACAAAATTAGCTCTGTTCCTCCCAGTCTCCTGTAGGAGGAGCTTTCCCCTGTCAGTGCCTGGTTTATAAACAGGATTTCAGCATCTATTGATATTAGTGTTTTGAAGTAACAGCTCTCCGTACTTTTGTCATGTGGGGGCTCTTTGGATTTGTGATGGACTGTGCCTCAGCAAAGGAAGCCAGTTCTAACCCTGTTATCAGAAGAAGTTAGAGATAAGTCCCTTGCCCAGGCCTGAAAACACGAAGAACAGGTCCTTCAGCCTTCAGGATGGAGACTTCAGTAAACCAGTGCCTGATAAGCTGGTGCCACAATCAGCAGCCTAACGAGCCTTGCCCACAGCACCTGCTGTGCCAGAGTGCACAGGACCAGGAATGTCACCAAAGCACCTAGCAGCTCCCAGCGTCAGGCTGACAAGGACTGCACCGCTCCCCAGTTACCTGTGTGTAGAGGGTGCTCTCCTGTAAGGGAATGGTCTCCTTGGCTTGGCCACTTCTGTAAAATCCAAACCACTGCAGGAGAGGAGGAAGAAAGGAGGTCAGATCAGACACACGCGCTCATTGCCAAACTATTTCAAGACTGGCTAGTAGCTAAGACTACTGACAACTCCCTAAGGCTGCAGCAAGGAGGGACAACAAAGCATATCTTGAGTCATTTCTTCTTAAGGGTGGATCCTGAGGTATGAGTTAGTCATTCCAAGAGCTTTCCCATTCCCTAGAATCGCTGCTCCCTACAGTTACTGAGCACCTACTCTGAAAATCCTTGTGCTGCATAAACATTCAAAGATGAATTTATGCATACAGTCCCAGCTTTTAAGCAGCTCTGGTCCAATGCACAGACACAACTAATTATTTAGCATGGGGGTCAGCAAACTTTTCCATAATCAACAAACACAAAATAATTTAGGCTTTAAGGGGCCACGTGGTTGCAACTACTAAATACTGCCATTGTAATGCAAAAGAAGCCAGGAGACAATATTTTTTTAAATGAATACGGCTGCATTCTTTTCTTCCTCTGTCTTTCCCCACCAGCTCCCAGCTGCATCCCAGCATGGCATGCAGGATCCTGGCCAGGGATCAAACCCACGTCCCCTGCAGTGGAAGCTCAGAGTCTTAACCAGTGGACTGCCAGGGAAATCTCAATATGGCTGCATTATAATGAAACTACTTATAGACATTGAAATTTATAATTCACGTAATTTTCACATTATCAAAGTTTTTTACTTTTTTCTACCATTTAAGAACAAAAACCATTTTCCTTCGTGGGCCCTACAAAAGCAAGTGCAGGGTGGATTTAGCCCATAGGCTGTGGTGTGCTCTGACACAGTATGATGAACACTGATAATTCTTAAGAGGGAGCAAATTCTGCCTAGAAGGGTGGCTTTCTGGATGGAGGAAATGACATTTGAGCTGAACAGGAGCTTGTCAGGTGGAGAAGCCCAGGGAAGGGCATTTTAGAGACTAAAGCATGAACAAACGAACACAGAAGAAACACGAACCAGGAGCAGGGCATTTCAAGTAGCGCAATATGACTTGGTCCGAGAGGGGATGAAGTGATCAATGAAGTAAGATTAGGTTGGAAAGAAATCAAAGCCAAGTCAAGGCTAAACATGAATGTGAACCTCAGGGAGTTACAGATTTTGGACTGGTGCTGCAGAACCTTTTCTGGATCTCAGATCTCTGAAAATCTGATAAAAAATTTCTAGACCCTTCCTCAGAGAATGCAACTTCAGCTTACCCTTGAACAACATGGGTGTGAACTGCTCGGGTCCACTTATATGTGGATGCTGAGGGACAACTATAAGTTATATGTAGATTTTTGACTGTGCAAAGCACCAGCGTCCCTAACCCCTGTTGTTCAAGGGTCAACTGTATATAAGTTTGCAAACAGTTTTGGGTTGTGGGGGGTTATAACCCTGAATGTCCCATTTATAGACCTCAGAACCCCTGCTCTACACAAATGTGGGTGGAAGGGACTGACAATTCTTCCCAGCAGGCAGCTGTGGGTTTTCTTTTTTTTAATTGATTTATTTATTTGGCTACATTGGGTCTTGGTTGCAGCATGTGGGATCTTAGTTCCCTGACCAGGGACTGAACCTGCATCCCCTGCAGTGGGAGAACAGAGTTTTAACCACTGAACCACCAGGGAAGTCCCCAGGCAGCTGTGTTTTAATGCCATTTTCTCTGCCAGTCTCCTAGCACGCTGTGGCCTAAGAAGCGTCTCACCTCAGAATCCACAGGGTCCACGATGGAATCATTGAGGAATTTCACCATCACAAACTTCTTGAGGGCCATCAGGTTTTTCTTGTAGGACTCATTGACACCCTGGAGGAAAAGTCAATAGTAAGAACCCTGGGGGCATTACCATCAGATTCTAGCCAGGGAATTAAAACCTCACAGTGCTCTGGTCTGCCTGACCCTGGGTTTCTTCTCCATGGTAATGGGCTGCTTTTCTCACTTCCTGCCCAGAATACACCAGGTACAGCCTTTTTCTTAACATGCCATCTGACTGACAATGCTCCCGGCAGCCATGGCGTACAGATGGCAACCATGAATGGCTACCATGAATCTGTCACTGTGCTCCACAGGTCTCCATCACATAGGTCAAAGGCTTCTAGCCAGAGAAAGCCAAGGCAAAATAAGAAACTGCAAACTCTGAGTGGTTCTGCCATACTATCCTGTTCCCATCGCTCCCCTCTTCAAATTCTGTTTTTGTTTATTTGTTTTAAACCTCCAGATAAGCCAATAAAAATTGAGCCAGAATCTCCCAACCCATGTTCATCTCTGGGACACACTCAGTCCCCTGTGCAGTCTCTCTTAAGTAAATCACTCTTCTGAAAAGCGATCCACTGGAAAGGCTTCCCTCAGTAAGGCAGCAGTTGAGGTTCCTGCCAGCCAGCACCTACTGAGCTCACCCCGCTGCTTCAACACTAGGCAAGAGGAAGAATCCACAGGAAGAAAGCCAAATGAATTTCAGCCTCCCTAGAAGGAACTAACCTCATAAGCACTGCCTCCCCCGACACAGAACTTCCGGTTTCCTGGGTTCTGCCTGGGATATTTTGGACAGTCACTGCTCATCTGTTTATAATGTCCCTAACAGGAAAGGGAATGCACAATTATGGTAGCCTGGGTTGGGTGCTTACTCTCTCTTGATTAATATCTGCCAGGAAGATGCTGTGGTTGCGGTATATGTCCTCCTTGATGGGGTCGTGCCAGTATTCTGCTTGCACCAGGCTGTGGGAGAAAAAGAAAGGTGACCAAGCGGCACATTAGTCAGTATGCCTGAGGCATGGCCCTGGGCACAGGCCACCAAGAGATCGAAGGGACAAAAGCCCAGAACCTTCTGTTCCTGCTGCCTGATCCCTTTTTCCTTAGCATCTCCTATGCTCCTTCCTTCTTGTCCTTGAGACCTAGCTTAAATATCATTTCTTCAGAGACCATTCTGGCCAAACTAGGCACCTCCTTCATTACTGTCCATCACTGCACCTTGTTTCTTTCTGCCACAGCCTTAGCTGGTACTAAGGGGGATCTAGATCCCTGATCAGGGATCGAACCCAGGCTCCCCTGCACTGGGAACTCAGAGTCTTAACCACTGGACCATCAGGGAAGTCCCTGGGCTATCTTATTTTGAACTTCCAGGATCTCTCTCTTACTCTTTAATGATTGGTTTTATTTGAATTCTTTTCTAGAGTCATGGATGATCTCTTTATCTGAAGATAATAATATAGGCTTTTTTTTTTGTTTAAGGTTTCCTTCAGCTTCTTGAATTGCCATCTGTTTCTTCCAAGTCCCTCTTTACTTTTTGTTGTTTTGGTCTGTCTTCTATTTGCAAGCTTTCCTCAGATGTCTGATGGAGGGGTGGGGTGGCAGTCCTTGGCTCACTGTTCATATTTAAACAAGAGCTTCCCTGATAGCTCAGTTGGTAAAGAATCTGCCCGCAACACAGGAGACCCTGGTTCAATACCTGGGTGGGGAAGATCGGCTAGAGAAGGGATAGGCTACCCACTCCAGATTTCTTGGGCTTCCCTTGTGGTTCAGCTGGTTAAGAATCCACCTGCAATGCGGGAGACCTGGGTTCAATCCCTGGGTTGGGAAGATCCCCTGGAGACAGGAAAGGCTATCCACTCCAATATTCTGCCCTGGAGAATTCCATGGACTGTATTGTTCATGGGGTCACAAAGAGTCGGACACAACTGAGCCACTTTCACTGAGCTGAATGGAAGTTCTTCACACAGTTCAGTTCAGTTGCTCAGTCGTGTCTGACTCTTTGCGACCCCATGAACTGACGCATGCCAGGCCTCCCTGTCCATCACCAACTCCCAGAGTCTACCCAAACCCATGTCCATTGAGTCGGTAATGCCATCCAACCATTCCATCCTGTCGTCCCCTTCTCCTCTTGCCCTCAATCCCTCCCAGCATCAGGGTCTTTTCAAATGAGTCAGATCTTCACATGAGATGGCCAAAGTACTGGAGTTTCAGCTTCAACATCAGTCCTTCCTAAGAATACCCAGGACTGATCTCCTTTAGGATGGACTGGTTGGATCTCCTTGCAGTCCAAGGGACTCGCAAGAGTCTTCTCTAACACCACAGTTCAAAAACATCAATTCTTCGGCGCTCAGCTTTCTTTATAGTCCAGCTCTCACATCCATACATGACCACTGGAAAAACCACAGCCTTGACTAGATGGACCTTTGTTGACAAAGTAATGTCTCTGCTTTTTACTATGCTGTCTAGGTTGGTCATAACTTTCCTTCCAAGGAGTAAGTATCTTTTAATTTAGACAGCTATCTACTGGTGGTTTCACTACGTGGTAGTCAGAAGGAGTCCTGATTTGTTGGAGGATTGCAAAACATCAACCTGCAGATCTCTCTGGGACCAGTTTTTTCAGGGAGGGATCCATCAAACTTCTGCCAAGGAGCTAATAACCTGGCTGCTATCATTCTGGGAATGAAACAGGAGGAGGTGGGTTTTCAATATGGTGTCTTATCACCATCCTGCGTTTATTATCCCAAAGTCTGGTACTTCTTGAGTTAAACTGCTCCAGAAAATAAATCTGGCTCCTCTTGTCAGGGTTGGGGACGAGCAGTCACTTGGACATACACTTAAGGGATTCGGGGAGTCTGATCATTGTTTCTACAGATTTTCAACGAAGAGTCTCATGCACTTACTCTACCAAAGTATCTTATATGTCAAACTCCTGAGTCTTTCTGAGATTATAAAAAGTGAACTGGTCCCTTCTTGTCAGTGTTTCCTTCAACAGACATAAAGATGTCAGAATTTTCTGCTCTGCTAAAAGAATTATCACTCATTCACCTGCTTTCTTTCAAAAAACATATTGACATCTTTTTTATCATCTCTTCTCTCCTCCCCTGTTCTCTTTGCCCTTGTGAGTTTATCGCAGTTTATTCTCTTGCTTTGTTGTTGTTTAGTCGCTAAGTCATGTCTGATTCCTTTGGGACCCCATGGACTGTAGCCCGCCAGGCTCCTCTGTCCAAGGGATTCTCCAGGCAAGAATACTTGAGTGGCTTGCCATGCCCTCCTCCAGGGGATCTCCCTGACCCAGGGGTCAAACCCAGTCTCTTATGTCTCCTGCTCTGGCAGGCAGGCTCTTTACCACTAGCACCACCTGGGAGGCCCCATAACCCCGCTAGTTGATCCCAAATCTCAGCTATCACCCAGAATATTCCAGACCTACTAAATCCAAATTTCTAGGGATGAAGCTCTGGAATTCATTTTTAACGAATTCTCCGGGGGGTCTGACAGATAATTTAGGTTTGGGAACAACTGAAGGACAACCTACTCCAAAAGTAATTCTGAATATTTTTAAATATCCAAACATATGCAGTTGAGGGCACTGATGTAAGAGGTTAACCCTTTGCGGCTGACAATATAAAGAATCTGTCCTTCAAATACTAACAGTAGTTTCTTAGCCTGAGTAATTTCTATAGGCTTGTTTTTTTAAAGATGAAAATGTATTGTAATTATATTCTTCTTATATAGAAAAATGTCCTCCTTTTCTTTACTATTAGAGCAGTTTTAGATTTACAATAAAATGAAGCAGATAGTATGAACATATTCACAATCATCTGAATATCATTTAACTATCACCAGCAGCTACTCCTGGAATCACGGTTAGCATGAGAGTCCGCATGACATCACGCAGTGACAGCTCTGCATCCTTTTCGGCTAACCGTACATACCGTTCCTGTATAGCTTTGTTGTAAGCCCCAGCGTTCAGTGTTTTTCTGATGAAGTCACAGATGTGTGAACTTTCTCCTGGGCACCGAGGGAGTCCAAAAACACCTATAGCAGTAGAAGACAAATACTCGTGCCTTTAATAATCATGTTCTGAACACTTACTACGTGCAGGGCATTGAGAGAAACAGAAACCAGATATAGATCCTGATTTCATTCATTCATTTCTTAAGGAAATAATGTATTTGGAATTAATACTTTAACCAGCTTCCTGCTGGTGTTCCCTCTCCTTTCTGCCTCAGGCCCTTTGCACCTACTCTCCTCCGGAGGATGTGCTTCTCTTACTGCTTCAGTGGGGGGGCCTCATTCTCATCTCCTGGGTCTTGGCTTAGAGAAGTCATATCTGAGAACCCTACCTCAAGCAGTGCTCAACCCCTGTTCCTCCCCCAACACAGTTACACCTGCGTCCTCATCAATAACATTTTGGGGGGTACCAGACATACCAATTCTAAGCATATATTGGCAATAATTAACTTAATCCTTACAACCACCCTCCAGAGTAGAAATCATGATTTAGAGCATATTATAGATAGGAAACTTTTAAATAGAGAGGTTAGATACTTTGTCTGAGGTTAGACAGTAAGTGATGGAGCCAAGATATGAACATGAGCAGTTTGGTTCCAGTGCCCAGGCCTTTCACAAATATAACCACTATTCTTCCATTACTGTATTTGTTTTCTTTATCACAGTTACTACTATCCGTATTTATTTTGTTTGCTTACTTGTTTTGTGTCTAGTCTCCCCCACTAGGATGGAAGTTTCATGAAGGCAGAAACCTTATCTGTCTTGTTTTGAGGTTTTCAATAAATATTCATGGAATCAATGAATGAATGATAAAGCTGTTTCTACCAATCTGCATCTAATTAAAACATATACTTTTAAAAAGTATTTTCCTACCTGTTATTTTATTTCATCCTCTGAAAAATTCCCGTAAGATGGGCATCATCTTATTTTAGCTTCTCTCTGTGAAAGGGACCCTACGATACCAAATTACTTGCCCAATAAACACTTAATTGGATGAATCCAATTTCCTGATTATAAGGGGAAGCCTGCTCCTACACTCAACCAGCTTAACAGCTAAATCCAACAGAACAGAAATAAAGTTCTACCCCAAGACACATCTGCCCCAGAAGTTTATTAATTCTGTCTAAATAGCAAACCTGTTGGTTTTTTTTTTTTTGAAAGAGTTAAGCTCTGCTATTAATTTTACAGACAAAAAAAGCCTAGACACTATTCATTGCCTAAGTCCCAACTGGACAGGACACGACTCATGTCAGAACAGGAAAGGTTGTTAGACTTTCCAGATTCCTCAACCACTGCCTGCTACATGGCTGCAACCATCTGAACTGCAGGAAACCATGTCGATTATATTAGAGAAAAGTAGGTGGTGATGTAACGACTGCCCTGTGTTCCAGGGGTCTGGAATCCTGTTTTGTCATCACTGCTAGCTAGTCTGTTGTAACTTAGAAAAACAGGATCTGGGGGAGGATGGCTGACTTCTTGTACAAATAGAGATGCTAGAATATTTTAGGTAAAAAGGACAAAGTTACCTTGATGTTGTCCCCCAACTGAGATGAGATTGACCATGGGAGGCGATGGGCATCTCTGAGCCACTGCCCGCCTGGAGGAAAAAAAAAGGATTATCAGTTTCCACTGTCAGATGGAAATAGATCATCAATAATCAACTTCCCAGGGGAGTCTGGGGGAGAATGGGTACATATATATGTATGGCTGAGTCCCTTCACTGTTCACCTGAAACTCACAACATTATCTGCTAATCAACTATACCTCAATACAAAATTAAAAGTTAAAAAATAAAAAACTTCCCAGATTAAATTACTTAATCTGTGGTTCCCCAAAGCCACAAAGTTTCAGGATTTATTTTCCTCTGATACAGCCAAACACAAATCTTTATTCCTTCATAGAAAATAAATTAAGTTCCACAGAGCTTCTTTCAAGGGGCTATTTTAGAAGAGCTTCCCATCCAAGGAAGATGAAGATTCCAAAAACACTAAATGGACAGATCTATCTGCATCAAAGGGCAAACAGTCAGTTTCACGTGATACGATATATAAGTGGTATGATAAAACAGAAAGGGACTTACAGAAATTGGCCTCCCTGGGAGAATCCCATAGCATTGTAGCCTTGCTGCAATTTAGGATCCTTAGCAAGAATCTGACACACTGTTGTTACTTGGGAGTTGACATTCAAAAAGAAGCTGTTCTCCACATCCTAAAAGAGAAGCCACAGAGAAATCAAAGGACGGGGCTGAACACAAGCACTGGCACCTTCTCTAGGAGGCAGACTTGTTTAGGCTGGCACCCTCACAAGCCACTCAGAAACTTAAGTGTCCTTGTATGGCCTTCTGCTACAAATGCAAGGTAAAGCATTTTCATAGTACATTCTGCGAAATCAGTCAGCAAACTTTCAAAGGAGCAGAACTGTGAAGCGCCTCACCTCTCTGAGAGTCTTCCCAATCTCTAAAGATAAGACGTGAATTCCAGGTATTTTCTTCTCAACCATTTTTTTAATAGCACCCATACTTAAGGGATTACAACAGCTGTCTCCTAGACAACAAAGACAATCATGGAAATTTATGAGTAAAAACAACATTATTTAACTTTTTAAAACTCTGTACTTCAAAGGCATTAATGAAAATATGCAAAGACAACACATAGAAGAGACTCAGATCTATAGAGTGAACTTTTGGACTCTGGGGGAGAGAGAGAGGGAGAGGGTGGGATGAGATGGGAGAATGGCATTGAAACATGTAAAAAAATAAATAAATAAATAAATAAATAAAAAGAAAATATTTGCAAAACATACTTCATAAGAGTTTAATATCTGGAATATACAAAGAACTCTACGAGTCAGCAAGCAGATAATCTAATTAAAATAGGAAAAGGACTTGAACAGACATCTCTTCAAAGAAGATATACAAATGGCCAACAGCACACGAAATTATGTTCAACATCACTGGTCATTAAGGAAATGCAAATCAAAGTCACAATGAGGCACCAATGCAAACCTACTAAGATGCCTTTAAAGCTTTCAATTTTTTTTAATTAACTTATTTAAAAATGGAAAATAACAGACTTACCTGGTGGTCCAGTAGTTAAGAATCCACCTGCCAATGCAGGGGACGTGGTCCTAGAAGATTCCACATGCCACAGGGCAACTAAGCCTGTGTGCCATAACTACTGAACCCACCCGGCCCAGAGCCCATGCACCACCACAAGAGAAGCCCCCTCAACGAGAGGCCCACACACTGCAACTAGAGAAAGCCCTCACACAGCAACGAAGGCCCAGTGCAGCCAAAAATAAAAAATAAATAAAAAATTTTAAAATAGAAAATAACAAGTGTTGGCAAAGATAGGAGAAATAGGAACCCTTTACATTGCTGGTGGACATGTAATATGGTGCAGCCACTGTGAAAACAATTTGATGGTTCCTCAAACAGTTAAAGACACAACGACCATTTGACCCATTGATTTCAACTCTAAATACATAACCAAGAAAAGTGAAAACATACGTCCCTACAGAGACTTGTACAAGAGTATTTAAAGCAGCATTATCTGTAATAGCTAAAAGGTGGAAAACACTCAAAAGTCCATCACTGGATGACTGGATAAACAAATTAAGGTAGATATATACAGGAAAATATTATTCTGCCATAAAAAAGAACAAAGTATTGAAACATGCTACAACATGGATGAACCTCAAAAACATTATTTTAAGTGAAATAAGCCAGAAATGAAAGGTCACATACTGTATAGTTCCTTTTATATGACACGTCCAGAATAGGCAAATCCATTGAAACAGAAAGCAGACTGAACATTTCCTGGGGTGACGGGAAGACGGGGTGAAGAGTGATTCCTTAAAATGGGGTACACATATTTTCTGCGGTGATGAAAAAGTTTTGAAACGAGAGAGAAGCGGTGGTTGCACAACATGAATACACTAAATGCCACTGAACTGTGTACTTTAACATGGGTAAGTGTATGTTACATGGATCTCCCCTCAACAACAACAAAAAGAACAACATTCTTTGCTCAGCTCACGTAATAGCTTCAAAAGCCCAATACGGTATCATGGGGACCCCAAATTCACAATTGAAAATAAGCAGAGGTGCATGTTCTCTTATCATCTAGAACATCTGCGGTTCACAGGCCCCAAAGCACCTTGAAATCTTCTCTCTCTTTAGGGCCAGGACTAGACCAAGACAGGTAAAGAAAGCTCATGTAAGTGCTGACATTGAACTTACATTCTGCACTTTCTTTCTTCCTATTTCAAGGAACCAAGAACTAAGAATAGGAAGCAAAGTGACTGACTGCTGAGTAGGATAAGTGGGCTAAGATCATTTTCCATTTTGAACTTAATCATTCCATTTTCAACTTGAGAGCTAAACTTAAAAATTCATTTTTAAAGAAGGAAAAGAGCTCAAGCATGTTCTGTTTCTCACACTGAACTATAATCATGGGTTAATTAGGTGGCTTCCAAACAGATTGGCTGTGAGGACACAGAACTCTCATGTTCTCTTTTATCTCCACTGCAGTAGCCCGAGGCCCTGGCACAGACTCTTGAAAAACAATCTCTACCTACTGACCCTAATTCCTCTCTGAACATTTTTCTTTCACCTATTCCAATAAGGTTCTCACTCTCACCACTCCCCTAAAAGTGGTTTAATCAAGGTCATTAGTGATCTTCCCATTGCTAAATCCAATAACCAATTCTTAGCCCTCATCTTAGTTGACCTATCACCAACATTTCACAGTTTGCTATCCCTTCCTCTGGAAACATTTTCACGTGGTTTCAAGACATTGCACTCTTCTGACTCCACCTTCTCCCTAGCTGTTCTATCTTTGTCTCCTTTGCTAATTCCTCTCCATCCCCTTGGGGGCTTCCCTGGTGGCTTAAGGGTAAAGAATCTGGTTTGATCCCTGGGTTGGGAAGATCCCCTGGAGAAGGAAATGGCAACCCACTCCAGTATTCTTGCCTGGAGAATCCCATGGACAGAGGAGCCTGGCGGGCTACAGTCCACAGGCTCAAAAGAGTCAGACATGCCTGAAGCGACTTAGCACACATGCATTCCATCTCTTCATCCTCCAGGTGCTGGGAATGCCTCAGAGCTCGGTCTTTAGACCTCTTTCCTCTTCTGAATATCGTCACTCCCTAGGTGATCCTGTCCAGTCTCACGGCTTTAAATACTAGCCATATGCCAAAGGTTCCCAACTTAATCCTCCAGCCTGTATCTGTCTCAAGACTCCATACTCCAAATGCCTCTACATCTCCTGAATATGTAACAAACATCTCAAATTTAGTAAGTCCCAAAGTACATTCTTGATTTCCCCCCAAATTTGTTCACCCTACAGGCTCCCCCATTTTGGTAAAATGACAACCTCATCCTTCTCGCTGTCCAGGCCAAAAACCATGGAATCATCCTTGACTCCTTTCTTATCCTGTATATAATCTGTTAGCAAATCCTACTGGTTCTATCTTCAAACTGTATCCAAATGTTGACTACTTCTCAACATCTCCCCTTTTACTATACTTTTTCAAGTCACCGTCACCCTGTTTCAGTTCAGTCACTCAGTCATGTCTGACTCTTTGCAACCCCATGGACTGCAGCGTGCCAGGCCTCCCTGTCCATCACCAACTCCCAGAGTTTACTCAAACTCATGTCCACTGAGTCGGTGATGCTCTCCAACCATCTCAGCCTCTGTTGTCCCCTTCTCCCGCCTTCAATCTTTCCCAGCACCTTGTTTACATTATTGTAAAATCTTTCTAACTTTTTTCCCTGCAAAGGTCCATGACCTCCTACAATCTAGTCTCAATATAGCAACTTGTCTTTGTTCAGTCACTCAGTTGTGTCCAGCTCTTTTTGACCCCATGGACTGCAGCATGCCAGGCTTCCCTATCCCTCACCACCTCCCGGAGCTTGTTCAAACTCATGTCCATTGAGTCGGTGATGCCATCCAACCATCTCATCCTCTGTCATCCCCTTCTCCTCCCGCCTTCAATCACTCCCAGCATCAGGAATACAGGAACTAGAGTGCTTTTAAAATGCAAATCAGATCATGTCACTCATCTGCTCAAAACTCACAACAATGTCCCATCTCTTCTAGCCAAAGTTCCTACAGTAGCCTTAGTAGCCCCAGTAACATGCAGGCCATCCCCCTACCCCTATTTTCCTCTGACTCACTGTGTTTCAGCTACACTGACCTGAGTGTTGCTCCTTGAACACACTAGTCGTACTAGATATACTTCTGCCTCATGACTTTGCATTTGCTGATCTTTCCACCATATGCTCACAGGGCATCTTCTCTCATGGACTTCAGGCCTTTGCTCAGATAATCACTTTTTCAGTAAATCCTGACTTTGCTCTATGAAACTGCAAGCCCCCACTTGCACTCTCTATCCTCCCCCTCCCCTGCTTTATTTTCCTCCATTGCACGAATCACCATTTGACATATGTTTATTTATTTATCGTTTGTCTCTTCCACTGGGAGGTTCTAAAAGAGCAAAGAATTTAGTCTGTTTAGCTTACTGTATCCTCAGGATCCAGTAGGTAGTCAATAGCTACNTCCCCATTTTACAGGTCAGGACACTTGAGGCACTGAGAATGTGGGTTAGCAACCCTCACAGAGATAGTACGTTGGTGGATCCAAAGGCTTTGCTCTTACCCTTGCATCGCCCTGCCTTTGGAAGAAAAGTACTTTGTGGCAGAGAAGGAAGAGGGAAGGAGGAAGGAAAAAAGAGCTGACTCAGCTCTTTATCAGAAATTCAAGGAGAGTTATAATTTCCAGGGCTAATCATGGCAGTGTGGTGTTCGCTATCGTGAAGGAAAGATAGAACTTCAAAAGGCAAAGATAAAATGCCAGGGAAGGACTGGTATAAGCTAAGATAGGGAGGGAAGGTACATGTTTTCTAGAAGTGTCACAGCTTCCAGATTGACAAAAGCGTCTGATGGATGTAAGCATGGTGGAAAAAGCCACTGCCACTTTCTGGTATAATCTCAAAGCTGAATTATGGTAGGAACCTCTCATCCACCATTTCCCGCTTTTCACTTGCCTCCAGATTAATAATCTCAAGCCTTGCCTGCAGAAGAAGAAAATGATTTTTTTCAGCAAAACATTGAAATTGTTTAAATGGAGAGTTTAAGTGAATTAAAGTGTATCCATTATATAATGGAAAATTGTGAGGTGGATTTTATTACAGGATAGGTAAATTTGTATATGTGGTGGTGGTGGTTTAGTCTCTTAAGTCATGTCTGACTCTGTTGCAACCCTATGGACTGCAGCCTGCCAGCCTCCTCTCTCCATGGGGTTCTCCAGGCAAGAATAGGGGAGTGGGTTGCCATGCCCTCCTCCAGGGAATCTTCCCCACCCAGGGATCAAACCTACCTCTCTTGCATTGGCAGGAGGGTTCTTTACAACTAGCACCACCTGGGAAGCCCAAAGTTATATAGAGAGACATGGGAAAATGTTTTTGATCTATTTTAAAGGAAAAACTCATGCGAAGAGTTGACTCGTTGGAAAAGACTTTGATGCTGGGAGGGATTGGGGGCAGGAGGAGAAGGGGACGACAGAGGATGAGATGGCTGGATGGCATCACTGACTCGATGGACGTGAGTCTGATAACTCTGGGAGTTGGTGATGGACTGGGAGGCCTGGCGTGCTGTGATTCATGGGGTCACAAAGAGTCAGACATGACTGAGCAACTGAACTGAACTGAACTGAAAGGAAAAACTAGGAACTGTATTTTTGGGGCAACTACTGAGTCCCATGGTCTGCAACCAGAGAAGCTGTGGCAACACTCAGGGCAAATAGAGAAAGCCACAAGTAGCAACGAAGACCCAGTACAGTCAAAAATCAATAAATAATAAGTTTTTCTTTAAAGAAGTATATATATTGTGATGGATATACCACTCTGTATTTCTTGAAAATTATTGGGTTGTCCACATGAAATTGGTGAATATTATGGTATGTAAAACCTAGCTTAATAAAGCTGTTCTTTCAACATCTGTATATTCACATATTTCTACTGATTTTGACTGAAAGGCTGAAGCACTGACAAGCAAAAAGAAAGAAAATAAATATAAATATATAAAAAGATCAGGAAGCTGTTAAAAGTGACATCTGGGGGATGGTGTTACTATGTCAACTGAAAAAAAGTACACAACATGAGAGCTGTGATGTAAGTTTTATTTGGGGCAAAGTGAGGAATATAGCCCAGAGATAACTTCTCAGAGAGCTCTGAGGATCTGCTCCAAAGAGGTTAACGGGGGGATGTTAGTGTATAATGTGATTTCGGTAAAGCAAGAGACCTGCAGTCAAGCACTTACTTTGGCAGAGGGTGGCTGCTTTTCACTCTAAGGTAGCTGCTAGTCAGGAGGAGCAGATGCTTCATTCATGATTTTAGTGCTTTCCTGGGCATGAGAAGATGCAAGAATTGGGGCTCATAAAACCTTCTGAAAATCTCTGACTACCTGGAGGCCTGTTCTGCCAGTTGTTTCCAGAGCCCACAGTGCTTCATTCCTGATCTCCACCCTGAACTCCCTTCAGGGGATGTTGAAGGTCACAGACTGCAGTGGCTAGTGACTTCATTCTTGCAGTACCGCGTGACGAGCGACAGTTTTTAGTTGCCAATTATAAGGCACTTTCATTTTGTGTTTTATACACTTCTGTATGGTTTTAATTTTTACAGGAAGGATACATAACATATTTTCCCCCCAGTTTCTTTGAAATATTGTAATAGTTTGAGGTATATAACATAATGAATATGTATAATAGTTACATAACTTTTATAATCAGTAAAAGATATATGTACATTAAAAATTATTGTATTTCTCGGTTAAGGCAATGAAATAAAGCTTTCTCATAGACTCTGTTTCCACCAATACCCAAGAAAGTTTTAAAAGTTAAAATTTCATCCACAGCAAGCAAAGAGTAACAGCTTAATATCTTAAATGTAAACAAGTGGCAGTCAAGGAAAGATATAGAAGATTCTGGTCCGGAGCATTCCATCAATACTCATACTGTTAAAACTCAAAATCCTGGAAATTAACACATACATATGTACATATATCCCGAGAGAAAAGTAGTGGCTTCCTTATCTTTTATCTCTTCTCTCCAGAGATGTGAAAATGGCTGCTGGGGAGAAGAAGATGGAGTGAGAAGTGAAGAATAGACCAAGTCTTTAGGTAGCAGTGAAGACTCCAGGAAAGCCTAGTGAATCACGGGAGGCTCTTTCCCACAGTAGAGTGAATTCTGAAATAGACCCTTGAAACCTCAGAAGTGACTGCAGAATATTTGTATCCTAACAAAGACTGCATCCTACCACCCCTAAGTTCTGTCCCCTCCTCTCCTTCAAACTAGCTTATAAGTCATAGAAAAATAACAGCTTCAAATTGCTGTTCCTTAGGAAAATCAAACCAGTTTCAGATCAAGTAGGAAGGAATTCAGAAGGCAAATATAGAATCAGAAAAAATCACCCCAAGTGCTTTGAGCACTAAAATAATCTAAAAAGAAAATAAACTCAGTAGGCAAAACTCAAAAGTGAGACAATAAAACAACTGAAAGAGATGGACAGTGAAATTGCACATCTGATAAAGCAGAAACCAAACCAGTGTCATTAAAGAACTAATAATTACATTAAAACAGCAAGGAACAGAATAGACATGGCTGGAAGTTGAATTATTGATGTGGAAAAAGGCTTGAAATAATTACAATAAAGGCAAATGGAAAAACACCAAGAGATTAAAACAATCAGAGAGAAGCTACTAGATATGGAAGACAGAAGTTGTCCTCAGAGTTAAGAACTCTTAATGGAATAAGAAGTATTAAAAAATATAAGAACGAAAGTTCCTCTAAAATGATGTTAGTCTGTAGCTTGAAAGGCCAAATATTCGATACAGAATATTTAACCCTGAGATGTATTTCAGTTATTTTATTGAAATTCAGACATCCAGGCAGAAAAAAAAGGCAGATCATCTCTAAGAAAAAAAGTCAGACCGTCCTCAGATATCTCAGCAGCAACATTCAGAGACAGAAGACAGTGGAGCATTGTCTACAGGGTTCTGAAAGGACAAAATCTGCGATCTAAGGATTGTAAACCCAGTCATGATGTCATTCAAAAGTAAAGGTATTGGGCAGTTCCCACAAATACAAAAGAACTTATAGAAAAGAGAAATGCTTAGAGTGAAATTCAGTCAGTTAAGAAATAGGGCAAAATCAATAACCTCAGATATGCAGATGACACCACCCTTATGGCAGAAAGTGAAGAGGAGCTAAAAAGCCTCTTGATGAAAGTGAAAGAGGAGAGTGAAAAAGTTGGCTTAAAGCTCAACATTCAGAAAACTAAGATCATGGCACCAGGTCCCATCACTTCATGGGAAATAGATGGGGAAACAGTGGAAACAGTGTCAGACTTTATTTTTGGGGCTCCAAAATCACTGCAGATGGCGATTGCAGCCATGACATTAAAAGACGCTTACTCCTTGGAAGGAAAGTTATGACCAACCTAGACAGCATATTCAAAAGCAGAGACATTATTTTGCCAACAAAGGTCCGTCTAGTCAAGGCTATGGTTTTTCCAATAGTCATGTATAGATGTGAGAGTTGGACTGTGAAGAAAGCTGAGCGCCGAAAAATTGATGCTTTTGAACTGTGGTGTTGGAGAAGACTCTTGAGAGTCCCTTGGACTGCAAGGAGATCCAACCAGTCCATTCTAAAGGAGATCAGTCCTGGGTGTTCATTGGAAGGACTGATGCTAAAGCTGAAACTCCAATACTTTGGCTACCTCATGTGAAGAGTTGACTCATTGGAAAAGACCCTGATTCAGGGAGGGATTGGGGGCAGGAGGAGAAGGGGATGACAGAGGATGAGATGACTGGATGGCATCTCAGACTTGATGGACGTGAGTCTGAGTGAACTCTGGGAGTCAGTGATGGACAAGGAGGCCTGGCGTGCTGCGATTCATGGGGTCACAGAGTCGGACACGACTGAGCGACTAAACTGAACTGAACTGAAGATTTTAAGAATTGAGGATCAACTGATTTTAATTTAAAACATGCTTTTTGAAAACAACAGGATAACAATATCAAACCACTTTTTCTAACCTTAAATTGATATTTTAAGAAATGATAGCTCTTGTTGTAAATAAACCCTTATTTGATGTCTAGCTTTTCTTCTTCTGCTGCTGCTGCTGCTAAGTCGCTTCAGTCGTGTCTGACTCTGTGCAACCCCATAGACAGCAGCCCACCAGGCTCCCCTGTCCCTGGGATTCTCCAGGCAAGAACACTGGAGTGGGTTGCCATTTCCTTCTCCAATGCATGAAAGTGAAAAGTGAAAGTGAAGTTGCTCAGTCGTGTCCGACTCTTCGTGATCCCATGGACTGCAGCCTACCAGGCTCCTCCGTCCATGGGATTTTCCAGACAAGGGTACTGGAGTGGGGTGCCATTGCCTTCTCCAGCTTTTCTTCTAGTTTTTAAAAATTCTGTTAAATTCAACTAAGTTTGAATTTAACACATGTTAATCTTTAAATATGGACTTCCCTGGTGGCTCAGACGGTAAAGCATCTGCCTGCAAAGAAATTTTAAAATAGCACATAAATTATGATGCCATTTAAAAAAATTAGATATATCATTTACATTCCTATTTATCTATCATTCTATCTGTAATAAAGCATGCGAAGATATTTAGAATGAATGTTAATAGTGGTTATTTTAGATGGTGAGTTTTGAAGGATTTAAAATATTTTTCCTTTGTGTGTGTTTTGCATTGCTTAAATTCTTTATCATGAAAATGCATCTTTTATAAGAACAACAGCATAATTTTTCTTAAAACAAATTGAAAAAATTTCAATACTTCTCCCTAGTCTTCAGGATATGGTTGATCCTTTTGCTTTCAAAAAACAAAATCCCAAACTATCTTTCCAAACCTGTTTCCCTCTAATCTACTAGAGATATTGCCTGAAATTCCCTTCTCTGCTCCTTCTCCAACATCATTTATACCATCTCAAATGGGCTCATCATCCTTATTCCAGGCAAATACGTCCATCCCACAAAGCTCAACCTCTCGTCTGTCTCTTCCATTGATCTCTACAGTTTATTCCCTGCCCAAGCAGTTTGTAATCAAATAGTTCAAAGTATCCGTATAGAGAAGTACCAGCAGAGTCCTTACTTCCTTTGGATTTGGTTTTAAGAGGAACCATTTAGTATGAGACAAAGTTCTTTCAATTTAAGTCAATTCCAGATTGTTATTCTAGTAAGTAGCTTCTGATGCTTATTAATATTATAATAGGAAGTGAGAGCTTGCAAAATCTGAATTCCCATGTAGCTTCAAAGAATACTGAAAGTTAATAAGATACATATACATTCCCTGATTAGGCAGGGAACAATGAAAACTTGGAGAAGTATCTGAACACTCATAAGTTTCAGTTCTCTTTTTTTGCAGACGAGAAATGAAAACACTTTTTATAGATTGTTAAAATTTGGTAAAGTTGCTTGCTATTAAAAAACATGATTATTGATGACCAAGATCTAGACACCCACTGATTTTTCAATAAAATTAACAGCGATTTCAAGTGACCACATATTACAATTCTATAAGTAATAGTTGTAGAACCAAGTAATGTGATTAGATCCTTAGTGATAGAAATATATCCGTATATCATCAAAACTTTGTAGCTCAAAAGGAAGCCTTCCATGTATCACGATCATATGGATCTTTAATTTTTTTTCCCCAAGCCTTTTCACTTTGTCTAGTCTTATACTCTATCTTTTTTATCCAATGTTATATAGATCTTTGTTAGATTCGATTTTCATTTTGCGGAAGTGTATCTGTGAGTATTTTTTCACATAGAGTATACGATGTCACACATTTTGCATTCTACTTGTTTCTTATTTTGCCCTCACATTCAGCTGGCAGTTTGACTATATACAGAATTCTGACAAAGACTCCTTGACCAAATTTTAGACAGGCTACTCTGAGTCCTCTTTTTTATTTTTCTTCATCCTTGGGCTCTTGCCTAGCCCAGTTTTAGCAAGAATCCTGCTGAGTTAGTTTAGCAAGACTTGCCCTATTCTTAGTATCTCATCACCATTGATACCTCATGAAGTTACTGATTCCCTACCCTTAATATCTAAGTCCTTGGCCTGCTCTTAGCAAAAATCCTGTTGTGGGACTTCCCTGATGGTCCAGTGGCTAAGACTCCGAGTTCCCATTGCAGGGGGCCTGGGTTCAATCCCTAGTCAGGGAACTAGATCCCAAATGTTTTAACTGAGATCCAGCACAAATAAAACAAACAAACAAACAAAAATTCTGTTGCATGCTGTGGATGCTATGTCGCTTCAGTCATGTCCAACTCTTTGCAACCATATGGACTGTAGCCCGCCAGGCTTCTCTGTCCATGGGATTCTCCAGGCAAGAATACTGGAGTAGGTTGCCATGTCCTTCTCCAGGGGACCTTCCTGATCCAGAGATTGAACTCACATCTCTTACATTACCTGCATTGGCAGGTGGGTTCTTTACCTGCTGAGCCATAGAATCCTGTTACACACGTTTATCAAGAATCCCCCTACCTTTCAGGTCTCTTCCCTTAGTAACTTCTATTTACTGACCCCCTCACTCTGCTCTTCCAGCTGTCTTTGTTGTATTCGAAAATGAGTCTTAGTGAAATTTAGTTTCACTGCCATGTTGCAATGGTACTAAATAAAATCTGTCTTTATACAGCCTTTAACTAGTATCTGGAGAAGGCAATGGCACCCCACTCCAGTACTCTAGCCTGGAAAATCCCATGGACGGAGGAGCCCGCTAGGCTGCAGTCCACGGGGTCGCTAAGAGTCGACACGACTGAGCGTCTTCACTTTCACTTTTCCCTTTCATGCATTACAAAATCCCAGGGACGGGGGAGCCTGGTGGGCTGCCGTCTATGGGGCCGCACAGAGTCAGACACGACTGAAGCGACTTAGCAGTAGCAGTAACTAGTATCTGGCTCAATTTCTTCTTAACAATTCTAGGTTCAAACAACTATTCTCTCATAATGACATTCATTGCTAATGATGACAAGTCTCATTTCTTTATACAAGAACTTGTTTTGTTTGTTTGCTTCTTTGCCTCTTTAGATACCTGGTTGCCCATGCACATTCTTATATAGGGAGTTAGCTTGAATTTCCTCTGCATGTGTGCTTTCCCAGGAGACCTATCCCTTAACTTTGGACTCTAAGTGAACAAGAAGTGAAGATCACATCATCATGCAGTCTTCTTCGCAGGTGCCTGGGGAGTAGGTGATCTCTGATTCCCCCTTCAGATCAGATCCTTGTGGTGGAGAAGGGGCTTGCGTAACTCAATGAAGCTATGAGTCACACCGTGCAGGGCCACTCAAGATGGGGCGGGGGGGTCATAGGGAAGAGTTCTAACAAAACATGGTCCAGGGGAGGCAATGGCAACCGCTCCAGTATTCTTGCTGCAAGAACTCCATGCTCAGTATGAAAAGTCCAAAAGATATGACACCAGAAGATGAGCCTCCCCCCAGGTCAGAAGGTGTCCAATATGCCACTGGGGAAGAGCAGAGGGCAATTACGAATAACTCCAGAAAGAATGAAGTGGCTGTGCCAAAGCGGAAATGACCTCAGTTGTGGAAGTTTCTGGTGGTGACAGTCCAAAGCTATAAAGAACATTATTGCACAGGAACCTGGAAAGTTAGGTCCATGAATGAAGGTTAATTGGATAATATGGTTAGATAGCCTCCCTGACTCAATGGACAAGAATTTGAGCAAACTCTGGGAGACAGACAGTGAAGGACAGAGGAGCCTGGTGTGCTGCAGTCCACGAGGTCACACAGAGTCAGACACGACCTAGAGAGTAAACAACAAAATAACAAAAATTACTGAATTGTTTCCAACTGAAGTTGCTTTCCCACTCTCCACCCCTTGGTTCCTTTTATACAAGATCTACTTTTTGTTGGGTAGACTATTCTCTCTAGGAGCCTGCGCCAGTCAAATCCCCACTGCCTTCAAAGAGCAGATATACTGTGATTAGCAGACAATTCCTTAAAAGAAAGTGGTTAGGTTCTTCCTTTGATGAATGGCTGTGTCAGACTGTCTGTTGGAAATTCACCAGTGGAGTTCAGGTTACTGCCAGCCAATGAGTCATTCAGATGAGATTTGGAAAGCAAACGAGAAGTGGAAGCTATATATTGTTATTTCTTGACAAGCAGCAGGAAGACGAGGTTTTGCAGTAGTCCCCAAGTAGTTCCCCATGCCTCCGTGCCGCTTGCAGGAGTAATCGTTGCAGTTCCTAAAACTTTTGACTTTTTGAAAGCTAGTGACAAGTCTGAGAACAAAGGACGACTTACTCTGAGCTTCAACCCTCCAGCTCTTCTAATGGTTTGAGAAAAAAAACTATTTCCCCGAAATAAATTCTTTCCTGCTTGAAATATCTAAAATAGTTTGTTTCCCTGACTGACTTCCAACTGAAACAGTGACATGACAAGGAGGGCTAGGAAGATAAATATGCTTTAAGACAAAATTGGTTAGAGAAGGTCCCATGTGGTGAAGGCAGGAGGTGTCAACTCTGAGAAGAGAGAAGCAAGGATTGAATGTCAGGGGCTCACAGCAAAGAACAAAGGGCCCAACAATCCTCCAGAAGAAAGTGCCTGGGGGGTTGCTTTTAAATTGTGAAGACACATCCTTTTTTACTATTGTCTCCCTGGTGCATAGCACATGCTTGACACAGAACTAGTCTATGATAAACATGTCTAATAAGTGTATAACCTAGTAGAGAACAGTGCCTTTCGTTGTGTTTCAATTACGAAGATTTTGATTGCAAATAATAGAAATCCCAACACAAATTGGCTTAAGCAATAAAGTGAAGTCACTCAGTTGTGTCTAACTCTTTGTGACCCCATGGACTGTAGCCTACCAGGCTCCTTCGTGCATGGAATTTTCCAAGCAAGAATACTGGAGTGGGTTGCCATTTCCTTCTCCAAGGGATCTTCCTGACCCAGGGACAGAACCCAGGTCTCCTGCATTGCCGACAGACGCTTTACCGTTGGAGCCACCAGGGAAGCCCTAAAGGGAATATATTCCCTTTAAGCAATATTCCTATAAGCAATAAAGGGAAATACATTATTCTACATAATTGAAAAATTTTCAGAACTGTGCTAAAACTTGGTATCAGAACTTCAGGTAATACACTAATCCAACAGCTCAACAAGGATGTAATATGTTTTCATCCCTTATCTCTGCCTTCTGAAATGTTGGCATAAAAGTCAGTCGTAAAACTGACTTCTTTTTTTTGAGTTTTATGTTTATTGAGTGACACAGTGAAAGTGAAAGTGAAGTGAAGCTGCTCAGTCGTGTCTGACTCTCAGCGACCCCATGGACTGTAGCCCACCAGGCTCCTCCGTCCATGGGATTCTCCAGGCAAGAACACTGGAGTGGGCTGCCATTTCCTTCTCCAATGCATGAAAGTGAAAAGTGCAAGTGAAGTCGCTCAGTCGTGTCCGACTCTTCGAGACCCCATGGACTGCAGCCTACCAGGCTCCTCCATCCATGGGATTCTCCAGGCAAGAGTAATGGAGAGGGGTGCGATCGCCTTCTCCTGAGTGACACAAGGAATTCATTATTCTATTTTACAATATCATTCCAGGTGTAATAATGAGGATACAGCAAACATAAACACTTTCTTGAACCTTGACCTTCGTTTTACTGGTGAAATATATCATTCAATGTATCTGGCTGGCATGATTATCCGGTTGTATTAAAAAAAAAAATGTTACTGGAGTATAGTTACTTTACAATGCTGTGTTGGTTTCCGCTGTGCAGCAAAGTGAATCAGCTAAATGTATTCATATCTCCCCTCTTTTTTGGATTTCCTTCCCATTTAGGTCACCACAGAGCACTGAGTTGAGTTCCCTGTGATACACAGTAGGTTCTCATCAGTTATCTATTTTATACATAATAGTGTATGTATGTCAGTCCCAATCTCCCAATTCATCCCGTCCTCTTTCCCCTCTTGATGTCCATGCATTTTTTTTCTCTACATCTGTAATACTGACTGTATTTGTTAATTGATCAATGCCCAAAGCTCCAGGGTTTGGCATCGGGAATCTTTAGCCTAGGGTTTCTAAAAAAGATACGATTGGTTTGGATTAGATCATAAGTCCACCCCTGGACCTCTGACTGTGGTCACGTGTGCACTGATCCACTCCACCCCTGAGTTAGAGTCAGCTTCTCCAGACAAAATGAATAGTATGAAGGGAGATTTTTTAAAAAGCTTTCTATTCTTAATATCTGATCTACTCAACCTTATTGCTAATTCTTGGAGGGAGTGACTCATACCTCTGTATAACTGGGACTGGGCTTGCTGTGGGAATCACTAGATCCATGGAGATTTGACAATGGGTAAGACACAACCACATGATTCCTCTTAGTGAGAGAGGATCCCATCTATCTTGATGACAAGCCCCATCATTCTTTGGACAAGGATGCTCCTTCTCCAGAACTAGTGCTGATAAAGAAGGGGGCCTGTCTCTACCCTAAGACCTGACCCATAAGAGGCAAGGCCTGGGTCTTCAGAATTTCCTGTAGCTACTGAAATGAGTGATCTAAAACCCTAAATCCCACTTCCTCTTGTCTACTCCAGGAATTAGCTCATGAATTTATTCTGTCTCACTTTACATCATCAGAATTTCCCTGTCTGCTTTATTGCTTCCATGAGCCTACCAACATGCTGTCATTTCCCCTCTCTTTAAAAGATGCCTCCCTTGAGCCTCACACCAACCTCTGGTGATGACTGCATTTCCCACCTTCTCTTTACGGGAAAAAATAGATCCCTTTTAAAAGCTTTGTGTACTAGAAGTCTCTATTGCCTCTCCTCTCATTTTCTCTTAAATCCATTTTAATCAAGCTCTTGTGCTAACCTGCTCTCATCGAGGTCACCGGTGATCACAACTTCCTTAAATGCAAGGGTTTTTTTTCAGTCCTCATCTTTCTCAGCTTCTCAGCAGCATTCAGCACAATTGATCCTTCCTTCCTCCTCCATTTTTTTTCCCTAGTATTTTAATTCATGAATTACTTCTTTTGGCTCTACGGGGTCTTCATTGCTTTCTGCGGACTTCCTCTGGTTGCGGCGAGCGAGGGCTACTCTTCATTACGGTGCACAGGCTTCTCGCTGAAGCGGCGTCTCCTGTCGTGGGGCGCGGGCTCTAGAGTGGGGCTTCAGCAGTTGTGGTGGATGGCTTTAGTTGCTCCACAGCAAGTGGGATCTTCCTGGACCAGGGACTGAACCCGTGTCCCTTGCATTGGCAGGCAGATTCTTACCCACTGGACCACCAGAGAAGTCCAAATCCTCCCTCCTTCTTGAAAACCTGCTTTTCACTTGGCTTTCAAGATCCCACATTCCCTACCCTTTCCCTCACTTGTTGTTCCTTCTCAGCCCCCTCAAGTGGTTCCTAATCCTAATCTCTAAGGCAGAGTCATAGATCAATTCTCTGACCTCATCTCTATTTATACACACTCTGTGGGTAATGTCATTTGTTTAAAAACAATCCATTATATACTGAAATATTTATGGCGAAAGCAATAAATATCCAGAATTTGTTTTAAAATGCTCCAGCCCCGGGAGGAGCAGGGGAAGATGGGACAAGACTAGCAAAATATTAGCAACTGATGAAGCTAGGTGATGGGTATGTAGATGATAGTTATGTTATTCTCTCTACTTTTGTATATGTTTAAAAGTTGTTTCATAATACAAATAAATAAATAATATCTATACACTGAACTCTTCTGTATTTTTGCTTCTAGCACTGACTTTTTCCCCCTGAACTTCAGATAAGTATTTTCAATTGCCTAGTCAGCATTTTTACTTGATTGTTTAACAGTCATCTCAAACTCAACATGTCTAAAATGAACTCTGGGCTACCTTTCCTCTTTACTGCAACCCTCCCTCCACCACTCCCCCAAACCCTATTTCTCTTCCATGGTTTCCTGTCTCTGTAAGTGACACTATATTCACCCAGTTGCTCAGATCAAAACCTCTGGAGTCACCCTTCACATTTCTCTTTCTCTTATAACCCCACCCAATCCTATCAGCAAAACACATTCGGGATCTGACAATATCTCACTACCTCTACGGCTACCATCCATGCCTGTTATTTCTCTCCTGAGCTCCTGCAAAGGCCTTGAAACAAGTCTCCTTGCTTCTACTTTGGCCCCTACAATTTGTTCTCCACAAGCAACCAGACTGATTCTTTGAAAATGTGAATCAGATGATGCTACTCCTCAACTTTCCAGTAAGGTCCAATCGCACTTAGAGTAAAACCCAATATCCTTACGATGCCTGCAAGACCCTACGTGACCTGTCCCTAGCCTCCAGCCTCACGTCCCTGGCTGCATCTCTTCCCCCATCGTTGTCATCCCTGAGCTGTAGCGCACTGGCCTTCAGCTACTCCGAGCCCACGGAGCAGACTCTCACCTTAAGATGCTTGCTGTTCCTTCTGCCTGAAATGCTCTTCCCCCAAGTATTTGCATGGCTGACAACCTCACTTCGTTGTCATCTCCATTCAGTGGTCACCTATGTAGAGAGGCAGTGGTGCTAAGTTACTTCAGTTGTGTCTGTGCAACCCTATAGACTGTAGTCTGTGAGGCTCCTCTGTCCCTGGGATTTTCTAGGCAAGAATACTGGAGTGGGTTGCCATTTCCTCCTCCATGGGATCTTCCCAGGAGGGAAGGGAACCGAACCCATTTCTCTTATATCTAACTGCATCGCCAGGAATGTTCTTTACCACTAGTGCCTTTTGGGAGTTTTCAGCAAATAATATATGTTAAATATACATATATAATTATTTATTTCCCTCTTCCTGTTTATTTTTCCACCTGTTTTATATCCATTATTTTATGACTTGCTTTGTAATCTACCTAAGAGCAAGAATGTTGTCTTGTTTACTACTATATTCCTAACACACAAAATAGTTCATAGTCTACATAGTATAAGTCGATAACCAACACTGAGTGAATGAATGATTAAATGAGTGGGTCTTAGATAAGGGTTAAAGACAGCTCTGTTTTTGAACACTCTAGAATGAAAGGTAACTCTTCCTTCCCCACTCCCAGCTTCTCCTTTCTCACTTGAACTGATAAAACTGTGTCCCTTGAACATCCAAAGGTTTGTTCTTCGAGTAGAGTCAACTAAGTCTGTTTAAGTCAGATGGAGCCTGACTCCAGAGTCTAAGCCTTCATAAAGGAGTTGTGAAAATTCTGCTTGTGATGGTCATGCCCTGAGAAATGAGGAAAGGAGTACATGGGTTAGTCTGTTCATCGGAAAGTGGGAGAAAGTGCAGTGGCAGAGAGGACTGGAAGTGCTCTAAGAGGACCGAGTGTTCAGGGCATAGGCCTCCCACTGGGTAGGCCTGCTCACTCAGATGATATCCTGGGACCACAGATAACTCAGGGGATTTCTCTTTCTGAATACATACGTTATCCTTACTTAGCCCAGGAATGGTCTTTGTTCAGGAGAGCCCATGAGCAGCCCTTCCAGATACCTCCGTCTCCAGAGAGAACATGGTTGGCAGAAAGAAGAGCAATTAGGGAGAATGAGGCTGTTGGTGCCATGCTTTCTTTTCTCTCTGTTTGTACCTAATAAACAAGTACCTTTCTCCTTTCTATTAATTTGTCTTTGTTGTTGAGTTGTATCTGACACTCTATGTGAGCCCCATGGATTGCAGCACACCAGGTTCCTCTGTCCTCCACAATCTCCCAGAGTATTCTCAAATTCATGTCTGTTGAATTGGTGATGCTATCTAACCATTTCATCTTTTACTGTTTCATTTTGCCTTCCATCTTTCCCAGTACCAGGTTCTTTTCCAATGAGTCAGCCTTTCTCATCAGGTGGCCAAAGTATTGGAGCTTCAGCATCAGTCTGTCCAGTGAATATTCAGGACTGATTTCCTTTAGGACTGACTGGCTTGATCTCTTTGCTGTCCAAGGGACTCTCAAGAGTCTTCTCCAGCAACACAGTTAAAAGCATCACTTCTTTGGCATTCAGCCTTCTTTTTGGTCCAATTCTCACATCCATACATGACTACTGGAAAAGAGCAAGAAGCTTTTAATCTCATGGCTGCAGTCACCATCCACAGTGATTTTGGAACCCAAGATCCACTTTCACTTTTTCCCCTTCTATTTGCCATGAAGTAATGGAACCCTATGCCATGATCTTCATTTTCTGAACGTTGAGTTTCAAGCCAGCTTTTTCACTCTCCTCTTTCACCCTTATCAAGAGGCTCTTTGCTGCTGCTAAGTCGCTTCAGTCGTGTCTGACTCTGTGTGACCCCAGAGACGGCAGCCCACCAGGCTCCCCCATCCCTGGGATTCTCCAGGCAAGAGTACTGAGTGGGTTGCCATTTCCTTCTCCATCAAGAGGCTCTTTAGTTCCTCTTTACCTTCTCCCATTAGGTATCATTTGCATATCTGAGGTTGTTGGTATTTCTCCCAGCAATCTTGATTCCAGCTTGTGATTCATCTAGGCTGGCATTCCACAAGATGTACTCTGCATATAAGTTAAATAAGTAGTGTGACAATATACAGCTTTGTCGTACTCCTTTCCCAATTTGGAACCAGTCAGTTGTTCCATGTCTGGATCTAAGTATTGCTTCTTGACTTGCATACACGTTTCTCAGGAGACAGATAAAGTGGTCTGGTACTCCCTTCTCTTTAAGAATTTTCCAGTTTGCTGTGACCCACGCAATCAAAGGCTTTTGCATAGTCAATGAAGTAGTAGATATTCTTCTGGAATTCCTTTGCTTTTCCTACGATCCAATGAATGTTGGCAATTTGATCCCTGGTTCCTCTGTCTTTCTTAAACCCCGTTTGAACATGTGGAAATTCTTGGTTCACATACTGCTGAAGGATTTTGAGCATTACCTTGCTAGCATATGAAATGAGAGCAATTGTAAAGTACTTTGAACATTCTTTGTCATTGCCCTTCTTTGGGATTGGAATGAAAACTGACCCGGAAATGTCAGTCCTGTGGCCAGTCCTGTGGAAAACTGCTGAGTTTTCCAAATTTGCTGACATATTGAGTATAGCACTTTAATAGCATCCTCTTTTAGGATTTGAAATAGCTCAGCTGGAATTCCATCACCTCCACTAGCTTTGTTGGTAGTAACGCTTCCTAAGTAATGGTTTGTTGGTAAGTAGTGCTTTTTAACTCCACGATGTCTAACTCTAGATGAGTGACCATACCATTGTGGTTATCTAGGTCATAAGACCTTTCTTGTACAGTTCTTCTGCGTGTTCTTGCCACCTCCTCTTAGTCTCTTCTACTTCTGTTAGGTCCTTTCCATTTCTGTCCTTTACTGTTCCCATTTTTACATGAAATGTTCCCGCGATATCTCCAATTTTTTGAAGAGATCTCTAGCCTTTCCCATTATATTGTTTTCCTCTATTTCTTTGCATTGATTGTTTAAGAAGGCCTTCTTATCTCTCCTTGCTATTCTTTGAAACTGTTCATTTGGGCATACCTCTGACTTTCTCTCTATTTCTATTAACACCCTCCTATTAAGAGAGATCCTTTCAATTGCCTCTTGTGGAGGAAGAATTGGAATTTCTTCTACTCTCAACTCTCCTGGCTCACTTGAGAACCATTCAGAATAAAAGAAGGCCCATTTATTCGTATTTTCTTTGAGGAGGTGCTCTTTTCTGCTGAGAAACAAAATAAAAGGCAGCAGTTTAGCCCTGGAAAGCACTGGGATGCTTGAAACTCAGCTTCAATGGATGTTAGCCAGAAACACTAAGCCAACAGGGTAGACAGGTTCTATTCAAGCGGACATGGTCATTTATTTGCTTAAAACAAAGAAAAATTCTTATAAAAGTGAAATCTAAAATGCACGTATGATTATTTCATCATAAGAGCAATTACCAAAACTTGCAAACTATACAACGTTAATCGAGCTATGCAGAGATCAGCAATCCCTGACTGCTCTCTGGTTACTCTCAGAGCTTTTTGATACCATCTATCAAAATGTGATAACTCAACTGTTAGTAATAGTTGAATGGAAACTTATAATAAATAGATAAACTGAGTTACAATGACCAATGGGCCTTAATAGAATAATATGATTGTGGCCATTGGGAAAAAATCTACAGATAAGAACGAATTGGATGAGTGCAATGAGTTTTTAATCTTGCTGGTAGAAACAGTGGCTGCCTTTANTTGCTAGTAGAAACAGTGGCTGCCTTTATTTTTCTGGGCTCCAAAATCACTGCAGATGGTGATTGCAGCCATGAAATTAAAAGACACTTACTCCTTGGAAGAAAAGTTATGATCAACCTAGACAGCATATTAAAAAGCAGAGACATAAGTTTGCCAGCAAAGGTCTATCTAGTCAAGGCTACGGTTTTTCCAGTGGTCGTGTATGGATGTGAGAGTTGGACTATAAAGAAAGCTGCTGCTGCTACTGCTGCTAAGTCGCTTCAGTCGTGTCCGACTGTGTGTGACCCCAGAGACGGCAGCTCACCAGGCTCCCCCGTCCCTGGGATTCTCCAGGCAAGAACACTGGAGAGGGTTGCCATTTCCTTCTCCAATGCATGAAAGTGAAAAGTCGAAGTGAAGTTGCTCAATCATGTCCGACTCTTCACAACCCCACGGACTGCAGCCAACCAGGCTCCTCCATCCATGCGATTTTCCAGGCAAGAGTACTGGAGTGGGGTGCCATCACCTTCTCCAAAAGAAAGCTGAGCATCAAAGAATTGATGCTTTTTAACTGTGGTGTTGGAGAAGACTCTTGAGAGTCCCTTGGACTGCAAGGAGATCCAACCAGTCCATCCTAAAGGAGATCAGTCCTGGGTGTTCATTGGAAGGGCTGATGTTGAAGATGAAACTCCAATACTTTGGCCACCTGATGCGAAGAGCTGACTCATTGGAAAAATCCCTGATGCTGGGAGGGATTGGGAGCAGGAGGAGAAGAGGACGACAGAGGATGAGATGGCTGGATGGCATCACAGACTCAGTGGACTTGGATTTGGGTGGACTCCGGGAATTGGTGATGGACAGGGAGGCCTGGCGTGCTGCGGTTCACGGGGTTGCAAAGAGTCAGACACGACTGAGCAACTGAACTGAACTGAACTGATGCAGAAACACCACAGTACAAAAACTTTGGTGAATGTAGCTTGTCTTATATAGATCTTCTATTTGGAACTTGTTTTAAGGGCACCTCTGCCAGCAAATCAGCGTGCCTGGATTCTACCAGAGAGCACAAGGTTCAGCTCTATGCTACCAACACCCATTAAAGTCTATTGTAGGGACCTCCCTGGTGGTCCAGTGGCTGACTCCAAACTCCCAATGCAGGGGGCCCAGGTTAGATTCCTGGTTGGAGAGCTAGATCCCACTTGCTCCAACTAAAAATCCCAAAAATGCCAGTGAAAATTGAAAATTCCATGTCATGCAACTGAGACACAGTGCAGCCAAATAAATAAATGAAAATGATATTTTTCCAGAAGTCTATTATAGTAAGTGCAAAAAGTATTTCTCAACTACAAAATTAACTTAAAAATTAAATTCTAATAAAAAGAACCTAAATGTATGGATAATAACCTGAGGGACACACATTCATAAAATGTGTTTTTTGAATGCCTATTGTATTCCAGGCACTAAGTTCGGTCCTGGGGAAACAGATGAGCAAAAAGGAGCAGGCCTTGCCATCATGGGACCTGTAGTTTGGTGGGGAGGCAGATACAAACGGAATATCTGAGCAAAACTTATGACATTACACTTCTGATTAGTTCTATCAGCTCTAGAAAGGGACTTGACCTAGTCTGGGAGGTCAGTGAAAGTTTTCGTTTGGAAGTCACTCTTGGCCTGCAATATGAAAGATATGTTTACTTTGCAGATTTGGAGTTGACGATGAACAGAACATTTCAGGCAGAAGAAAGAGGCCCTGCAGGAGTAAAGTGCAGAATCTGTCCCTCATGTAGGTGCTCTTAACGCCACCTAAGGGTTGGATCAAAACCAGCTGAAAGCTATGTATTTGCTTGTTAGTGTCTGTTGGTAGCCGTAACTTCGCTGGAGGTCCAGAGTAAGGACAAAGACAGATCACTATCACTGTGAAAATTAATAAATGGAAATCTCACTAAAGTGGAGTCAATAGGCCAGGAAGGGATGCTCTCACTGCAGTAGCACTCTGTGTGGCTTACACGAAGAGCTGTCATTTACAGACCTCGATGAAAGAATCCATGGGAAACAACCATCAGTTACAGGCTCCAGCAGGAAAAATAGATGGGGAACAATGGAACAGTGACAGACTTTATTTTCTTGGGCTCCAAAATCACTGCAGATGGTGACTGCAGCCATGAAATTAAAAGATGCTTGCTCCTTGGAAGAAAAGTTATGGCCAACATAGACAGCATGTTAAAAAGCAGAGACATTACTTTGCTGACAAAGGTCCATCTTGTCAAAGCTACGGTTTTTCCAATAGTCATATACGGATGTGAGAGTTGGCCTATAAAGAAAGCTGAGCACAGAAGAACTGATGCTTTTGAACTGTGGTGTTGAAGACTCTTGAGAGTCCCTTGGATTGCAAGATCAAACCAGTCAATCCTGAAGGAAATCAGTCCTGAATATTCATTGGAAGGACTGATGCTGAAGCTTAAACTCCAATACTTTGACTACCTGATGTGAAGAACTGACTCATTGGAAAAGACCCTGATGCTGGGAAAGATTGAAGGCAGGAGGAGAAGGGAACGACAGAGGATGAGACGGCTGGATGGCATCACCGACTCGATGGGCTTGAGTCAGACAAGCTCCCGGAGTTGGTGATGGATGGGGAAGAATGGCATGCTGCAGTCCATGGGGTGGCAAAGAGTCGGACACGACTGAGCGACTGAACTGAATAGGAAAAGATGCGCCCTGCATCTCCTACAAGAAATTGACTACACCAGCAACTCAGTCAATGAGAAATCTTCGTCACCCTGAACTCTCACTTTTCTCCAATAGATTTTCATTGAAAACAACCCCTTCCAACTTCCTCCTTTTTCTCTATAAAGCAACATCAATCTTGTTTTGTTATTGGGTTTGCCTATAGCTTTTGCTATAGCTTGTTTGTCCAAATTGCAGTTCCCCAGCTATTCCTGAATAAACCCGTTTTTGCTGGTGAAATAACTATTTTATTTTTAAGGTCAACATCACTGATATTTATTGAGCACTTACTATGAGCCATCAATTTTTTGTTTGTTTTTTTGGCTGTGCCGGGTCTTCATTTCTGTGTACAGACTTTCTCTAGTTGCAGGGAGCAGGTACTATTCTTCGTGGCTGTGTGAGGGCTTCTCATTGTAGTGGCTTCTTTTGTTGCAGAACTCAGGTTCTAGGGCTTGGGCTGCAGTAGTTGTGGCCCACAGGCTCAGCTGGCTGTGGCTCCTCGGCATGTGGAATCTTTCCGGACCAGGGATCAAACCTGTGTTCCTTGCATTGGCAGGTGGACTCTCAACCGCTAGACTCCCAGGAGCTGTGAATTTTGTTAGAGGTCACAAACAAAAATCTACACTCCTCCTGTATCTTTCTCTTTTACTCTCACACTACTTTAACACTGCTTCTGACACCAGATGTGTGGGTTTTCAACACATCAAGTGATTCCATGACATCACCTGGATGATGCCAAGGAGCTGAAACCATCATCCTATGGTTTAAACCATCATCCTATGGTTTAAACTCAATTCTGACGCTATCTTGGCAGATCCCAAAAGTAAAGGGGCTCAGTCTCACATGACTGGCTGCCCCCTTCAGATGCTAATGATAAGTCCTAGGTTGTTATTTGTACTTCTGACCAACCGGATGTAAATCTGAGTTCCCAGGGCTCCCTCTTCGGGTTCAATAGCTTGTTAGAATGGCTCACAGAACACAGGGAAACACTTTTGTTTACTGGTTTATTATAAAATTTATTGTAAAGATTATAATAAAGGATATGCATGAATGGAGAGATGAAAAGATACATAGGGTCAGGTCCGTGGAGCTGGACTGTGCCACATTCCTGGTAAGTAAATGTGTTCACTAACCCAGAAGCTCTCCAAACCCTCAGCATTTGGGGTTTTTAAGGAAGCTTCATTGTATAGGCATGATTGATCTTAACTCAGTTTACAGTTCCCTTCCCAAAGGATGGAGGTGGGTGGGGTTGAAATTTCCAAGCATCTAATCATGGCTTGGTCTTTCTGGTGACCAGCCCTCCACAGGAGACCCCTAAGAGTTGTCTCGTTAAAACAAAAACATTCCTGTTGCCCTCAAAATTTCAAGGGATTTAGGAGTTCTGTGTCAGGAACCAGAGACAAAGACCAAATATTAGAGCAAAAGATGTTCCTAGTGCTCTTATCACTTGAGAAATTGCAAACGTTTTAGGAGTTCTGTACCAGGAACTGGGGGCAGAGAACAATATGCATTTTTTCTACTTCACAGAAGTTTATGAAGATTATCTAATGAAGCCAACAACAGCCCTATGAAGTGAGCCCAATCATCCTCAATTTTCAGATGAAGAATCCAGGACAATGAAGTTGTCAGGGTGAAGGGCAGGTAAGAGACAGAATTTGATGCCAACAGTCTTTACCCCAGAGAACCAAGTTGCTAATCTCACTGCTATCTATGACTCGCAAATTCTTACGAGACTTTTGAACTCACAACACACAAAGGCATCCCAGAGTCACAATCCTGATGAGTCAACTTTTATAAAGGATTTTATGTGGTATGAGCCTGCATGTGCTAAAAAAAAAAAGTTGGATGCCTAGCTTTTTCAATTGATTTGGTCCTACATTTCAATTTATAGTTTATTACATGTGCTCTGGCTGTGAGTTGCTTCAAATATGTTTTATATAAGGTTGAACATAAATAAATCTAATAAGCCATATATTGTTGGTACAGAAACTCGTCTTTTACTTATGAGAGGTGGATGTGGTATAAAGAAAACAAGAGAAGGAGTCAGATCATTCTACAACATCTCTTACCAGAGTTTTTTCACTTATAAAACTGGGAGTAGCAATGTTATGTGCCAGTCTGGATGGGGGAGAATGGATATATGTCTATGTATGGCTGAGACCCTTTGCTGTTCACCTGAAACTACCACAACATTGTTAATTGGCTATACCCCAATATAAAATAAGTTTAAAGTTTGAAAAAAAAAAAACAGTTGGAAGTGGGGTACAATAGGCTAAGTTATCGTTCAATCCTTTCGGCGCCAAGATTCTGGGCTTCTACGGTGTCAGATTTATCAGTAGACCTTAATAATTTCCTACTTTATTTTTTTTTTAAAGAGGAGAGCAAGGAAAATTGTACCATATTTCAGAATGTAAAGTGGTAGGCAACAGCTGCATATTTAGATACTGAAAACAAAATACTCTTAGAGCTCAAGACAATACAAGTGTATCATTCTAGTTTATTAACTATAAACCATGTACTGAGCAAAGCACAGAATATAGTAACGTTGAAATATATTAAAATATTCATACTAGAGATCAATATTTAATACATCTTCTTGATTTTTGAACCCCTCTCAGGGTAACTTATACTATAACAAAACTTAGTTTAACATGTTTCTAAACATATTACTAAAGTTCATTGTTGCTGCTGCTGCTGCTAACTTTGTTTAAATTATATTTATGATACACAGAGATAAATTTAAACTTTTTCCAATTTAACAATTGACACACACTGCTTAACTTTTTTCATCTTAATTAAGAAGATTCATAATTTATCAACATATCAATTTAAAAATTATATATTTGTTGACCGGATATATTACAAAGTGAAAAACAAGCAAAAGTTATCTTCCTGGCTAATTTTTAAGTTACTGTGGGTTAAAAATGAAGAATTATTTGACTCTATGTGGTGGGGTTGTTGACTGCCAAAAAAGGCTGCCTGACTCATGGAAATAATTTGGGAGTTTTCCAAATCTTTATGAACAAAAGTAAACTATTGCTTTTAAGGATAATTTTTCCTGTAATTTGTGTGCACATGTGAGTATGTTTATAGTATACAGTCCATGGAATTCTCCAGCTCCAAATACTAGAGTGGGTAGCTGTTCCCTTTTTCAGGGGATCTTCCCAACCCAGGTCTCCCACATTGCAGGGGGATCCTTTACCAGCTGAGCCACCTGGGAAGCCCGTATGTTTATACAGGGAAAATGTTTTCTCTATTTGCAGTTATTTGGAAAATCTATGGGCAAAACAAATGAACAGTGATTGACTTAATTTTGTTAATATCTAAATGCAGTGTATTTTCAAAATACAATGAACAGAGCTAGGGTAAGCAGGCCAGTGCTTTCAGAGATCAGATCAGTCGCTCAGTCATGTTTGACTCTTTGCGACCCCATGAATCGCAGCACGCCAGGCCTCCCTGTCCATCACCATCTCCTGGAGTTCACTCAGACTCACGTCCATCGTGTCCGTGATGCCATCCAGCCATCTCATCCTGGGTCGTCCCCTTCTCCTCCTGCCCCCAATCCCTCCCAGCATCAGAGTCTTTTCCAATGAATCAACTCTTCGCATGAGGTGGCCAAAGTACTGTTGTTTCAGCTTCAGCATCATTCCTTCCAAAGAAATCCCAGGGCTGATCTCCTTCAGAATGGACTGGTTGGATCTCCTTGCAGTCCAAGGGACTCTCAAGAGTCTTCTCCAACACCACAGTTCAAAAGCATCAATTCTTCGGCGCTCAGCCTTCTTCACAGTCCAACTCTCACATCCATACATGACCACAGGAAAAACCATAGCCTTGACTAGACGGACCTTAGTTGGCAAAGTAATGTCTCTGCTTTTTAATATGCTGTCTAGGTTGGTCATAACTTTTCTTCCAAGGAGTAAGCGTCTTTTAATTTCATGGCTGCAATCACCATCTGCAGTGATTTTGGAGCCCAAAAAAATAATGTGCTTTTTGAGAATGCAATTTTATCTTGAATATTCAATATGGAAGCAATGAGATTCTAGGAATCCAGTTGGTGTTTAACTGGCTACGCAATTTATTTCCTGGAGACCCGCACAGATAGTTTGATAGTTTCCTAATTCAATCTATAGACTCTCAAAAAGAAAATCTTGTTTGCAGGTGAGAATGTATTGTTAGGTATAACATAATATGTAGTGTGGATTTTTAGAAAATTCTTGATTTTTAAAAGTCTTTTGGAATTTTGAAATTGGTAGTGAATAGAGAAGATATATATGCTTTTTAAAAAATCTATTGAAGTATAATTGATTTACAATGTGTTAATTTCTATTGTACAGCAAAATGATTTAGTGATACATACATATACGTATATATATACAACATACTTTTTAATATTCTTTTTCATTATGGTTTATCACAAGATGTTGAATTCCCTGTGCTATACACAGTAGGACCTTGTTATTTATCCATTCTATATATAATAGTTTGCATCTACTAATCTCAAACTTCCAATCCATCCCTCCCTGCCCCCTCCTCCTTGTCAACAACAAGTTTGTTCTCCGTGTCTGAAGTTTGTTTCTCTTTCATAGATAAATTCATTTGTGTCATATTTTAGATTCCACATATAAGTGATATCATATGGTATTTGTCTCTCTTTGTGACTTACTTGACTTAGTATGATAATCTCTAGGTCCATCCATCTTGCTGAAAATGACACTGAAGATACCTAAATACTTTAAAAAGCTTTGGAAATTATCAAGTTCACCCATTTAACTCATGCAATTAATATTTATTGACAGTTACTAGTGGGCTTCCCTAATGACTCAGCAGGTAAAGAATCCACCTGCAATGCCGGAGACACGGGAGACGCGAGGTCAGTCGCTGGGCTGGGAAGATCCCCTGGAGAAGCAAAGGGCAACCCACCAGGATTCTTGCCCGGGAAATCCCATGAACATTGGAGTGTGGTGGGCTACTGTCCTTGGGATCGTAAAGATATGCCAGGCAGGGTTCCCTGGACATCCCTTGTGGTTCAGCTGGTAAAGAATCAGCCTGCAATGAGGGAGACTTGGATTCCATCCCTGGGTTGGGAAGATCCCCTGGAGAAGGGAAAGGCTACCCACTCCCATATTCTGGCCTGGAGAATTCCATGGACTGTACGTTCATGGGTTTGCAAAGAGTCGGACATGGCTGAGCAGCATTCACTTCACTTCAGGAAGTATTCCAGGCATAGGGGTAGGTCAGTGAGCAAACTGCACAAAATTTCTTGTGGTGCTCATCACAGGGATAACAGACAACAGCAATAAATACAATAAAGAAGCAAAGTAAAAAAAATGTTAGTAGGTGATAAGTAAAATAGAATTAAAAAAACAAAAATAGAACCGAGCAAGGATTGCTGGTGCCTGCGCAGGTATTGTAATTTTATGTAACATGGTCAACATAGATCTCATTGAGAAGGGACATTTATTCCAAAACTTGTAGAAAGAGAGGGGAATTGAGCTGTGTGGTTATTGGGGGAAAGTGAAGTGAAGTGAAAGTGAAGTCGCTCAGTCCTGTCCGACTCTTTGCGACCCCATGGACTGTAGCCCACCAGGCTCCTCCGCCCATGGGATTCTCCAGGCAAGAATACTGGAGTGGGTTGCTATTTCATTCTCCAGGGGCTCTCCCCAACCCAGGGATCGAACCCAGGTCTCCTGCATTGCAGGCAGACACTTTAATCTCTGAGCCACCAGGGAAGCCGGTTACTGGGGGAAGAGGCTCCTAACTAAAGGAACCAACATATGCAAAGCCCCCAAGGCAGAAATGTGCCGGGTGAGTCTGAGAAAGAATAGATCAGTGTGATTGATGGAGAGTGGGAGGAGCTGACAATAGAGGCAGACAGCACCAGATCAGGCGGAGCTGTATCAGCCACGGTAAGGACCTTGCTTTTTACTCTAGATCAAGATGGCTCAGCCATGGCACTGCAGAGATTTGGGGCTGAATATTTCTCTCGTGTGGAGGACTGCCCAGTGTATTTTAGGATGCTATGCAGCATCCTTGGCTTCTCCCCACTAGGTGCCACTAGCATCCTGCCAGTGAGACAAGTCAAAATGTCCCCAGCCAATGTCAAATGGCCCTTGAAACAAATCCTCTTCCCTTCTGACCCTGGTCAGGAAATTCTACCTTTCAGCATCTTCCCCACTTTTACCTCCAGGACTTCTGTCTTCTTTTTTTTTACATGATCAAGATGGGAAATCTTCACATCCAATCTTCTGTGCTGTGCTTTGTCTATAGGTTGATTCTTAAAGTGGAAATCAACAGCATAGAACTTCTGCTGTTCTATGTAATTATTATTCAAAGCAAAGACAAATAATAACTGCTAATTTATATAAATTTCTTGTGGTTTTTATACAGAAGGCAGGAGGAATAAAGCAGAGTTAAAGCTGTGCTTGGTAAAGAAGCAGCTGCTGTTGCTGTTACTCAGTCATTAAGTTGTGTCTGACTCTTTGTGACCGCGTGGACTGCAGCACACCAGTCTCTTCTGTCCTTCACTGTCTCCTGGAGTTTGATCCAATTCAGGTGATTGAGTCGGTGATGCTATCTAACCATCTCATTCTCTGCCACTTCCTCCTTTTGCCTTCAATCTTTCTCGGCTTCAGGGTCTTTTCCAGTGAGTCGGCTCTTCACGTCATTTGGCTAAAGCTCTAAGGCTTCAGCTTCAGCATCAGTCCTTCCAATGAATATTCAGGGTTGATTTCCTTTAGGATTGACTGGTTTGATCTCCTTGCAGTCCAAGGGACTCTCAAGAGTTTTCTTTATGGAGAAGGAAATGGCAACCCACTCCAGTATTCTTGCCTGCAGAATCCCATGGACAGAGGAGCCTGGCGGGCTGCAGTCCATGGGGTCACATGACTGAGCATGTGTACATGAGGGTGGAGGGTGACAGGTTGGTAGCAATAAACTGGTAGAACTAAAAAAAAAAAAAAGAGTTTTCTTTAGCACCACAATTTGAAAGCATCAGTTCTTTGGCTCTCAACCTTCTTTATGGTCCAGCACTCACATCTATACATGACTATTGGAAAACCCATAGCTTTGACTATACAGACCTTTGTCAGCAAAGTGATGTCTCTGCTTTTTAAAAGACTTATCATATCTTTTCTCCCAAGGAGCAAATATCTTTTAATTTCATGGCTGCAGTCACCATCTATTGTGATTTTGGAGCCCAAGAAAAGAAAATCTGTCACTGCTTCCACTTTTTCCGCTTCTATTTGCTATGAAGTGATGAGACTAAATGCCGTTACCTTAGTTTTTTAATGCTGATCTTTTTTTTTTTTTTTGGACATCCCGCTGGGATATGAACTTAATGTTGAGTTTTAAGCCAACTTTTTCAACTCTCCTCTTTCAGCAGTAGGCATTCATATTATCCAGGGAAAGGGAATGTGTTATTGTGGTTTAGACAAGCTTCTTGTTTTTGTCTGCTCAGACATGATTATGGAGTGGTCTTGTTTTGTCTGCCTCTGTCATAATCAGAATGCCCTTATCTGATGTTTGTGTCCTGTAAAATTGTTTATGTTCAGCAGGGGAACTCCATGGCTGAGTGGTGAGCCCCAGGCTAGCTCAGGCCCAGAAGTGAGTGCCAGGACAGTTCCAGAAAACAGTCAAGGACTGCTTTCAATTTTTAATGATATTAAGAATGTGGGACTTTCCTGGTGGCACATTGGATAAGAATTCACCTGTCAATGTAGGGGACACTGGTTCGATCCCTGGTCTGGGAAGATTCCACGTGCCACGAGACAACTAAGCCTGTGCGTCACAACTACTGAGCCCGTTTGCTGCAACTACTGAAGCCCAAATGCTCTAGAGCTGCACTTCGTAACGAGAGAAGTCTCCACAGTGAGAAGCCTGGGCACCACAGCGAAGAACAGCCTCAGCCTGCCACAACTAGAGACAGCCCGTGCAAACAGCAAAGACCCAGCACAGCCAAAAACAAAATTAAAACATTAAAAAGAGAGAGAGAAATCAGGAATATTGGAGAGGGAGAATTGCACTGGTAAATAATTAGAATTAAAATTTCTATTTAGAATTATTATTCACATTAGAGTAAAATAAAAGTAAGGAGATTAGTGTTGAATTGAACTCATGACTCTGAAAGGCTTCCATTCAGCCAGTGAAATGATTAATGTTTATTTTTGGCCAGTTGACACCCAACAGTCACTGAGAATGATACAAATGTAGCTCTAATACTTAAATCCTTCAGGTTTATCCCTCACTAAAAGCAACCCAGGCTTCTTGGAAGAGAGCCAGTGCCAATTCTCCAGGCAGAGAAATGCCTAGTACATATTGTTACTGATGGGAAGCACCAGTTCTTTGGAGAGTTCACATATAGTGTTGGAGGAGGCAAACAGGACAGTTTGAGAAAAAGTTTTCACACACAGGGACAAACTAAATATTGAAAATCAATGACAGTAATTAACTGAAACAAGTTGAATCTAGAAAATGTCTTGAATTCAGGATAATATGGGGGAAAAAGAGATATAAACATGAAGTACAGTTAAAATATAATGGCATGTAGAGGTAAATTATTAACATACCTTTATAAACATTTGGAAATGTTATTGATTAAGCAAAATTATGAGAAGTCCAGCTTAAAGCTGTGGTCATAACTTTAAACAATCACAAATTGTTATCCTATGAGGTAGCACTGTCCAGTTGAAATAGTGTGTGAAACACATATGTAACTATTTTTATGAAAAAAGATTTTAGTGAACTTTATTTTTTAGAACAGTTTTAAGGTCGGCTAGTCAAGGCTATAGTTTTTCCAGTAGTCATGTATGGATGTGAGAGTTGGACTGTGGTGTTGGAGAAGACTCTTGAGAGTCCCTTGGACTGCAAGGAGATCCGACCAGTCCATTCTAAAGGAGATCAACCCTGGGTGTTCTTTGGAAGGAATAATGCTAAAGCTGGGGCTCCAGTACTTTGGCCACCTCATGCAAAGAGTTGACTCATTGGAAAAGACTCTGATGCTGGGAGGGATTGGGGGCAGGAGGAAAAGGGGACGACAGAGGATGAGGTGGCTGAATGGCATCACCGACTCGATGGATGTGAGTTTGAGTGAACTCCGGGAGTTGGTGATGGACAGGGAGGCCTGGTGTGCTGCAATTCATGGGGTTGCAAAGAGTCAGACACGACTGAGCGACTAAACTGAACTGAAGGTCACAGCAAATTTGAGGGAAGTTGCGGTGATTGCCCATATACATCTGGCCCCCATATATGCACAGCCTCCTCCATTATCAACATACCCCACCAGAGTGAAACATTTATTACAATTGATGAACCTACACTGACACAGTATTATCACCTAAAATCCATAGTTTACATTATGTTTCACTCCAGGTGTTGTTCAGTCTAATGGTTTTGACAAGCATGTCATGACATATATACTCCATTATCAGTTCAGTTCAGTTCAGTTCAGTCTCTCAGCACGCAGCACGCCAGGCCCCTTGTCCATCATCAACTCCCGGAGCCCACCCAAACCCATGTCCATTGAGTCAGTGATGCCATACAACCATCTCATCTTCTGCCGAGCCCTTCTCCTCCTGCCTTCAATCTTTCCCAGCATCAGGGTCTTTTCTAATGAGTCAGTTCGTTGAATGAGGTGGCCAAAGTATTGGAGTTTCAGCTTCAACATCAGTCCTTTCAATGAATATTCAGGACTGATTTCCTTTAAGATGGACTAGCTGGATCCCCTTGAAGTCCAAGGGACTCTCAAGAGTCTTCTCCAACACCACAGTTCAAAAGCATCAATTCTTCTGCACTCAGCTTTCTTTACAGTCCAACTCTGACTACTGGAAAACCCATAGCCTTGACTAGATGAACTTTGTTGACAAAGTAATGTCCCTGCTTTTTAATACTCTGTCTAGGTTGGTCACAACTTTTCTTCCACAGAGTAAGTGTCTTTCAATTTCATGGCTGCAATCACCGTCTGCAGTGATTTTGGAGCCCCCCAAAAGTAAGTCTGTCACTGTCCATTGTTTCCCCATCTATTTGCCGTGAAGTGATGGGACCAGATGCTGTGATCTTAGTTTTCTGAATGTTGAGTTTAAACCAACTTTTTCACTCTCTTCTTTCACTTTCTTCAAGAGGCTCTTTAGTTCTTTTTCACTTTCTGCCATAAGGGTGGTGTCATCTGCATATCTGAGGTTATTGATATTTCTCCCAGCAATCTTGATTCCAACTTGTGCTTCATCCAGCCCAGCATTTCTCATGATGTACTCTGCATATAAGTTAAATAAGCAGGGTGACAATATACAGCATTGACATACTCCTTTCCCGATCTGGAACCTGTCTGTGGTTCCATGTTCAGTTCTAACTGTTGCTTCTTTACCTGCATACAGATTTCTCAGGAGGCAGGTCAGGTGGTCTGGTATTCCCATCTCTTGAAGAATTGTCCACAGTTTGTTGTAATCCACACAATCAAAGGCTTTGGCATAGTCAATAAAGCAGAAATAGATGTTTTTCTGGACTCTCACTTTTTCGATGGTCCAACAGATGTTGGCAAAATGATCTCTGGTTCCTCTTCCTTTTCTAAAACCATCTTGAACATGTGGAAGTTCACGGTTCACATGCTTTTGAAGCCTGACTTGGAGAATTTTGAGCACTACTTTGCTAGTGAGAGGAATGCAATTGTGCAGTAGTTTGAGCATTCTTTGGCATTGCCTTTCTTTGGGATTGGAATGAAAACTGACCTTTTCCAGTCATATGGCTACTGTTGAATTTTCCAAATTTGCTGACATACTGAGTGCAGCACTTTCACAGCATCATCTTTTAGGATTTGAAACAGCTCAACTGGAACTCCATCACCTCCACTAGCTTTGTTCATAGTGATGCTTCCTAAGGCCCACTTGACTTCACATTCCAGGATGTCTGGCTCTAGGTGAGTGATCACACCATCGTGATTATCTGGGTCATAAAGATCTCTTTTGTGCAGTTCTTATGTGTATTTTTGCCACCTCTTCTTAATATCTTCTGCTTCTGTTAGGTCCATACCATTTCTGTCCTTTATTGAGCTCATTTTGCAAGAAATTTCCCCTTGGTATCCCTAATTTTCTTGAAGAGATCGCTAGTCCTTCCCATTCTATTGTTTTCCATTATTTCTTTGCATTGATTACTAAGGAAGGCTTTCTTATCTTTGATATTCTTTGGAACTCTGCATTCACATGGGTATATCTTTCCTTTTCTCCTTTGCCTTTTGCTTCTCTTCTTTTCACAGCTATTTGTAAGGCCTCCTCAGATAGCCATTTTGCCTTTTTGTGTTTCTTTTTTGGGGGGATGATCTTGATCATTGCCTTCTGTACAATGTCATGAACCTCCATCCATAATTCTTCAGGCACTCTATCAGCTCTAATTCCTTGAATCTATTTGTCACTTCTACTGTATAATAGTAAGGGATTTGATTTAGGTCATACCTAATTGGTCTAGCGGTTTTCCCTGCTTTCTTCAATTTGAGTCTAAATTTGGCAATAAGGAGTCACTTCATGGCAAATAGATGGGGGAAAGTGGAAACAGTGACAGATTTTATTTTCTTCGGCTCCAAAATCACTGCAGACGGTGACTGCAGGCATGAAATTAAAAGATGCTTGTTTCTTGGAAGAAAAGCTGACAAACCTAGAAAGCATGTTGAAAAGCAGAGACATTACTTTGCTGACAAAAGGTCCATATAGCCAAAGGTATGATTTTTCCAGTAATCCTGTATGGATGTGAGAGTTGGAACATAAAGAAGTCTGAGTGTTGAGGAACTGATGCTTTTGATCTGTGGTGCTGGAGAAGACTCTTGAGAGTCCCTTGGACTGCAAGGAGATCCAACCAGTCCATCCTAAAGGAAATCAGTCCTGAATATTCACTGGAAGGACTGATGCTGAAGCTGAAGCTCCAATATTTTGGCCACCTGATGCAAAGAGCTGACTCACTGGAGAAGACCTTGATGCTGGGAAAGATTGTGGGCAAGAGGAGAAGCGGGCAACAGAGGATGAAATGGTTAGATGGCATCACTGACTCAATGGACATGAGTTTGAGCTAATTCAGGGAGAGAGTGAAGGACAAGGAAGCCTGGTGTGCTGCAGTCCATGGAGTCACAAAGAGTTGGATAGGACTTAGTGACTGAACAACGATAATAACCTACAGTCACAACATCTTTAATGACACAGTATCACCCAGAAGTATAAAATGATCTGTGATTTATTTCTTCAAACAATACATTTGAAAGCAAATCTTCAACATGACCCTCCTGTAAGACCAGAAAAAATAATAAGTAATGCATATTTTTAAAATAAGCATCCAAATTGTGGATCTGCACTTACTTAATTTCTTTGTTTCTCAGATTTTTAAAAAAGGAATAATGAAAGAAATAGCATCATATGGTTGCCTGAGGATCAAATGCATTAATATATATAAACTTTGAAGAACACTTTTATATAATTGCCAATAATTAGTATTACATTACTGGATATTGGCAGATTAAAATTAATGAAATAACCCTGAAACTGAGCAGGGCTCTATGGTGCTCCCAGGCATGGAGGCTTTTCTGTCCCCATTTTTGTAGGCAAGACTCCAACCTCCATGACCTTCCTTGAGTTCCAAAGGGCAGATCAGAATAGTTGCCAAAGGCAGACTAGAATAATCAAAGGGGAGCCAGGCAAGGAATCACCTGAGGCAAGGTTAAAGGGATCAGAGACTAGCAGACTCATCAAGACTAGGAGACTGATCACCTGAGACAAGATTAAGGACAAACAAGCCCTCAGTTCAGTTCAGTCGCTCAGTCATGTCTGACGCTTTGCAACCCTATGGACCGCAGCACATCAGGCCTCCCTGTCCATCACCAACTCCCAGAGTTTACTCAAACTCATGTTCATCGAGTCGGTGATGCCATCCAACCATCTCATTCTCTGTTGCCCCCTTCTCCTCCTGCCCCCAATCCCTCCCTGAATCAGGGTCTTTTCCAGAGTCAACTCTTCGCATGAGGTGGCCAAAGTACTAGAGTTTCAGCTTTATCATCAGTCCTTCCAATGAACACCCAGGACTGATCTCCTTTAGAATGGACTGGTTGGATCTCCTTGCAGTCCAAGGGACTCTCAAGAGTCTTCTCCAACACCACAGTTCAAAAGCATCAATTCTTC